>JAYKKM010000131.1:0-292500 GCA_035772405.1 Chrysogorgia sp. JL179-B06 | reverse complement strand
GTTATATTTTATATGTACTAGCTAATACACGAAGGTTGTTAATAAGTTTGGTGTTGATTAAGTTAAAGGCCAACGGCATGAAATCTGCTCTTTGGACAGGGCTTTCTACGTTGTATGTAGGGTTGCTAAATTCACTACCAAATAGCAAGACTGTAGCGTGTAATAAAGTAGAAATTAAATGGGAAGGGTTTGACAGCAAAAGCTAAATGCCAACGACATGATATTTGCTCTTTGGACAATGCTTATCACGTGGTGTATATATTTGCGCTATTATCCGTCGATTGTCAACTGACTATAAATGTAGTAAAGTAACGACTATATTGTAGCGAGGCTGGATTAGCTCTATCCTTTCGCTACAAGATATTCATTGATTTTTAGGTTTTGGAGTAGGTAGTGAGAACCACAATGATGTCCTGTATATGTAAATGTTGAAAACTATATGGGCACGTGGATATAGAATAAGCGCATTTAGCCTCTGGCTACAATGTGTATCATATTGCAGCGGGCGCTGGACATGCAGTGTAAACTGAATAAAAAGTATGAAAAAAACACAGAAACCGAAATTAAAGATGAGTATAATTGTGTAGAAACAACTGACTAAAATGGCTAAAATGGGCTTTGTGCTCAGACTAACCAAAATATATTTTATTTAAAGGTGTGTTATTTAAAAGGTGTTGTTCAAAATATGTGTTGTTCAAAAGATGTGTTGTTCAAAAGATGTGTTGTTCAAAAGATGTGTTGTTAAAAAGGTGTGTTGTTCAAAAGGTGTGTTGTTCAAAAGATGTGTTGTTCAAAAGATGTGTTATTCAAAAGGTGTGTTGTTCACAAAAGATGTGTTATTTGAAAGGTGTGTTATCTGAAATGGTGTGTTACGCTTGGAAAGGTGTGTTAAATTAACACACCTTTCATAAAAGGTGTGTTAATTTAAAAATTAGAAAAAATGCATGATATTGTAAGGTGTGTTGTGTAACACACCATGTGTTATGTAACACATCTTGGTGTGTTGTCTAACACACTGTGGTGTGTTATGTGACACACCATGGTGTGTTGTATAGCACACCTTGGTGTGTTATTGAAAGTTTTTTTCAAATGGTGTGTTACTATAACACATCCTGTGTGTTATGTAACACACCATTAGAACACCTTGTTTTAAGAGTGAACGCTGTAGGATCAAATGGTAAGTGCATAATATATGTAGTTTATTCTCATTCTGTGTTCACTGGTCGGGAACGATTTAGGCACACAAATAGACGTTTTATTCACACGAACATAAATTACACACACATGGTTTGCTTTCTTTCAAAACACGAGGAACACTCGACCCCAGCGGTCAAGTCGTATGTCCTACGATATCCTTAATGTACCTAATTACTCAACACTCCCCCCGTTGACCATATATATATCAGTGTTCAGAATGGTTAACATAACAAAATGTAAACTGTTCAAAAGTTGTTTATCCTATACTTAAGTTCATCAACTCAACGTTTTCGAGCTTTAACTAACTTTCTTGTTGCTTGTTCTGCTCTGCGAGCTGCTGATCGTTTTGGTCTTGAATCGCTTCTCTCTTCATTGCATGCGACTTCATCGGATGTCTTGCTTTCAATCTCTTCTTGATTGTCCTCTATACCACCGTCCTCTTTCTCTTCGACCGCTTGCTCTAATAGATACAATTTCTGGATCGGACGTCTTAAAACTGTTGGGTTTCCCTTCTTAGCTGTTATCTTGCGCACGGCTGCTCCAAAGGAACCCATCTTTACCTTCGATCAATCTCTCGACCTTTCCCTGTTTCCATTGTACTCTTCGAACATTGTCTTATGGATTACACAACATCTCCTATTTTAATGACTTAATTTCCAGTCAACTTCTTCTTCTGCCGGTGGGCATTTCGAAGCTCAAGCAAATATTCTTATTCCAGCGTAGCCAAAAGTGTTCCTTGAGTGTTCTCGGGTAATTCATTCTTCTTGCAAGTGTCATTCCGTCTACTTCATTCAGATCTAATTATTCTTCCTTTGGATCTGTAAGATCTGGCAGAGATAGCACTCTTCTACCGTTAATAAGATGTGATGGTGTTATAGGCTCTTCTATATCTTCAGTCGAAACATAAATCAGAGGTCTTGAATTCAATGTGGCTTCTATCTCCTTCAGTACTGTGTAAAGCTCTTCACTCGTAACTCTGGCATTTCCAAGGACTTTATTGAGACATCTCTTCACACTTTTGATCAGCCTTTCGAAAAATCCTCCCCACCAAGGGGCCTTTTCTAGATTGAAAGTCCACTTCACCCTTCTATCTGATAAATGCTTCCTCACCGCTGGTAAGTCGAACAGAGCCTTTAAGGATTTTGAAGCCGCCTTAAAGGTTTTCCCGTTGTCTGATTTCACCTCCAACGGTACTCCTCGCCGTGCAGTGAATCGCCGGAAGCTTCGGATGAAGGCTTCTGCTGTCAGGTCAGGAACAATGTCTAGGTGAACTGCTCGTGAAACGCCACATGTGTAGATTACCATATAGGTCTTTTGCATAGTTCATGACTGTCTCACATAGAGAGGTCCTGCAAAATCTACTCCCGTGTAAGTAAATGGATGATCCTTGGTGACTCTAAATGCAGGTAAAGCTGTTGAGTCAGGTGGGTTGTATGGTTTTCCTTCTAGTCGTCGACAAACTCTGCACTCGTGTAGTTCTTTCCTTACATACTGTCGACCTCGTATGATCCAATATCTGCTTCTCACCTCAGTTAGGTTTATTTGACTCCGTTGTGCTTCACTCTTTCATGGCAATCTCTCACGATCAGTGAGGTTACATAGTGCTCCTTATCCAAGATGGCTGGATGTTTTTGGCTCTCCACCAGGTCTGTTTTCTGCAGTCGTCCTCCACATCTAAGAATCCCCTTTTGATATGTGTATAATCCGAATTCTCGCTCCCACGCACTTTGTACTTCAGGAATGATGTAAGTTGGAATTGAACATCACTCACCCATAACTCTTCTGCGTACGCTATGTTGTCGATTAGGGATTGTACTCTTGCGTCATTGTCCCTTTTAGCCTTCAACCTTTCGATGAACTGTAATACCACGGCAGTGGTTCGAAGCAGTTTCCTCCAGCTACTGAACATCTTGTAGTCAATGACTTTGCTCACTTGACTTCGTGCACACGACGTTATCAATGACGACGAATCGGTAGGGCAGCTCACTCGATCTTCGACTTTCATTTCAACTATACGGTTTCGGCTAGTGGTTCCATTTCGCCGATGGACACTCTCGCTGTAGGTTCTTTGTACTGCTTTATCCATTCCGGTCCGATAATCCACATGCTCCTCCATAACTCTGTTGGCGATGTTCCTCGAGATGGAATGTCAGCAGGGTTATCTTTCCCAGGATGATGTCTCCATAGTTCTGGAGGTACAAGGCTTCTTATCTCAAGAACGCTGTTTTGCACGAACTGTTTCCATTCTCGCGTTTCTCCACAAATCCAATAAAGTGCAACTTCTGAATCGGACCAACATCGTATTGACGAAATCTCGATGGAACCGTTTAAATATTATCTGGCATGCGTCACGAGTCTTGCTAATATCAGCGCAGGGAGCAGTTCCAGCCTTGGGATCGTCTGTTTTACCAATGGGGCTACACTTGTCTTCGATGTACCGAGTCTCAGGTAAACTCCGTCCGTTGTTACAACCTTCAAGTACACGACTGCTGCGTAGGCATCAACCGAGGCATCGCAGAATCCTTCTAGCCCTGCTGTTATTATTTCACCCTTTACTCCTTCAAGGTACCAGCGAGGTATACGAACAGATTCAGCCTTTCTCAACTCCTGCTGCATGGATTTCCAGACATTCTTAGACTGTTCATCTAATGCTTCGTCCCATCCAAGATTTTTCTTGCATAAACACTGACAAAAAAGTTAAAGTTTAACTGTCACCGGTGTAATGAATCCTAGAGGGTCGTAGATCCTCGAAGTTACGCGAACGACATCCCGCTTCGTTGGCTCTTCAACCTCGGTTTTGTCAAGACATTGTTTGCAATCCAAGACAAATAAATCTTCTTATTTACACCACTGAACTCCTAAAATCTTCTCCGAAACTGGGAACACGTCTTGTGGCCCTATCGTACTCTTGGCGTAGGACTCATCTTCTTCTGTTACTTGACTGACGTTGTCCCCTTGGAGCGAATATTTATCTTCGGTTTGGGTTGAATCCAACAATTTCTCATTCTCTTGTATTCGTTTAATCACATTTTTGGAGCTGGAGAGAAACTTCCTCGCGTTGAAACCACCTTCTGCCAATCTCGTCTTCGTCTTGATGTAAAGTTTGTACGCTTCATCTTCATTATCATCACCAAATGCTATGTCGTCTATATACAAGGACTGCAGTAACTTCTGGACAAACTCGGAATCTTCACTTTCATAAATCGAGATATGGTGTTTCAGCGTGGCATTCAACAAAAAGGGACTGGATGAGAGTCCAAATGTTACTCGAGTAAACCTCAGTTCAATTATTTCTGAATCTTGCTTCAGAGGGTCGTCAAACCACAGAAATCGTAACACGTCACGGTCGTCTTCAGCCACAGAGATCATGAGAAATGCTTTTTCAATGTCTCCCACCAATGCAATTTTGTGGACTCGAAATTGCATTAGAATGTCAGCGAAGTTTTCTGTTAACGATGGACCAGTGTATAAACACTCATTCAATGATGGGCCACCACTCTCTTTCGACGAGGCATCATAGACTACTCTCATTTTCGTTGTTTCCTTGTCCCGACGTATTACTGGATAATGAGGCAGGTAGTGCACTTCTCCAACTTGCTCAGTCTCTGTCTTCGGTATCTTGTCGACTATACCTCTTTGCATCTGCTCTTTGATTACAGAGTCGTATTCTTTGAGAATCTCTGGCTCTTTCTTGAGTCGGGTCAACAGAGATGTTAATCGCTTCTTGCTGGATAGGTAATTATCATGCAGGATGGGATGTGGTTCCTTCCATGGTAGACTGACATCATATTGCTTACCATCATACGCTGCTTAAAGGTGTCGTAAACTGAGCTTTCATTGGGGCCAATTCCCAGAGATTCCAACTCCCAGAACGTCTATAATTTGTTGTCCAGTGATCCACTGGCTGGTCGGCTGGATACTTCACATTTCAACACATGAGTTTTGTTCAGGTTAATGGATAAACTTTGCTGTGATGGAACATCATGCACTGGTCCCAATAACACGCACCCCCGTTTGGTATGGATGGCTGCTCGTCCAGATTCTCCTCGGATTATCCCTCCTGGGACAAGGTTCCAATACTGGTCGGCTCCCACTAACATATCAATTGGGGAATCTCCGTCACAATCATCAGCAAGTCGTAGTTCTGATAGGTGTGGATAGTTCTTAACTGCTTGCTTCAGGCACTGACCTTGCACTGGTGCATTTATTAGTGGCACGCTAATGACTGATAATTTCACATCTGTATCACCGTCCACATCAATACACAACTCCACTACTTCACGTTCCTGAGATGTACTACTACTCGATCCAAATGGTTTAATTATCAATGACTCTGAATGTGAAGTTATCAAGTTCATTTCCTGTCTAATTCTCTCTGTGATATTGGATCGTTGGCTCCCCATCCAGTATTATTCTCACTTGCCTTTTTCTATGAGGTAGATCTGGTCTGTAAATGGCTGCTTTGGCGATCTGAAGTAGAACTGCGGTCTTGGTACCAACACACATATTTGTTGAAGACCTGTTCTCTTTACCTTCACATTTATTTTTATCGGGTAGTTTTGGATCCACCTTTAGTTTTTCTTTTGGTTTCTCCTTCGGTTTCTCTTTCGGTTGAAAGATACTGGTGTGGTGTCTACCCTGACATTTATGGCAGCGGGATTTTGAATGACAGTTCCTACTGATGTGATTTCTCATAACTGCATGTAAAACAACGACCACTCTGTTTAAGGATTTCCTTTCGCCTCTGGATGTTGGTGACTACCGAGCAATGCATAGATGAATGTGGTTGAGTACAGTAAACACATGTTATAACTTTACCTTGATCATGTTCATGTTTGCGTTCATGTTCATACTCATCTCCCACAACCAATGATGACGTAGTAGGTCCTTTATTCCAGGAATTCTTTCCATAGTAATCCTTTCCGCCATCATCTCTAGGCGGTTTGGGCAATACTCCTGCCACAAACTCACATCGCTCTCGATTTGACAATTATTCTTTAAGTTGGTTTAATACTGATGTAGAATTCCACAACTCTTTCTTGACTTTGCTGCATATGTCCAGCCTGATCTCTTTGGGTATTTTATTCAACAACAAAGGAAGAAACTACTCACCATATTGTTCAGGTTTACATCCCAAGGCTTCTAAGGCTCTCATATGGGCTTCAACATCATCACTTAGTTGCCTTACCACATTCAAATCTCTGGCATTTGTAATTACAGGTAAGTTCACAAGAGCATCCTTATGTCCACTTATAATCTTTTGTGAATCTCTATATCTTTCCTTTTACAATTTTACAGCAGCTGGATAATTTGCTCCTGAAAGCGATAATCCATTAATGGTAGATGCCGCTGACCCACGTAATGACGCCTTCAAGTACGAAAACTTGTCAATATCATTCAGTACTTCATTTGAGTCAATAATCGATTCAATATTGTCCCAAAAGGGTGTCCACTCGGTTGATTTACCATCAAATGTTGAGAGTTGTAGTTTCGGAAGTCTTGCTCTAACTTGGCCACTGCTAGACGATACAGGCGTGTTTTGTTCTCCACTATTTATATCATGACTATACGTCCTGTTTGTTGCTCTTCAACTTCGTCGATCTTTATTTCTTCGAGGGCGACTAAAGCTAAGTTAATTGAGTCCATAAACACTGATGTTTCTTCAATTTAGTTCTCGATATCAGCTTCTTTAATCGCTCTAAGAATTTTCTTGTCCAACTCGCTTAGAAGATCGTTCTTCATCTTCAAAGTAGACATGTAGTGTCTCATCTTTTGGCGATGATCGGGATTCAATGGGTCGAAGATCAACGACAGTTCATTGGCCTCGCTCATTATTCGACGTACGTGTGATCTGTGAGCCTTTCTAGATATCTTATCTCTCTTTAGGGACTCAGACATCGTTCAATCAATAAGATGTACAACGTAACTGCCGTAATATAACACAATGATAATTAATACCTCGTCAGATTGTGTTTCTTTCGCTCGACGTTAATCGCTGACATAAACAATTTGGCTCCACTATTCTGTTCCCAATCCGGCTCTCAAAGGACCATGTAGTTTATTCTCATTCTGTATTCACTGGTTGGGAACGATTTAGGCACACAAATAGACGTTTTATTCACACGAACATAAATTACACACACAGGTTTGCTTTCTTTCAAAACACGAGGATCACTCGACTCCCAGTGGTCAAGTCGTATGTCCTACGATATCCCTAATGTCCCTAATTACTCAACAATATACAAAAAACATCGTCTATGAATGTGGAAGAAACCACAACAGTGTACAGCCATTTATCGTGTGATCGAGCAATAATACCTAACATGCAGCCACGGCTTTCACACCACCCTTAATGATGTTTTTCCTTGTTTTAAATTAATTACAAGTTCATTGTCATCCAACCATTTGGACAAATTGCTCATATCCTGAGTCAGTTTATGTTGAATATTATTCACATTGTTATCTGAGGTATAAATAACTGCGTCATCAGCATACATAATGATATTATTATGTTGTAAAAAATCGGTGAAATCATTAAAATGGAGCCTTGCGGTACACCACAAATCACATGATGGTAGTTAGAAATTGCACTGTTATACTTGACTGCATGTTTTCGGTTAAACAGATACTCAGTAAACCATTCAGGTTCCATACCAGTAATCCCATATTGTGGTAGTTTTGAAAGGAGTTTTCCATGACTGACTGTGTCAAAAGCTTTCTGCAAATCCACAAAGACTGCTCCGGTTATCATTCCCTTGTCCAATTCCTTTCTAATGTTATCAATAAATAATGTTATGGCGAGTTCAGTAGATCTACGAGGACGAAAACCATACTGACAGTTTGAAAGCAAATTATTATCCTGTAGATGATTAATTAATTGTCTCTGAACACATTTCTCCAACATTTTTGATGGTATTGAGAGAACTGAAATAGGTCGATAATTATCAAAACTTGATCTATCGCCACACTTAAATATTGGTGTAACTTTGGCTTCCTTAAATTTCTGTGGTATAAGACCAGAACGTAAGGACAAGTTAATAATATAATCCAGTGGTTTAGATATTTCTTTCGCTGTGTCCTTGAGCAGACGTGGAGGCAAATCGTCAAGGCCAACTGCTTTATTGTTCTTCAACAATTTCAATTCCTTGAGGACGCCAGTTTCTTGGACAATTGAGAAATTAAATTCAGGTAAAGATTCACATTCTATTGGCTGTGTATAACTCCAAACAAAATCCTTCAGAAAAATGGCTTGTGATTTGATTTTGGAAGCAACATTAGTAAAATAGTTAGTTAAAATAATGCATTTGCAATGGTGACATCATTTGTTAGAATATGTTCATCCAGTTTAAATGCAGAAGTTGCAGAGGATTGGGCTTTCGTTGGAAAAACAGTTTTAATAAGTTTCCAAAAGCGGTCAGGTTTAGATGTGTTTTCATTTATCAAATGTCGATTAAATTTGGCTTTTGCAGACTTAATAAGGTTGTTTACTCTGTTTTTGAGATGCTTATTTGTTTGTCTGGCCTTTCGCAGAAGGTAGTCACGAGTGTTCATCTCTTTCTTGACATCCGCTGTTAACCAAGGACAAGGTTTACCTTTAATTCTTTTCTCAATTATGGGAGCATGTTTATTAAAAAATGAGAGAAGAATTTGTGTCATACTTTTCCAGGCAATAGACACATTATTTTCTTCCAGCACTTTAGTCCAGTTGGCATTTTCTTCAATATCACGAGACAGCTTATCAGGACAATAGTTACGGTAATTACGGCATTTGATTTTAATAGGCTTGTATTTTAGGTTATTTAGTTTCCTCGAGCATCCAACCATGTCATGATCACTAATACTGCTAGGTATAGTTTGGATATTAACCAATTTGTCAGGATCAGTTGTGGCTATAATATCAATAAGAGTTTTACTATGCCTAGTAACTCTAGTTGCTGTAGTAACCATTTGCTGAGACCAATTTACAAAATATTCTTAATTTCTTTATGACCATTCTTGACAAGAAAGTCACAGTTGATATCTCCCGTGAGAATACATTCTTTGTCTTCAGCTGTTGCGGCGGATAATATATTATCAAAATGGAAATTAAAATCCTTACAGAGATAATTTGAACTATCTGGTGGTCTGTATAATATACCATATATCAATTTATTATTATTAAAGCCTTCTGTATACAAGAAGTTGTGTATCGCTTCGCTACTTTGGGAAGTGCGCTGGAGAGGCCTTTCTCCACATTATGGTTAGATGCTATGTCTACCTGTTGGTGTTAAGTAAAAGCGGCGAATTTAATATGAAAATGAAAAATCACTGACTGTTCAGACCGTGTCTCATTAGCTCAAAAGTCAGAGCGCCGAAACGTTGATTCGGAGACCAGGGTTCGATTCCCGGTTGGGGCAGTCACTTTTTCCATATATGTATTTGACAATTTTAAATCCTCTCATATATCAATTAAATATATATATATATATATATATATATATATATATATATATATATATATATATATATATATATATATATATATATATATATATATATATATATATATATATATATATATATATATATATATATATATATATATATATATATATATATATATATATATATATATATATATATATATATATATATATATATATATAAATGTATGTATTCCAACACTCGAAATTTTCCTTCACCATAAATCCTTTGAACATGTAGTTTGATCGAGTGAAATGCCAAATATTACCTATATATATTATATATATATAAAATGTATATATTTCCACACTCGAAATTTTCCTTCACCATAAATTCTTAGTACCTGTTGTTCAATCGAGTGAAATGCCCAATATTACCTATAATATACCAGAATCTTATCCCGGCATTACCACCGTTATATACAGGACTCGTGACTATAGGCTCTCGGCAACGGCTTCCGTAGCTCAGTGGTCAGAGCACTGCACTAGCATCGCAGGGTCGCGGGTTCAATTCCTGACCGGAAGGCCGCTAAGTTGCATTTTTCGCAACTGGTCCCGGTTAGGTCTTAAAATGTATATATTTCCACACTCGAAATTTTCCTTCACCATAAATCCTTAGTACCTATATATATATATATATATATATATATATATATATATATATATATATATATATATATATATATATATATATATATATATATATATATATATATATATATATATATATATATATATATATATATATATATATATATATATAGTACAATATCTACAGACACGTGTTTCGCTGTTCCATATATATATATATATATATATACACTGACTTTAAAATGTTAAAATATGGAACGTTTCGGTTTAAATACTAAAACCTTCTTCAGCCTTAACGACTAAATGGTGTTTTTTTGGAAATTACGACTACAAAACTACTAAAATGCTATAGCTACGTTTGATTGGCTAAGATGTTATGGTAAATGTTTGGCACGTGTACATGTTCGTTAATTGAGTTATTATCACGGATGGAATTGGCAGGCCTCTAAAAACAAACGACCAGGCCATTGTTGTCGGACCAGACTGGAAACTTTGTGAAATGCGCGCGGAAGAATTTTTTGTTTCCGAAATATGCGCGCTTAACGCGTGGAGTTGCGCGCGGACACGCTGACCAGCTATTGTGGGCTCAGAATCATGAACAGTCATCAAACAATACGTAATATAATAAACATATATGAATATATATAGGGGGCCAGCGATTAGCTTAATCCAGGATTAGTGGAAAGATGTTTGAAAATTTCTGTTCAGATATCATACAAACTATTTTGTCTTAGAAAATTTTAGCGAAACGCCACGCGTCATATATTTTTTGCGCGCGCGCCCCACACATTTTGCGCGCGTGGCTTTTCAAGTGCGCGCGGAAGATCTTCCGCGCGCACGACAAAGTTTCCAGTTTGTTGACATTGGTCAATTATATGCACATTGTCTAAATTGAAGTTGAGCTTGGTTTGCGTTTGGTGTTGAGCCAAAAGGAATTCTTATCATCGAGAAACACAGCTCTTTTGTGTTCTTTTGTTCTTGTTTTCAAGGCACGATTTGTTTGGCCAATGTAAACCTTCTCGCAGTTCTTACAATTTATTTTGTAAACAACCGCGGTCGAAGATCTTTCTCAAATTTATCTTTTGGTTTTTTGAACATCGACCCGATAGTTTTGATGGGCTTGTGTGCAACTTTGATGTTCTGTTTCTGCAGCGCTCTAGCAATCCTTTCGGAAACCCCTTGGGCATATGGTAGGACGACTAGGCCTTTCTGTCCACATTGCGTGACATCGGTTGGTTGTTTCTTTCTCGAGGAACTTATCATAAATTGTTCAGGGTAACCGTTGTTTTTAAGGGTGTTGATGACATAATTTCTTTCTGTTCTCTTGTTATCTTTTGTTATCTTGTTTTCTTTGTTATCTCTTTTTTCTTTCTGTTCTCTTGTAAAATCGCTTAGAGTTACAACCACAGGTTCTATACAAGGTTCCTCAAATGGCAGAAATGTCCATTTTTTTCCCAAAGTTCATGGTCATTGGAACACAGAATGGACAACGTATCTGAACTATGTCAGGCGAATGCTGACATGACACCGACTATAGATAATATTAGTTGTAATGATCATAATAATGTGAGTAGCGATTTTTACACTTGCATGAACTCAATCCCTAAAAAAAGAGGTTTTAAGATGGCTTTTCTTAACATTGTCAGTTTAACTAAGAAATTGGATGAAATTAGATTTTCGATGACAAACAAAAATATTGATTTAATAGGTCTCAGTGAAACCAGACTAAATGAAACTATAACTGATAACATGATCAACTTCGATGGTTATGACATTGTCCGAAATGACCGTACAAGAAATGGTGGTGGTGTCTGTATTTACCTACGTAGCTCCATTAATTATAACATTAGGTCAGATCTAGTTCCACCAGAATTAGAGGCTGTTTGCCTAGAAATTATTAAACCTCACAGTCGACCTTTCCTTGTCACAACGGTGTACAGACCACCAAATACACCATCTGCATTTTTTGATAAATTTGAAAATTTAATTCAAACTATGGATGATGAAAACAAGGATATATATATTCTTGGAGATTTAAATTGTGACATGTTGAAAGCAGTTTCTGATGCACCAACCAAAAAATTAAAAGCATTACTTGAGGTATACCAATTATCTCAATTGATTGATGAAGCAACTCGAGTAACCATGACAACTTCCACTCTCATTGACCACATAATTACAAACAAACCAGAGAAAATCTCTGATTCTGGTGTTATCCACTCAGGAATCAGCGATCATAGTTTGGTATATGTAATTCGGAAAATATATGTTACTGAGAAAAAGCAAGAAAATATTGTTGAGATTAGGAACATGAAAAATTTTGATAATCAACAATTTATTGATGACTTGCTCAATCAACATTGGGAATATGTTTACTTTTTCGGTGATGACCCAGATACAATGTGGGAAATTTGGAAGCAATTATTCTTTGAAATTTTAGATAAACATGCGCCACTTCAACAGAAAAAAATTAGATAAAAAAAACTCCCTTGGATCACAAGCAATGTTAAAAAGCTTATAAAGATGAGAGACAAATTAAAAAGAAAAGCCATTCTTACTAAACTTGAAACGGATTGGATAAATTATAAAAATGCCAGAAACAAAGTAAATATTGAGTTAAGAAATGCCAAAAAATACCTTAGTGAAGATACCTGTAGACAGTTGCACGGATCGTTGGTCCAGCCATTATATGAATACTGTGACATAATTTGGACTAATGCTAACAAAACCAATCTCGAAAGACTCCATAAACTTCAAAAGAGAGGTGCTCGCATCATATTACGTAAAAGAATTGGTGATGAACGTACAGAAGCTCTATTTAAAAGACTTGCTTGGGTCAACCTTACCACCAGATGGAATTATCATAAGTGTTTGACTGTATTTAAATGTTTAAATGGATTTTGTCCTTCTTATCTTTCTAATTTATTTTGTTTAAATTCAGATGTTCATAGTTATAACACACGTTCTTGAAATAACATTCATATGTCTAAAGTTTCTTCTAACTCAGGCCTTCGTTCCTTTTCCTTTTCTGCTGCTAAGTTATACAATAGTCTTAATGTAATTACTAAAAACTCTTTATCAGTAAGTGCTTTCAATATCAATTATTGGTCCAGTTTTTAAGTTTTTCTAATTGTTTTTCTGATGTAATTTGTGACTAGTTTTATATTTAATTTCTCTACACAGCTCCAATGTAAATAAGGTTTACCTTTTTGGATTCTGTGTTTAATAAAGTTTATTATTATTATAGTAAACGAACTAAATATAAATGGAAATACACTGACAAATACTAAAGACATTGCAGATGGCTTTAACAATTTCTTTAATAATAACAACATTTCTATAGCGCATATACATTGCTGTTCTATGCGCTTTACATTGTGAAAATAAGCAGTATACAGTATTTTACACATCTGATATATATCTATATCACATACTGATATAGGCCCTGATTTAGCTAGCAAAATTGATACTTCAAATGACAACTTTCAGGACTATATTAAGAGTTCAGAGTCAGAATTCAGTGTATTCAAGCCAATAGAGGTTGACAATCTTTGTCAACTCCTTCATGGGCTTTGCAGTGCTAAAGCTACTGGCATTGATAAAATTTCTAATAAAATTCTCAAAATTGCATCACCAATTATCTCAGATTCATTAACATTCATCTTCAATCAGGCTATTACACTATGTTCGTTTCCAAATGCATGGAAAATAGCTCGAGTAACACCACTTTATAAAAATGGCCAGCGGAACTTGCCTGGGAACTACAGGCCAATTTCAGTATTACCAGCTATAAGTAAAATTATGGAACGGATCCTCTATAATCAATTATATGACTACTTGACAGAAAATGAGCTACTTTCAGAACATCAGTTTGGTTTTCGTAAATTTCATTCTACTTCAACTGCATTACTAGACTGTACAAACAGCTGGTATATAAATATGGACAAAAAATTGTTTAATTTAGTAGTATTCATAGACCTAAAAAAGGCTTTCGATACAGTTGATCACCAAATTTTGCTAAAAAAATTAGAGCTATATGGAATCGAAGGGAAAGCATTATCCCTATTGAAATCATATTTAGAGGAGCGTAACCAAAAATGTCAAATAAATGGCATTGTTTCATCAGGGCGCAAAATTAAATGTGGTGTTCCTCAGGGTTCGATCTTGGGGCCACTATTCTTTTTAATATACATAAACGATTTAACTGAATGCCTAAATGAAACTAAACCACGATTGTTTGCTGATGACACAAACTTAACAGCCTCTGGTGAGACAATAAATGATGTCGAGATTGCAATGAATTCTGACTTAGAGAATCTAAGGAAATGGTTAATAGCTAACAAACTTAGTCTGAATGTAGCAAAAACGGAGTTTATGTTAATCGGCTCTAAACCAATGATTAACAATGTCTCTAACTCACAACCAAATGTCAGTATAGAAAATATACCGATTAAACAAGTGTTTGAAAGCAAAGCTCTAGGAGTGACTGTTGACCAACATCTGTCGTGGAAAAGTAATACTGGGCATATCTGCAAGAAAATCACATCAGGATTAGGTGCTCTCCGACATGTACGAGAATTTGTTGACAAAGACACTCTTCTCGCCATCTACAATGCCCTTGTTCAGCCATATTTTAACTATTGTTGTGAAGTATGGGATGTATTTGGTGCGACTCAATCAACGCGTTTACAGAAGCTCCACAACAGAGCGGCTAGAATTATAGACCACAAAATTGCATTAAATGCACTAGGGTGGCAACCTCTTCAAATGCAAAGAAAAAAATCAAAAGCTAAGATCATGTTCAAAGTTTTAAATAACATGGGACCAAAGAGTCTCACAAAATACTTTACTTATAAGAAAGAAAAATCAAATTACAATCTTAGAAATATTTCAAAGGCTCTCTGTTTGCCAAAACCGCGTACCAATAACATGAAAAAGAGTTTCATGTATGATGGGGCATCTATATGGAACTCTTTGCCCACAGAAATTAGGGAGAGCAAGACCCTGTCATACTTTGAACACAAAATCGCTACTCATACCTAAGAATGAGTTTTATGTAGATATAATGTGTAAAAAAATGACCCTTCTTAAAATAGTCTATAGAATATACATTATCTGCTCTTTACTCAGCGTGCACTCCACTCTGTTATATGTAGATCAATGGTGCATGCCCGTTACTTATTTTCTTTACTATAACATATAAATTTGTTCTCTACTTAGTGCAGTCCACTGACCTATATCTAACAGTGAATTTTAAAACGGTTATGTGTAGGTCAGTGGTTACTTACTTTTTACTATAGCATATAAATTATCTATTCTACTTAGTGTGCACTCCACTGACGTATATATAGCCATTGTATAACCGTTATACGTGAGTAGTCGGTAAGTCGGTTATACAAATGTTATTATGGGTCAGTGGTGCATGCGAGAAATAAATATACATTGATAAATATAAGTATACATTGATACACCTGTAAATATTCTAAAAACTATAACAACGTTATCGTTATGTTAATAATTTAGTATTCTATCTTTTAAAACTTATATATTTTGTAAATAGTTCTTTAACACCATTTTTATACATGTAACGTTTTTATATTTTGCACACGCCCCCCGTGGAAATCAGCTTCGGTTGACGGGGTCAGCGTGTATAAATAAAGTTTCTATCTATCTATCTATCGTTTGTTTTAGAGGCCTGGCATTCCATCCGTGACATTAACTCAATTAACGAACATGTACACGTGCCAAACATTTATCATAACATCTTAGCCAATCAAACGTAGCATTTAGTAGTTTTATAGTCGTAATTTCCAAAAGGGCGAGCGACACTTGGCCAATATCAAGAGCGACACTTGGCCAACATGTCGCCCTTTCGATTGAAGGTGTTAGAATTTATTTACATCAAGTTGTCAGATCCTGACTTGTGCCGACAAAAGGAATTCATTTTTAAAACATCGTTATTTTAGGAACACTGTCATGATGCCTTTGCGTCTGACGTAACTGGACTTTTCGTTGATTATAAATACAAGCGATCTTATGGTTTCTTCTTTAGCAGACGTAGCACTTGATAAGTTGTCTGCGGAAATGCATCGTGCTCATTTATTTTAAAATCCTATTTATTGCTCTATCTTTAAACAGTTCTTCTAAGAACTAATTTCTCCTTCCTATCTTTGCTCCAACATTACGCCATTGGTAAATGTGATTATATATTATACATATATTATCGTGTATAATAATTATATCAGCAGTGATTTCGAACAGTTCTTGTAAGAACTATATTTACCATTTCACCATGGTTTCGACGTATTTCAACGCTTTGTTTAAATATATATATATATATATATATATATATATATATATATATATATATATATATATATATATATATATATATATATATATATAATATATATATATATATATATATATATATATATATATATATATATATATATATATATATATGATGTGATATTGTCACTCGGTAATGATGATGACATGATGTTCTCGAGTGAATGAACCCAAACCGCGTAAGCAGAAAACTGCTTGATTCGAAACAGAAAGTGCGCATGTGACCAGAGTGTTCAAAAGTCTTTAGTTAAGGTGGTTTTCCACTTACATTTCTTGGCGAAAAGCGAACATTTCTCGCACGAAATTAAATACATCGGATGCGTAGTGAATAATTATTGTATCGCCAATTATGTATAGTTGACAATTATTCTGCTTCGATCGCGTAAAAGGAACACGTGAAGCAGAATAGACCAATCAAATCGCTTGAGGACCCTTCGATGAGAAACACAAATTAAAATGGCGTCCGAAAAGAGCACTGTACATGTATATACTGTCGAAAACGTCAATGTTCTGGAGGGACCTTGGAATGGTTGTGATGAACACGTAGTCTTTCGTCAGCATTAACTAATTCCCGCTTGAGGTTTAACTTCTATTTTTCGTGACTACCCACTTAGAAGTTCCTTTAATTTATTTGGCAACATTAAGAACTGTTTGAAGAAGAACTGCACGGGCAAAATGTCTTAATTCTTGCACAAGACAGTGGTATTCTCCTTTTATTTTTGCTTGAAGTATTCAAGAACCTTTTTTTGTACGTTTTTATCTTTCCTTCGCTTAATTCCGTCGCAATAGCAGAAGAATCAAGAGATGTCTTCTGTTCAATGTTGCTGCCAATTTTAGCACGAACTTTGTAAGAGGAAATTGACTAGCAGAAACAATTTCGCTCGAAAAATATGCAAGTGGAAGTCCAGCTTAATATAATTGCTCTAATTATATTCCATTCTTCTCCATTTGAATATAGTTTCAAGATCTGTTCCCTCAAGAAACAGGTAAACTATATATATATATATATATATATATATATATATATATATATATATATACTAAAACAGATTTGTAATATGAATGTTACAGAGATAGCGGATGGTTCAAGAGTGCTCGATACCTGCATTAGAGGTAGAGCGTTTATAAAAGAGTTAGAATGTTTTCTAAAACATTCTAACTCTTTTATATATATATATATATAATATATATATGTTGAATTTTAAAAAGAACAAGCAGACCAAAACGATGATAGTCCTATAGCAGAGGTATTCTCAAACATGGAGTCAGGTGTTATGCTCTTGGATATTAATATACTTGAATTGACGAGGGAGACAAAGAGCAAGAAAACTTCTAACCAGTCCAGATAAAATTTAAAATATTTTAACTGAAGAAGAACGAATGTTCGAAATATTTTAAATTTTATCTGGACTGGTTAGAAGTTTTCTTGTTCTTTGTCTCCCTCGTCAATTCAAGTGTATATATATATATATATATATATATATATATATAATATATATATATATATATATATATATATATATATATATATATATATATATATATATATATATATATATATATGTTGAATTAAAAAAAAAGAACAGGCAGACCAAAACAATGATGCTCCTAGCAGAAGGATCCACAAACATGGATACAGGTTATGCTCTTGGATGATATTATATATGAATTGAAGAGAATGATAAAGAGCAAGAAAACTTCTCACCAGTCCAGATAAATTTTTAAAATATTTCGAAAATTCGTTCTTCTTCAGTTAAAATATAAAAATTATATATGGCACAAAGTGCCCTATATATACATAATATACAATAAAAATTTACATAAATTTACTTAAAAATGATCCTAGTAATAATTAACATGACATGTATTTAATGCGTTTCTTTGAACGGTATTCGCATCTTTTGTTTAACCCTAATGGCTGTAAAGTACGCAATTGTGCTGTCCAATAGGCCTCTCTGGCTAATAGAAGTTCTTCAACATTGTCTTTATTTAAAAGAGCTTCAATTACTATAAACTCAAAATCCCCTAAGACATGAGGAGTTTTATTAAAATGTGTGGCAACCTCACAGGTATTTTTACCGGTAACCATTGCCGATTTATGATTGCGAAATCGAACTTTAAACTGGTTATTAGTGGATCCAACATACTGCAATTTGCATTTCTTACAAGAAACTAAATATATCACTCCAGAGGAAGTACAAGAAAGCGCCTGCTTCATCTTTTTTTTTCTTCATCTTCATGCTTTTATAAGATGAAGCAGGCGCTTTCTTGAACTTCCTCTGGAGTGATATATTTAGTTTCTTGTAAGAAATGCAAATTGCAGTATGTGGGATCCACTAATAACCAGTTTAAAGTTCGATTTCGCAATCATAAATCGGCAATGGTTACCGGTAAAAATACCTGTGAGGTTGCCACACATTTTAATAAAACTCCTCATGTCTTAAGGGATTTTGAGTTTAAAGTAATTGAAGCTATTTTAAATAAAGGCAATGTTGAAGAACTTCTATTAGCCAGAGAGGCCTATTGGACAGCACAATTGCGTACTTTACAGCCATTAGGGTTAAACAAAAGATGCGAATACCGTTCAAAGAAACGCATTAAATACATGTCATGTTAATTATTACTAGGATCATTTTTAAGTAAATTTATGTAAATTTTTATTGTATATTATGTATATATACACTGTAAAAAACGACCGGTTGAAACAACCGTTTAAATTGGTTGCAACCAATTCAAAACGGTTGAAATAACCAAACGAATTGGTTACAACCATATATAAATTGGTTATTTAAACCAATTGTTAATTGGTCACAACCAATTGTTAATTGGTCACAGTGCATGTGAACAAAATAACCAAATTGTTTTATGTTACGACCGATTTAAATTGGTCGAATTTGTTAAATGGCTTCGTGGATAATATATTTAACTTCCACTCGCGCCTTCGCCACCTTGACGAATACTCGCTTTCGAACTGTCGAAAATCTATTCCGTTGAAGTTTGTTGACATATGGAGTCCCGCATGTTTGAAATATCACACATGCGCAGAACGGACAGGACGGATTTAATTAATGTAAAATAACACAGTGTAAGTGTTAGCCCAGTATGTAAGTTAGTCCTAACACTAAGAACCGAAGTGTTTTTACAAAACTGCTAGCATGGCACATTACATTTGATTTGCAGTGATTTGATTTTTGTTAAACTAGCATTTTTATATTTTCATAAAATTTGGGTTTAATAATTAATACAATATAACCAAATAAAAACTTTAATGCGAACATAAAGCGAACAAAGCGGCAAGCAACCGGGAGCGGAGATAAGACCCTGGGTACGAGGTCCGCCCCCCCGCCACGATGCTCCGATGCAATAGGATATATTTTATTTTATGGTTATGACAAGAGTTTTTATTTGGATTATGGTTAGGGTTTTTGTTCTTGTAAGGCTTCTGAATCTCGAGAAAATATCCTTGATGTGTCTATGACTCTGTGTCCACTGTGTACACAAAGATGCCAATTAAAATTGATTTGCAGTCACTTGGTTTTTGTTAAACTAGCATTTTTCCTAAAATTTGTATTTAATAATTAATACAATATAACAAAATAAAAACTTGAAATCTAACATAAAACGAACAACGCGAAAGCGTGGCTGAATGGCACACACAATTTAGTGAACGATGCTTGTGAGACCTCAAAGAATCATGGGATACAATACACCACGCGGCCATTTCGAAATTTGGAGTTTCTTGGTCTTTGATCGTTATATTTCGATATTTAATTTGAATTTCTTGGCTGTATTTTGTGATGGTTTTCAAAAGGACTCGTTGCTTTCCGAATCATGGGCTGTAGACGAAGATTGTCGTCAGCATTTTGAAGGTACGTCCGTATAAAGTCACATTCAGTTTAATCATTTTATATTTGTATATCATTTGAGTGCGAGTCAGCAACTAGCTATTAGATAAGCTGTTTAATAATGCGCATTTATTTATTACCTGTTCTTATTCAATTATTTGTTTTCATACGTATTGTAATCAAAGGATTGGATGGTTATATCAGAGGTTAATAATTGAGTTGTGTTTGCCTTTATGTTCGGCTGACAATTTGGTTTGAATCACACTTAAAGTTTGAGATAAATACTCATATTTTGACGTAGATAGTTGTTATATTTTTCCAGATTCGATTTTAGCGAAGGCTTTACTATCAGCTTAACATACTTTGAAATTATTTATATCAAAGTTCGCAATATTGGCATTGCCAATTCAATTGGTAAGTTTGTTTTTCTCATGCAAGCCATACTGCTTCTAGTTTCTACTTTCTACTGGTACATACAAGTCTGTTGTAGGTGACCTCAAGAAAATATTATTGGCATACTGCACAGTTTGTAGTATCATGTGTGTTCATATACTATAATACCTTTACTGTATCATCAGCATCTCACTCTAGCATGAGTGTTGAGCAAAGTTGTAAAGGTTTTGCTGTGCAAGCTGTGTTAAGTTGTCAATACTCAGAAAAACTCTGAGCACCAGACAGGATTCGAACCAGTAACCTTCTGAACGCTCTAACCATTGAGCCACTGGAACTCAGATGGCATAGCAAGGTTAATTATGGTATTTAAACCCTGGGACGAGTCTTGCCGTTATCACAAATACTTGTTGGACTAAAAGTCGTTGTTGTGACAGTTAATTTCCAGTTAAAGTTAGGTAGTTGCAGCTTGATGTTTGTAAAGTTGTAAAGGTTTTGCTGTGCAAGCTGTGTTAAGTTGTCAATACTCAGAAAAACTCTGAGCACCAGACAGGACTCAAACCCGTGACCTTCTGAACGCTAGATAGAATCTCTAACCATTGAGCCACTGGAACTCAGATGGCAGAGCATTAGGTTAATTACGGTATTTAAATCCTGGGACGAGTCTTGCCGTTATCACAAATAACACAGCTTGCACAGCAAAACCTTTACAACTTTACAAACATCACGCTGCAACTATACCTAACTTTACTAACAACATTTAACTGGAAATTGACTGTCACAACAACGACTTGTAGTCCAACAAGTATTTGTGACAACGGCAAGACTCGTCCCAGGGTTTACATACCGTAATTAACCTTGCTCTGCCGTCTGAGTTCCAATGGCTCAATGGTTAGAGCATCTGTCTAGCGTTCAGAAGGTTACAGGTTTGAGTCCTGTCTGGTGCTCAGAGTATTGACAACTTAACACAGCTTGCACAGCAAAACCTTTAAAACTTTACAAACATCAAGCTGCAACTACCTAACTTCACTAACAAAATATGAGCAGTTAAATGTATGTGATATGCCAGGTGTAAGTATAATCACAATTTGAGTTATATAAATTGAATATTACAATGGGGCAAGAACCGAACACCTCTCAGTTCCTGTATATAGTGAATTATGGATTCTACTGTATGTCTGATTGTTTTAGTTCCTGCCCAATCTCCATAAACAACTTTTTATTGTTTATCTTTTCTGGCAAATGTGAACATTTATTAACCTCGACAAATTATATTCCTCGAAGTTTAATAGGGCAGCAGCTTATACATAATTTTTATTTTTAATATTTTTAGGACTATAATGTATTTTTATAATAGTTATCCATCAATTGTAAATTTAAGAGTGTAATTTTAAGATTTATCTACTTAGGTTACTACCATATTGTAAAGTGCTAATGGTTATAGCGAATTAGCAATATAGAAATTCTCATTATTATTATTATTATTGTAGTTGTCTCAAGGGCACTTTAAGAACAATGCTCACATAAATTTCATATGACATGCACAATGCTTGAGTTACCGTCCATGATTAAACTTACTCAACATAATACAATTCTTAACATTTTTAAAATTGACATTTAAAGCATTTATTTACTAACATAATATAATATTGATTTCAGGATTTTCTTGACTTAATTCAACAGTCCCCATATGAGATAGCCAAACAAGTATGTGCCTTATTTGGGAACTTCCTGTGATTATCATACATGACAGAAAAAAGAAAATAAAGACATTCTGCTTTATACCGTGTGAAAGTCCTCTTTATAATTGGTTAGTATCTAATGTATTGTGAAATTTGAATTTCTGTATTACATTTTTGCATATTGTGTACATGACCTGATGACAGTCATGTCCTAATTAGCTCTGGAAGATGCCATTTAGTAGAAGGGTTAAAGTGCCTATTCAGCCTGTGCGGGTTTTACATATTCGTAATCTTTGGGTTCTACCAAAAAGAAATGTAGTATATCTTGTTGTTCAAAAATTGCATCTTCATGCATTTCCCCCTGCTAAAGTTCACAGGAAGTGACGTCGACACAGGGACATAATATTTTGCGGTGTTATTCAACAGTGAATGTTATTGAGTGAATTTTGTCTAAACAGGCTGTTTAAAGTTCAAAGCCAAACTTTCGCTGTATTTCATTGCTGAATCACTTCGCAAAATATTGCGTGTCCCTGTGTTGACGTCACTTCCTGTGAACTTTAGCAGGGGAAAAGGGCACGAAGATGAAATATGCAAATGATAAGATATATTATAATTTTTCTCATGAGAATCCAAAGATCCTAAATATGTAAAATCCCCACAGGCTGGATAGGCACTTTAACAGCTCTGTGACATCTCATACCGTACATCCACAATAGATCCTAAATTATCTTTTGTGGCAAATGACTGTCTAGTCAAATGACTATACCCTACCTAAAGGATAAAATGCCTTTACTGATAAGTAGCTAGCTGCCTTAAGACACTGAAAATTTGCCCTCACCACCACTAGGCCTGTAGGGTCATCAGAGACTTCAAAAGTTTATTTTTCTCATGCAAGCCATACTGTTTCTACTGACCTGTACAAGTATGTTGTGTATGTTTTACAATATGAATGAGTTGACATTAATCAAGAAATTTTCAATATATTATTAGTTACCAGTAATACAAGGGTTGACAACTCTGTGACAACTCATAACTCCATAAAAATACAAGTTGGTATGGGCTAACTAAGTAGCCACAATAGATTCTGAATTATCTTTAATTAGCATTGTTATTAAAATTGCAATAATTTGAACCTGTGGCAAATGACTACCAAGTTATAGCTGATATTCAACATGTGAAAAGGAAATTTGAAATGGCCCTGACATTGTCTGGTCTGTTCTGGTCATTGTAATATGTTAATTTATTATGTGCCAAACTGCACGATTAGGATGTTAAATTAAATAGCATTAAACATTTGGTCACTTGTAGACACTAAGACAGTATGTCTCTACAGGAAGGATATTGGCTAAAATCCTGCTCTCCCTTGAAATATTTGATTTTTTATATTACATCAATCAGTAAAGCAATCATGCATCAAAATGCTGCCATGCAGTTGGTGTAAGGAACTTTTTACATATTTAACATCAGCAAATGACCCCTGGGGGTTAGGCTAACTAGGTTTGCCACAGGTTCAAATGCAATTTTAGTGACCATGCTAATTAAAGTGCCTATAACATCTGTGGGGATTTAACATATTTGTAATCTGTGGATTCTCCTGAGATAAATTGTAATAATAATAATAATACACATGTAGATGGTTTATTACTCGGGCCTCCCCCTGTGGGGGGAGAGCACGAGTCTTAAAAAGGGCTCTGTTTATTTGGCAATGTCGCGAAATGGCAATTCTTGCATCATCCCACTTGGGACTGGGTACGAGATCGATCTGAACCACTGCATATATTTATGCGCCATTGTCATATTTTTAATATTCATCTGGTTACCTTTCCTCGAGTGTTCTTCACTGAAAATATTTGATGTGGCTGGCAGTATCTTGATCTCACGATGCTTACAATCGCACACGCCGATCGCCGAAGACCTACGGCTACACTAAAAGATAACGAGCGATTTAGACACGGTTGGTGCCTTGGTGGTCTCTGTCTGCGATCTGAGTTCTCGATAACCGTACACTGAAAATGCCGTACCTGTACGCTGATGTGTAATCGATTAAACCTATGTTTAACAATTTAATATGAAACTCAACGTATGAATGCTTTTTGAAATATGTTAACTGTTCTGAGGTAACTGTAATATTTTTATAAACTTTGTTCCTGTATTGTTTATTGTTATCATGTTATGTTATACAAAATAAAGTCAATGCTATAGTTTATTGTTTCACATATACCAAGTACTATTATTAAAGTATGCAATGTTGCTATCGAATTTTACCCTGTTTCACTTATATTGTTATTGATATTTTACCTGTAAGCTTAAATGGGGCTCCAAAATGTTCTGGGTTATCAGTAAGTTTGTATCGATTGTTCATATTATATGCGAATGCTTACAAATGAACGTACAGACTAGAGTATATAAATCTCTGACACTCATTTTGCCGTTGAGTAACCCTGTTTCACTCGATATTTTACCTGTAAGATTAAATGGGGCTCCAAAATGTTCTGGGTTATCAGTAAGTTTGTATCGATTGTTCAATGTTCATACATATATTATTATACACAAATGCTTACAAAATGAACACACAGTATATAAATCTATGACACCCATACCAACTATCAAGATCAAGGAGTAAAGAGTTTGTTGTTGTTTGCTGGTTTACCAGTGACGGGTCTGAATTTTGGCCTTGACTACACGGAAAGCGAGTTGGCTCGCTAACCGAGACAGTAACATAGTTAACTATGCAGTAATCTGTCTTTATATTACAATTAGCTAGCTGGCTGGCCCACTGGACTAGTCACTAGTATGTATAAAGCCTCTCAAATAATAAATATGCTAAAATTATGAATATGTTTACTGGCTCAAAATGTTATATAACTTCAAAGAAATAATGATTTTGAATTACATTTCTTTAAACTGTTTATAATATAGCTTATGACACCTTGCTAGCAGTAAATCAAACCATTTAGCTGGCAGTATGCCTTATACACTGAGAAAAAGATTAACTGATTTAATACTTGCTCAAACTAAACCTGTTTGCCGGACTGACCATATGAATTGTTATTACATGAGCACAGGCCGGCTCGCTTGCCAGGCTGACCCTGTTGGCTAGAACTGGATTAGGTCAGCAAACAGGGTGGCTCATTTGGTGGGGCAGAATTCTCAGTAAGCCAGCTTGGATACTGAGCCAACTCACCATCGTATAATCAAAGCCGTTGGCCAACACTATGTTATGGGTTTGCAATGATGGAAAATTTAACCACCCCTGCACTGACAGCCGTATCATTACATGTACCTACTTTACTATAGATTTGTGTATATTGAATTCAAATCACTGAATTTGCCTACAATGTCTTTCAACAAGCCACAACCTCAAGTAGCCCGAGTTAACGCCTAGCGGGCGTCTTGTTGAATATAAAATCGCACTAATACAGTGAATTGCTTTATATTTACAACTGTTTAAAAAGGTCTTTAAAAAGGTCACATTGAAAAAGTTTACAAACAAACAATAGAATACCGGGGGGCTGGAACCGGTTTACAATTAGAAACAAAATTTACTAAAGTTTAACATAGAACTTAGTCAAGATGTAATTAAGTCATTTATGCATCTCGTCATGGCGGGGAAAAAGCTGCGGTTATAACGGTCAGTATTGCATTGGTAAAGAGAAAGTCGATCAACACTACCACGTAATTTTCGGCGATGTGCTTCATATCTCGTCGGTGGAATCAAAGTAGCCAAAGGAGAAGATGGTGTCGATTGTATTTTTTTTAAAGTTTTTAGGCACAGCTTTTGTCTGTTATCAGAAAGACGTGGTAATATATCTTGTCAGCTGAAAATTTCATCTTCATAGACTGTTTTGCTGTTAAAGTTGACGGAAATGACGTCATATCGGGAAAATGTCTACATGAAAACATCTTTACAAATGCCCGATTTGACGTCATTTCCGTCAACTTTAACAGCAAAAAAGTCTATGAAGATAAAAATTTCAGCTGACAAGATATATTACAATTTATCTCACGAGAATCCATAGATTACAAATATGTTAAATCCCCACAGACGTTATAGGCACTTTAAAGATAATTTAGGATCTATTAAAATGTTTAATGCTATTAATTTTACATCCCAATTGTGCAGTAAATGGTTACAATTTGGCACAAAACTAGCTACTGTAACTTGCATATTACAATTGCACAATTGGGATGTAAAATTAATAGCATTAAACATTTGGTAACCTGTAGACAGTGTTTTCTACAGGAAGGATATTGGCTAAAATCCTGCTCTCCCTGCAAGATTTGATTTTCTATATCTATGCAATGATAATTTAAAAACCAAAGCAATCATTATAAGCATTGATGTGTACTTATGTAGGATATTTAATGAATCTTTGTATGGTAATATTTATGTAAAGGAACATTCTATTGGCTTTTCTGTCAGAAAAATATTTATTGATTATTCTTATTGTAACACTGCAAAGTTATTTCTTAGTATAAATGTAAGTTTTCTACTTGTAAATAACTCTGTTTCAGTTGAGGAAACAGATAATATTCCTACTGGATGGTGATAAGCTGTGTCCTGCTAAATGCATTTTAGTAATAGCAATTAGCAATTATATATATATTTTTACATTATATTTTATTTGCAGAGTTTCCACCTCTGCAAACTCTCTGAAAATGCTATTACTGTAAAAGTACAATATAGGTGCTTACAGCTAAACTTAATCTTACTGCCATTTGCAAGCGACCGTTAAGCGTGCGATTTTTTTCATGTTTGTTTACGTTTGAAAGTTGGACGTTTCACACGAAAACGTTGAACGTTTAAAAACAAATCAATCAACTTGCGGCGTCAGTTCAAAGAAACCTGTCAAAATGACGCCGCAAGTTGATTGATTTGTTTTTAAACGTTCAACGTTTTCGTGTGAAACGTCCAACTTTCAAACGTAAACAAACATGAAAAAAATCGCACGCTTAACGGTCGCTTGCAAATGGCAGTAATTGGCTTTTTTACTCTTGTGTTGTAGAATATTACCGACATTGACATTTTGAGTAAAGTGAAGGATTTAGGATTGTTCATCTCCATAACTCCTCTCAACTGGAGATATAGAAGACACTATATCCACGTCACTCATTGCAGAAGGATGGTGGTCATCAAGTTTAAGAATCAAAACATTTTAAATAGTAGAGTGCTGTGTATGCAGAAGTTTGGATATATAGCAAAGTGAAAAGGTAGTAAACTGTAAACAAAATACTAACATTTCGAGTGTAGCCTTTCATCAGTCTTACTTATAGTAATATCCGAGTAATGATATCATATATAAGAGTCTTGCTCTGACGAAGGACTCCGCTCGAAACGTCAGTATTTCGTTAATAAAACCCTTGGCAGTTTACCACCTTTTCACTTTGCAAAACATTTTAAATGCTGTTTTATGTTTATTGTTGGTATTTTACGCCTTTGATGCAGAATACCCCAAAGGAACTACCTGCAGTCCGTATTAGATCGTAATTCAACTTTGTTGACTGGTATTACCGATCTTTATAGCTTAAATCAATTAATAAGCGAACAACTCGTGTGACCAAGTCATCTTCAACTTTAATTGACTTGATATTTACTAACACTCCCTGACAAAATTGTTTGCTCCGGTGTCTCTCATATCGGTATTAGTGATCATAGCCTAACTTATGCTTTTCGTAAACTTTCAACTGGTTTATTCACTAAAGGTCACTCTACAGTAACCTATCGGAAATTTAAGAATTTTGATTCAGCCAGTTTTAGAAATGATATCTGTTTACAGAATTGGGATGATATAAAGGCGTACGAAAATCCAAATGATATGTGGCATGTTTGGAAGAACACATTTTACAGTGTTGTTTGAAAGACATGCCCCCCTGTGTACAAAGCGTGTTAGGGCTTCTAAATCGCCTTGGATCACGCCTCAATTAAAACAACGTATGCACGAAAGGGATACTCTCAAGATAAAAGCGACTCGATCTAATGATCCAAACGATTGGTTCGCCTTTAAGAGAACCCGCAATTCTGTAAACACTGAAATCAAACATACTAAAGAAATATATTATATGAATGCTCTTCACGAAAAATAAGAGCAATTCGAAGAAGACTTGGAATATTGTTAATGAACTTACTTCAAGAAAAGTTAACAGCTCACACATAAAAGAAATCAAATTGAACGGCTCTTCAATTAGTGGCAATCATGAATTATCTGAGGCGTTTAATGATCATTTCGCCAGTGTTGGGCCTAAGCTGGCTGACAAAATACCTTGCAATGAAAACAGCCGTTCACATTTGGATTATCTTACATGTCACGAAACTAGAGCTAGTTTTCAACTGAAGGCAACAAGTTCGTCCACAGTCTTTTCTCTTTTATCTAAGCTAAGTAAATCTAAAGCAACTGGCTTAGATAAGATATCTGCCAGGCTTCTTCGTGAATGTCCTGACTTGATTGCAGAATCCCTTTGTTTAATTTTTAAACCGCTCCATTAACACGGGTATTTTTTCCCGATGAATGGAAGTGTTTCAAAAAGTTATACCATTATTTAAACAAGGGGAACGTAAGGATCTCGATAATTATCGGCCCATCTCAATTATTCCGGTCGTGGCGAAAATTTTTGAGAGGATAGTTTACGACCAAGTCCATGTTTTTCTTATCGATAATAAACTACTTTCCAATTGTCAATCAGGGTTCCGAAGTCTTCACTCCACAGTCACTGCTCTTCTTGAGGCCACACTAATGACTGGGCATATAATATTGATCGTGGCAATGTTAACGCTGTAGTCTTCTTAGACCTCAAGAAAGCGTTTGACACCGTGGATCATGGAATTCTGTTATCAAAATTAAATGTATATGGTATTGGAGGTGTTGTGAGCAATTGGTTTAAGTCTTACTTAAGTGACCGGAAACAAAAATGCTATGTAATGGTTTTCTCTCTCACAGAAGCGTTCATTGTCCTGTGGTATCCCACAGGGAACTATTTTAGGGCCACTATTATTTTTAATTTATATAAATGACTTACCCAATTGTCTCGCACACTCCCAGCCACGTATGTATGCAGACGACACTCATTTAACATTCGCAACAAATAATGTTCATGATATTAATCTGAACCTCAATCAAGACCTGGCAAACGTTAATGAATGGCTTATCGCAAACAAGCTTACTCTAAACCAATCAAAGACAGAATTCATGTTCATCGGGTCTAGGCAAAGAATATGTACGTTTTCACTCATCAATATCTCTAGAAATTGATGGGATCCCAATTAATCAGGTTTCCCATACAAAGTCTCTTGGTGTACATATTGATGAGAATCTATCTTGGAACGTACATATTAATAAGCTATCTAAAAAGATTGCTTCAGGCATTGGATCTCTAAAACGTATAAGATCTTTTGTCCCTGATACGACGCTACAGCTTATTTTCAATTCGTTTAGTTCAACCGCATTTTGATTACTGTTGCGTTGTTTGGGATAAATTGCAACAAAACCCTCGCTGATAAAACTTCAAAAATTACAAAATCGTGCAGCCAGGGTGTTAACATTTTCTAGTTATGACACTAATGGTGATTTTCTCCTTGAGAAACTTGGCTGGAGGAAACTTGACTCCCAGCGCAAGTTTCAAAAAGCTGTTATGGTCTACAAATCACTTAATGGGCTCGCTCCTAATTATTTGCGTCCCATGTTCACAGACCGTAGCAGTGTAACGAATTATTCATTGAGAGACACCGAGGGCAAACTAGCTATTCCTAAGCCTCGTACTAACTACTTAAAAAATAGCTTTAGTTATAGTGGTACGGTGCTATGGAATAGCCTTCCTATCGAGTTGCGGAAGGCAGACACTCTGGGTGAAATTAAATCCGGCTGCAGTAGCTTCTTAACCTCTTAACCTTTTTTATCGCACGGCACTCATGGAAAGCAGGTATTTTTAGCTTAGTATTATTAGGAATATTAGAATTGTAATGTTGTAATTTGAAATTTGTGAATGTATGTATTAGAACAATAATTTTGTAATTTAGGTAGTGCATGCAAAATCCTTATGAGTTTTTTTACCGTGGTTAAATAAATTAGTAATAATAATAATAATAATAATAGCAAAATCATATGGGTATAGAAAACGTTTTATCCAATTTGTGAACTATATTAGCTATTATATTTTATGACTTTACTATTATAAGACGATTACATTATTTTAAGATTGCTAAATAAATTATTTGTTGTTATTTGTGTGGTGCAAAATAAAGTTAGTATAAGCAACTTTAGTCAAGATTAAAATTGGTTAAGGTTAAATTGATAGATTCAACCAATTTACGAATTGGTTGAATCTACCAATTTATTTCCAACCGATTTAAATCGGTTAAAAATCCGATATTTAACCGATTTTAATCGGTTATCTCAGATTCATGCATGTGACCAATAATTATTGGTTGCAACAACCAGTATTTATTAGGTTGAAACAACCAATATTTATTAGGTTGTAACAACCGATATTATTAGGTTAAAACAACCTAAACTATTTCGGTTGAAACAACCTAATTTTAACTTTAATCTTTAATCTTTAATTAAATTTCTTTATACACGGTAGCCTATTCAGTAAAACTGTTTTTCAAAGGGCCGTGCTATTATAGTTAAAAATAAGTACATCGTAAACCTAACTATATAAATATATCAATAAACAATACTAAAATAAAAATACAAATATAAGTCAATATATACAATTATATTACAAGTCGTCAGCTATTCAATTATGAAAGATTCTTAAGTCGTCGTTTGAATGACGAGATAGATAGACTTTGATAATTGTCAGTTACTTCATTGGACAGTTCGTTCCACGAAATTGCAGCCCTATATGAGTAACTTCTTTTAAGGTAATTAGTATTTGGTTTTTCCAAAGTAAGTTTAGTGCCATTACTTCGTAAATTGTAATTTTCATTATCACAAGTATTAAATAAGTCAACAAGATAATTTGGTAATTTCGATGTCAATGCTCTAAATGTCATCAAAGTTTGACGATTTCCTAGAATCTCGTGAATTGACATCCAACCAAGTTTTTCTAAAATTTCAGTGGAACGAACATTGTAAGTATCACCAGTTATAACACGCGCCGCTCTCCTTTGTAGTTTTGAAAGTTTATTAATATGAGTAACACAACCATCGTTCCAGACAGTTGAGCAATATCTGAAGTGAGGCAACACTAAAGCATTATACATATTTATTAGAATTGTTTGGGGAACAAATGATTTTGCCCTTCGAAGTAAAGCAATGTTTTTCGAAATGTTCTTACATTGTACTTCATTGTGTTTTCCCCACTTCAGCTGTTCATCAATAGTTACACCAAGTGATTTCTTATGGTGGACTTGTTTGATTTTATCACCCCCTATGCTTATTTCAGGGCTTTCGTTAATTGAGGCCAGATGATATTTGGAGCCAATAATCATAAATTCGGTTTTAGTTTTATTGAGTGTGAGTTTATTTGCCATAAGCCACTGGTGAACATTATCGAGATCATTATTAAGTTTATTTTGTATCTCATAGGAATTATTACCTTTACAAGTGAGATTCGTATCATCAGCGAATAAAGTCGCCTCAGTTTTTTCCAAACAATTTGGTAAATCATTTATATACAGGAGAAAAAGGATGGGACCAAGGTTAGATCCTTGTGGTACTCCACAACCAATTTCTCCTGTATCGGATGATCTGCCGTTTATTACACAAATTTGTTTTCTGTTCCCGATATAGGACTTAAACCATTCGAGAGTGTTCCCTCTTATGCCATAAAATTCAAGTTTTGAGATAAGGATCTCATGATTAACAGTATCGAATGCTTTTTTGAGATCTAAAAACAGGACACCGCTAATCATACCTTTATCCATGTTGTATAGCCATTCATTCGTAGAACTAAGCAACGTAGTTTCGGTAGAATGTTGTAACCGGAAACCAGACTGCTGTTCAACGAGGATATTATTTTCAGTCATAAATAATCTTAGCTGTTTGCATACCAATTTCTCAAAAAGTTTAGCAACAACAGAGATTACCGAAATTGGTCGATAGTTACCACAATCAGTTTTATCTCCTTCCTTGAAGATTGGCGAAACTTTAGCTAATTTCCAGTCCTCAGGGAAGATTGCTGTCTGAAGTGACAGATTATAAATGCGCAATAGCGACTCAGTAATAGTTTCACCAGCGTCTTTTAATAGCCTCATACTGATACCATCAATACCTGATGATTTTTTAGTTTTTAACTGGCTTAAAGTGTTCATTAATTCCAGACTGGTCACATTTCTGAAATAGAACGAGTTTTTAACAGGAGTCACAAAGCTCAATGGATCAATATCACTGTCTTTAATATTATCAGCTAATTTAGAGCCAATTGTTGAAAAATATTTATTAAATCCATTAGCAATATCTTTATCTCCAGTTAAAATTTGATCATTAGCGTTCAATTGTTTGACTTGCGTGGTCTTCGATTTCTTATTTAACAATTCATTAATAGCTTGCCAGCTTTCTTTGCTATTTTTAGCTTTGCTTAATTTTGTTTTAAAATATTGCTCTTTAGTAGAGTGAATTAGTTTGTTAAGGTCATTTCTACACCTTTTATAAGCATCGTTATAATATGAAGACCTCAATCTAACGGCTTGTCTTTTTAGATAATCCCTATGGTAGCTCAGTTTTTTAATTTCGTTAGTAAGCCAAGGCTTATACTCGCATTTTACTCGACGTTGCCTAATTGGTGCATGTTTATCTGCAATTTCAACAAGCTTAGTTTTCCAATCATGCCACAATAGATTGGGGTCATTTGACGTGACATTATAATTCATAATTTCACTTAAATCCGCTCTAAAATGGTTGGCATTATAATTTTTAAACTGTCTACTGCAAGACACAATTTTCGGCGCTTCTTTCGGAATGCTAACCTTACGGCATAAATAAACTAAGTTGTGATCACTGATACCAAGGTTAATGACTCCTGCATCCAACGTTTTGCAGTCACTAATCTGAGTTATGATGACATCAATCAAAGTTTGTGTCGTTAGAGTAATTCTGGTAGGGCTTTTTATAAGCTGTTGTAATTGGAAAATATCCATAAGGTCTAGTAATTTAGAAGTATTTAGACTTCTCTCTTTTTCCAAGAGATTACAGTTTAGATCTCCAGTTAGGATAAGCTTTTTATTTTCATCATCTGCAAGTTGAAGAAATTGTTCAAAATTGTGGAACAATTCGGGTTTAGAATTAGGTGGTCTGTACCACGTTGATATAAGCACCGGTTTGCTTTTAGGTTTTTTAATTTCAATGCAAATTAATTCAAGGGCATTTGGCATAAGGTCAATACGATCAATGTATGGGATATTTTTCCTTATATACATCGCAACACCACCCCCATTTCTGTTGCGATCACGCCTAACAATATCATAACCAGAGATCTCTACTTCGTTGTCTAATATGCTATCATCAAGTCGGGTTTCATTCAGTGTTAGGATATCGAAAGGCTTATCCTGCATATAAACTAAGAGATTGTTAAAATGCTTCATTAAACTTGCGATATTAAGATGGGCTATTTTAAAGCCTTTAAGTCTAGAAAAAGGAGAGCAAGCGCGATGTACTGGATGAGTCATAAAATCAGAAGAATTAGACTGATTAGATGGTCAACTACAGTTTTTAAGAAAGTTGGTGAAATTTTTAGCCATTAATGCTGTTCCTTGTTTATTCAGATGAAGGCCATATTGATTTAAATGTTTAGGCTGAATGTTCACGTGAGATATGTAACCCCATTTATTGTTAGAACATACCTGCAATAAATTTGCATTTACTTGCTTGATCTTATCAGTTAGATTAGAATCATCTGACCTTATGATTATTTCGGATATAACCAAATTCGTTGTCGGTTGATTCTTCATGATTTCTTGACCAAGACAAGATATGTTTCCCGATATTTGCTGAGCAGACTTTTGTTTTAAATCATTCGTTCCTACATGCAGTATCAGGTAGTCAGGAGCTGAAGTCAGCGTTGGCTTGGAATAATGCTTCATATCATCGATTTGGGCACCTGGGAATGTTCTCACTCTAACGTTGTGTTTCAAATTTTTGCGTAGTTTTGAAGGATTGATATACTTTAGCATTGAATCACCAATGATTGCTACATTATGGCGCACATGAGCTTCTTGGTTAAGTTGATCTTTTTGAGATCCTTTCGATGAATGACTATTATGGTTATCAATAGTAGAACCAGAGATATTTCGTGAGGAATGTTTATCTTTCGCTTTACACGAACGAGGATTTGGCCGTGACGGTGATTTGACTTTGTCATTCTCTGGGAAAACATCAATTTGAGCTTCATTGTTTATAATCAGATCATCTTCATCGTCGTTGTCTTCAACAGTTAGGCCAGAGTATCGATTAATATTGGGTAGAGTAGACTTCCCTGTGTGCACATTACTCGTTTTTCCATGTACCATACGCCATGGGTTTGACCGAGCTTCGTTAACGTCAGCCTGTTCACAGTTTCTTCCTGAGATATTTTCGTCATCATCAATTATTATGGGTGCAGAAATGTTGGTATTACGGCACTCTGATTGTAAAATCTTAATAACAGTGACTAGGCTTTTCTTTTCATTTTCGGAATCCTTTACCTTAGTATTAAGGTCAGACATAATATAAGACAAGTTGTTGTTTCTTTCCCGTAACTCGTCATTTTCATTCTTTAGCTTTATAATCTCTTCCCTTAGACCAGTAACAAGGTCATCAGAGCGATAGAGATTCTCATTTCTGATATCGTTGATTTCGGTTGATAGAGCTTCGACTTTTGCACTAATAGTTTCTGCAAATTGTTCAATTTTACTCTTAAGATCAGTCAATGATGATTCGTCACACTGGGCAGTTTCTTTTCCCAGGGGAGTGGTGTTGTTACCCACAATATGTAAATTATCTTGATCTTGAAGCACGAGATTTGAATTGACTTTCTTTTCACGCTCATATTTTTCCCTATTTCCAATGATTGATAATAATTTGGCCTTAACCTCAACAGCCTTAGCTCCTTTAAGGGTCAGCGATCCTTTGGTGGAGTACCAACGAATTGATAACTCTTCACTTTCATAAAGTTTTGAACCACCACCTGGTGATGTCCACTTTGCACACGGCAACTTCAAATCAACAACGAGGTCACAAAGACCTTCGAAATTGCCGAGCCATTTTAAGTTTCCCCTCTCTGAGGTTACCAAATCATTCCCAAATGATGTACTAGGTATGACCATGTAGCATGAATTAACATCCAGGCATAGAGTAGATTCTTCCTGGATATTGTAGATTTCCAGGGTATGGCCATCTTCAAGTTGTTTGTCATTGAAGGTAAGTCGCTGTTGATCGGGAGGAAATCCTTCCGTATCTTGGATTTTGAACTTTAAATTCATAATTGTATCCTTAGGATCGATTTCGAGAGCTGTAATCTTACCATTTTGGGTCTTCACAAGGATTTTCATGATGAAATTTATCACAATTTGTCAGAGTTCAACAAAACACGTCTTGCATCAATCAATGCAAAATACAATTCTCAATACAATATGAATCTATATTGAACAGAATCTATATTGAACAATCTGCAAGCTTGAAAATTATAACACACTCAAACAACGCACGCACTTCTCGAATATTCGGCGATGGTTACCGAGTAATTACGTAGTACGGTCCAAGAATCAAGAACGAGCCACAAAAAGTCACAACGCAAACAAAAAAGTCACAGAACAAATAAATGTGTTTGTGTCTAACCGCTGTTAGCTTGATATAAATTAACTGGTTCTCTCAGATTCACCCAGGTAACTGTTTTTTTTTGGTTGTTTCAACCGGTCATTTTTTACAGTGTAGGGCACTTTGTGCCATATATAATTTTTATATTTTAACTGAAGAAGAACGAATGTTCGAAATATTTTTAAAATTTTATCTGGACTGGTGAGAAGTTTTCTTGCTCTTTGTCATTCTCTTCAATTCATATATATATATATATATATATATATATATATATATATATATATATATATATATATATGTATATATATATATATATATATATATATATATACGTGTAGGTTTTGGTCTACGAAATGCAAAGAGTGCTCAACAACATATAGTTAGAGCAAATAATAGATTTTCGCTTACCTCAAAACTGGTCAGCTACAACTTGTTTCATCTGTAAAAGAAGATTCTTTTACAGATGAAACAAGTTGTAGCAGACCAGTTTTGAGGTAAAGTAGTATAGAAAGTGGGGCTACCAGCGCATTTTTCCATTTTTTCATGCTTCGCAATCAAAATGGAAAAAGTTCGCTGTTAACCCCACTTTCGAGACTACTAAAACGATACGAAATTCAATTCGTTAAGTAAGTTAGACTCGAAAACCATCACGCGTTTCCAGGAGTAGTTTTTCAAGCACTAGCGCGTAGAAGCTGCAACTCTCTTTTGCAACTGGCCATCCTTTTCCCAAGTACAGAATGTTTAAACTCCTTGTCTATTTCCTTACGCTCTAAGCGATTCTTAGCGAATAGTTGTTGTTTGAGCTTTCTAATCTGATAGGTGAATAACAAATATTTGTTGAGTCTCGTTGTCTTTTCCTCTACTGATTCCAAACGTTCTACGCTACTCTCCATGGCTCCAGTGCTCATTACTGTGTATGAGCGCTGGAGCCCTGGAGAGTAGTGTAGAACACGGCGATTCAAGGACGGTTTTCCAGAAGTCAGATCCATTAGGAGTCTACACGATTTGGAATAGTGTGTGGTTTAGCCGTGTGGACCTACGTTCGCTAACCAAAATTTGATTCACTTAAGTACTATAAAATGAGTGTATAACTTACTATGGGTGTGGTGGCTTGCGGGGTTAATCGTTGTGCACACTCACTTAGGGCGTTCGAATCATGAGTTGGGCTTCTTTTCCCAGTCCATTACACTTATCCGTGCGAGTGACACAGCTGTGTTGTTTGTTACGCAATCTAAGACAATGTATCCGGAAGAAGTGACACAGCTGTGTCGTTTGTCACACATTCCGTCTTGAAGAACATAGTAGTGTAATACATCGTCTTCGACTCGCTTCCGCTAATATTGTAATTAGATAGCACTGTCTCCTTCATTCGGGGGTTCCCCCTCGGGGATTTCCCCTCTAGACATATGGCTAAATACGTGTTTACTAGTTGTTAGTCCACCCGATAATAACCCTAAACAAGGGAGGTAGGGGGATACGTATGATATGAACTTCTCTACATCTCTTTTAAGTAGTTGGTCAGTGATCAACTCTTTTTCTAGCTTTTCAGGTGATTCAATAGCGTTGAACCCTCCTAACGCGTGAGCGAACTTACTTATTAAAAGGTCACAGAGAAACACGTTCGCTTTCTCCATTCTTTTTACCTCCCATTCTTCGTAGATCTTGTTGATGACTTTATCTGAAGCCTTTTTGAGATAAGCGATGGATTTGTCTATCTCACCGTCCTCTGAGAGTCTTCTTAGTTCGTCTCGTTTCTTGTCTACATCAGTTTGTGGAGTGTCGTCGGCTTGTGACGTGTCGATTTGTGGTTCATCGATCACTTCCTGTTCTGCTTCTCGTATGTCTTCAATTAGTTCATCAATTGTATCAGTATTTTTTGTCTTACGTTTTGGCATGTCCTATACTATACGATGTGTTTTGTTTTTGCGGAATAACTATTTCGTACGAGTACGGATGTCTTAGAAATATCTCCAGTCTTGCGTACTCGTTGTCTTTCAACTGTCTTATTATTTTCTGAATTTCCACTTTATCAACTCCGTTGAGATAATCGTCTACGATAATTTTCATATCGTTTCTGTTAGGGTTGTAGAATGTTACTAACTTTGAGATGTTCTCACGATATGGTTTACTAATTGAGGTTAGTTGTTGTGTTATGACTATTGTGGATAGGTTGTAGTGTCTAGCACTAAAGGCTAGTTTAACTAGTTCACTTGTTCTGTTTTTAACGTCCTGCCCACCAGCACAATCGTCTAATACTATTAATGAATTGGTGCCTTTATAAATATCAGTCACGTATTTAAGAACTACGTCGACCTTGTCCTGCTCACACTGAATAGCTATGAAGTTTGGGTCTCTCAAGTATTTCCACTCTGTGTACGTTTTGTTCCATTCAAATGTTGGACATATAAGAATGATGAAATCGAAGTGATTCATGTAGTCTTTCTCTATCATATCCAAGAGGTAGTACGTTTTACCGCAGGCTGTCATACCAACAATTAGCATGTTGAAAGGTGTTTTCATATAGAATACTATATGTTTAATACTGGATTGATTGTAGATCATTGTTGATGAGGTTTACAAGACCGTCGGAGAGTACGAATATTCTACACATGACGTTCGCTGCTGTGGCTTCTTTAGTGATTTCCATCAGTATTCCTGACTGGGTGTTCACGATCTTCTTTCCAGTTGCAACCTTATCGTTGTCTTCGATAGACCTAAGGTCAACGACCAAAGCGAAACCGTCTTTGTAAAACTTTTGGACAGTCATATGGTCATAGTTTAGTTGTCCGAATAGTCTTTTTGCTTCTCCCCATAGTCTTGATTTAGGTATTCCTTGGCTGTATACCATATTTGGCACGCCTTCTATGGTGAGTTTGACTGACTTTATGTTTGGGTAGACGAATAACTCACTGTCAGTTATTGTTTTGTTTGTGAAGAGTAGAACGACAGCTTTCATCGATTTTCTCGGCAGGTTAATATTCTCGTTTACGAGTGTGGTTCCTTTATCCCACTCCACAGTCTTCATTAGTGTGACGTGTTCGTATGATAGAGACCTACCGGATGCGTATAGAGACGATACTTCATCAGCAATCGCTTGACTCTCGATAGTTTCGTACTCTAATTCGAGGTTCTCTAACGTATAGCCAGCCACAGCTGATCCAGATTGAGCCACCATAATATCAGATGCTTTGGGGAGTGTGATTATGTACCTGAAATTGTTGTTCATGTTGTATGGTGCATATAGACCATGATCTTCTAGAATCTTGTCGATTTGAATCTTTTGTTTAGTGTCATGGACGGAGAACATAAGACCATCACTAACTTTTTGTGTGTCTCCACTAGCTGCACCACTGTCGTCCTTTGAGATTAACTTTCGAAGGTTCTCGTTTGCTATACCATATTCGACCATCTGGTCTCGCTCACTGCTAGATTTCCAGAGGTCTTTATACGTACCGATTACGCTCTCACCACTGTTGTCGTACACAGTCTCACCTGCTAGTTTTACCACCAGTCTCTCGAGTAGTAGTCTCGAAAGGTTGTTAAGAAACCATGATTTCGCGTTCGAACTCTTAAAGTCGAATAGAAGATGGAGACTAGAGGGTACCAAACAAGTGTTACCCTTTGTTTTGGGGATGTCGATGTACAACTCTTCCCCTGGATTGGCTTTGTTGGGGTTTAGCGTTACAACGTGACGGGTTCTTGTGCCTTTGATAGAAGATATTCCGCGACGTCTGTATCCAGGAAGCAACTCTCTCTCGTTAGTGTTCATACTATATTATAACACATGTTTTATTTCCTCTGTTTGTGCTGATCGTAGACGAACCAAGCTAGTGCTATCGCTAGGATCCATAAATTAGATGCTAACCAAGATATACCTGCAGCTCCCCACTTTAGCGCAGTCGCTACCACGTTTAGCAGTCCAGCCAGTAGAGGGCCAGCCTTTGTGGCTAGATTAGCTATAGCTTTCCCTAATTTTCCAAGTGCTTGACCACCTTTGAAGACAACACTTCTAGCAGATATTATGATCGTGGTGATAAAAGAGGCTATGGTTATTCCTAAAGCTGAGGCGCCTAACCAATTTTCTCTAAACCACTCCTTTATTTTTTGTAACCGAGTGATGTCCTCTTCTTGTCTCTCTCTAACCTCCTCACATTCCAATTGATTTAAGGTTCGACCCTTAGCTATCTCGAGACCTGTCAATCGCTCAAACAATTCTCTCCTCTTTATGGAACCGTGTTCCTCTCTATTCATACCGTCTGCAGTATTGTCAATAGCGTCCTGAAAATGGTCGGCTTGTGCTTTTAGAAATAGTGGTCTAGTGTGTGGGTCGATTGCATCACTTGGGTTTAGGACACCTATTAACTCACGATTTTCTTCTTCTGTTAACCCAAATACGTTATCGTAGTTCGCTTCTGTTCTAATTAGTGGGAAGTCTTCACTTGAAACTGAGACGTTTTCGTTTTCTGTAACGCTAGATGTGGCGTCTTCACTTCCTGTGACGTCAGATGTGTTGTCTTTGTTTCCTGTGGCGTCAGTTGTTGAGGTGCTAGGGATTTGTTCAACTAACTTCTTAAACTGTTCAATCGCACTTTTATTTCTAAAGTCTCTACTGTAGATCAAACCATTTTTTCCAGGTTTTAGTATTAGTTTAGGTTTCAAATACTCACCGCCTTCGTTTATCGGTTTGAAAAGAATAGAACCTGAGGGTGTTACATATGACCTATTAACTATGTTCCTTGACACATCATCATTACTGAGTCTTTTGTTATACAATTTACGTATTTTTATATTTATTAGATCAGTTCTTTTTATACCATTTCTTACCAACTTTTTGTTGAGTTCGTTTAGTTCTTTCAGTCTTCTTTCGATTTCGATAGCATCTTCGAAAGCTAAATTAAAACTCTCGTCGTGGATGTCACCATATGTCGTCGGTTCATCACCTTTACTAGTTATTAACACTGTTCCATCATCATCGTGTGTGAATGATGTCTCCACACGTCTAATTTTGTATTTTACTCTAGTCTCTAGCTCTCGTTCCACCCTGATGATTCTGCTACGCATGTCACTAAGTTCTTCTGTTGTCCCGTGTTTCTCGACTATATCATTGAGTCGGTCGAACTCTTCTTCTAACTGTTCGTCTGTATATTTCTCAAACTCATTACGATCTTGCATTTCGATTTCATCGAACCCTCCTTCAGCCATTATATACTACTCAATGTTTTGAATATCAATCTCCGGTATCCATGAGTTGTGTTTACTATCATAACCAAGCCACTTAACTAAAACCATCTTTTTACCCTTGACCTTCTTTCTCTTCACTATCTTCTCAACTTTGTATACATCGTCTTTTTTATCAACAGCTGACAACTCTTCCTCGTAAAACTTACCGATGATGAGTTCCCCCTCATGGTCCTCTATCTCGTACACGGTAGGGTCACCACGCACAACCTTTGACACTTTAAATAGCTCCTCGGTGAAGTTAGCCTCGTACCCCTTCGCGAATATGCTTTTGTACTTTGATATCCTGACAGTCTCACCTACTTTAAACTTTGGCAGTGGGTAGTCACCGAAGTGGTGTCCAAATAGTGTTGTCCATACTTCATTTTCGTTTTTCTTACTAACGTCTTTAGGTTTCATTAGAATAGTACTGTGTTTGGTATTGTTGTAATTCTCAACGAGCTGGTCTAAAATGTCTATCCACTTGTACGTTCCTTTACTGTAGAAGTACTTCCACATAGACGTCTTGAGTGTTCTGTTAAATCGTTCCACGACTGCTGCCTTTTTATCAGAGTTCGTGCTGAAGTACTTCACGTTGTGTTTATCCAACAGATCCTTCACACCAACGTTGTAGAATTCCTTACCGTCGTCAAACTGAACCAGCTTTGGATACTCACCAAATCTAACCTTAGCCTTCTCCAGTAACTTTGCGACAGCCTTAGTCATGTTTTCTGTGTCTTTCCTATAGACAGGTATTGCGAAAGCATACCTACTAAGGATCTCAGTGGCTGTTAGTATCCAGTAGTACCCGTTGTTCTTGTGCTTGTACTTACCCATATCGACCAAGTCCATCTGTATCTGCTCACCAAGATAGTCAACAAATGTTTGTCTAAACTTATGCCTCCTAACAACTGGTTTGTACCTGGTGTATGTGTCTTGAGACTTTAACCAGTCCTTTATCTTTGTCCTACTAACACTTAGTCCGTCTTCCAACGCTCTTTGGTACAGTCTCTCAGCAGACTGGTAACCAGTTGATGGGTTGTAGTAAATATCTCTTAGTTCTTGCTCCATATACACTACATGATATGTAAATCTAACAGCACCTCACCAACGTTAACAGTGTTATCATCCTGATCTGTTATCTTGAACTCTAGTTGGTTGACGACTCCTTTGTTTATTGGGATTTTCGACCCAACGCCAAAATGTTGTACAGAGCCCCTTAATGTCTGTGTGCTAGTTATTGGCAGTACTGCGATACAATCGCTTTTGCTACCATTAACTATGTTCTTAGATCTGTCCACAATATTAGATGTTACTTGTATGTATTTCAGTCCTATGTTAACGTTCACAACGTTGGGACTGGTTTTTGTGGTGGCTATTGTAGTGTTTTCGTCAAATCCTAGAAGTTGTCCAAATTTAAACAGTTCTATTTGTTGATCAGTTGTTATCGTACACGTCAAATCGTACATGTTAGCTACTAACTTGACGTCTCCTAACTCTCTCAAGTCGTCGGCGATCATTTTAAAGGTGTGGTACCCAGGACTAAAAACGTGGTCACTACTGTTGTAAGTTATCTTGTTGTTAGCTGTGGTTACGTTAACGTAGTCCCAAAAGATGGTTGCCTCCTTCACTAGTAAGTGAGGGTCTAGTTGCTGGTAGGTCTACAGTTTTCGTTGAACCACTAATCAATACTACCACTCTCATATAACGTACGGTATGTTATGATGGATGCGTTCAAAAGAAAGTATCCTTATGCTGACAAGAATAGGTTTTTTCTTGATGTTGACGACAATTTGCATATACATATATTCTTCGTGACGAAAACTAATATTGGTGACGTCTCGATAGACTCGAGTAGGTTTAAGAGTAACCCAGAGTACACTAAGTATCTAACGATAAACAAACCAATGATAGCTAACCAAAAAGAGATAGCTAACGCCGTACGCGTGGCTAGGCTGAATCTAGTCAAAAAATACCCTCACATCACTCTGAGCAAGTTCGAGTTCGATCCAACTGTCTCACAAGATGGTGAGGTTAATGGCGTTGACATATATTTTAGAAACAACGACATCATAAGCACGAACATAACTAGTGATAGGCCTACCTTCAAAAACGACAAGAGTATGTGGGTTTGGTTACATAACAACAAGTCTCCAAAAGGTCACGACGACAAGTTTCCAGAAATATGGCTATCTGGTGGAACTATCCAACCATTATCAAAAGGTCGCAAGAACCACTGGGGACTTTGGGATGGTTATCCAACGGAAAACGTGTTGAACTACCCAGTGAATAACTTTAGAGTATTCGTTAATCAAAAGAATTACTTTTTCTCAAAGCTACCAATATTACAAATCACCACGTCAAAGACAAAGTCGAAGTGGGACGACAACGAGAGCTACTATAGGGTTGTGTTTGCAACATATTGTGCAAGTTTCTGTTGTGGAGTGTCGTTACAACACTTGTCACCCTCGCAAGAAGTCCACCCTGTTATCACAAGTGTAATGAGGTTTCACCTATACTTTACTGTTAGAAGACTTCTCAGAAGGATGGAAGGTGGTGAGAGTATGAGATCTATAAGTAGAGAGTTTGACGCTGGAGAATTGTATGGTAAGACAGACAAGATTCCTAGAAAACATTACTACCAAGGTAAGGTTCTTGCTGATGGTACAACAGGTGAGGAGAGAGTCTTCACGATTAACGACGTTAAGAATGACTATAAACGATACGTTCCTCTGGTGTCGAATGGTTTCACCAACATTGGGAGACAATACCTAAATCAGTCCATAGAAGCCTTTGTTTACTCCACACTTGGTGCACAAGCGAGAACACGTGTGTCAGTCGTTGGTGATTCCGCAGGCAGTCTAGAGACTCAGCAAGAGTTCCGCAAGTTGGTGGAGGACAGCGTCATAAACTATGACGTGTCAACGTGGATTCTCAACATGAACAAGTCGATTAGAGACACTAACGTTGTCCAAAACCTTGCGCTGTCACCGTCTACGTGGCTAATGCCAAGTAACGTGGTAATCCTCAAGAACAAAATCGCTGGGTACAACAACCTATTGAAGACTGCCACGCAGAGTATGAAGTTTGGAGTAAACAGTGGGTTAAACTACACGGAAACGACAGAGGTCAAGAAAGTACACCAAGAAGGTGGAGAGCACCTGGAGACACTTGGTAAACCAAAGGTGACGAATCGTCTGACACCAAACGTGACACACCAGGAAGAGCATCTGGAGACACTCGACAAACCAAAGGTGACACACCGTCTGGAGGTATCAAAGGCGACACCAGGTGACAACACGACAGAGTTGGGGCTAATTCTAGTAGTTTCGGCTGTGTCTGGCTATTTAGTGAGCAAATATGTGTTATAACATAATGAGTCTAAGTTATGGATTTGAGGACAGAGACTACGAGAGCGACAAAATACTAAGAAGAGCGAAGAGACATCTAGACAGTGACCCTAAGTTAAGCGTGAGCGGTGGGAGGATGTCTGGAGACATAGATATGGCGTTCAGGACACTCAAAAACATAGCAGATCCAGAAGACGATTGGGATGCTATCAACAAAAAAGTGTTGGAGTCCGTATACTTATCACAATACTTTAGAACGCAATCCTATAACGTTCTATTTGACTTTAACGTCACAAACCATGCTGTGAGTTCGGTGGAATACCACAGTGGAACAAATAAAGTGAAAACCATTAGAGATAAAACAAACATGTTAGTACAACATGATCCGGCGTATGGTCCTATTATTGGTGTTAACAATGGTCATAGCTTCCTATCCCCCGAACTAACTCCAATTCCGTTTGAAGCTGGAGTACACTTTAATTGTCCACGTATGCAATACTGCGACATATCCGTTTTTGTGGTAGCGAGGTTAGCCATGAGGGTAACTACGAAAGATTGGGAGGCGATTATCTCAAACGATGATGGGTCGTGGGACAAATACATAGGATACAAAGGAGTCGATAAATTATCGTATGGTGGTGGAGCTCCAGCAAAGGAGTACACGTGTACAATCCCAAATAACATCGACACCACCAAGAGACATATGATATCAATACATTGGCGGATGGGTAACTCCTACGTTAAGGTGAACAACATAAGATCAACAGACTCAGACTTCACAGCTAATTACGAAGAGATAGGATCTCCTTACGTAACGATCTTTGGAATGCATCGACCAAAAATACTACTCGCACCCTACAAGTACCCGTCTATGATAGAGTTCTACGGTGTGAAGATTGTCTCTGGTTACATGACGAGCCGAGACATAATATTAGTTGGTAGAGATATGATGAAGGAATATGATGTGAGCTAAGATATATGAGGAAGAAGTCAGTTGTTGATTTCAATCACATATCAAAGGATATGTCAGAGGAAGAGGTGCTAGAGCTCAAACGCTTGTACGCGTACTACCACAAACTAGAAGCCTGTTACAAATGGAAATACAAGAGGTTGAAGAAAATTAAACTATCGTTAAACATGACTAGCATAGGGTTAACGACAGTAGGAATTATAGCTGGATCGATAGCCTCTAACCCTCTAATCATTGCTTGTATTAGTGGTCCTGGTGTGATCATCCAAGGCTACTTGGCTAAATCCAATCTGACTAGCAGAGTGGAGCATTGTAAGTTCGCACACACTAGCTACAAGAAAATACTGACACAACTAAGATCGTATCTTAGAGGTCTTCCTTACAACGAGTCAATGTTCCTCTCAGACGTTAAAGTGTTGGACGATATTGTGACTGACTTATGTCCACCAATCAATGGAATGGTGAAAAGGTACAACAAAATATATGACGAGACACAAGGGGGGTCCGATTCCGACCCCCTCTACTGATAGTATGTTTGTGATCGATAGAAGGGTCACTTTGACCAAGGTCCTATTTTGGGACCTTGGTCAGACCACGCGTTTGCGATATTAAGTGGTTACTTTCTTAATATGACTACTATTTAAACATAAAAATAAAACATGTGGTATAGTATAGGTGATGAGTCTCACTAAAATATTCAGAAATAACGACATGTCTGTCACGACTATCAAGGATGGAGACAATATTTGGTTCTATGGAAAAGAAGTCGCTAAGGCATTAGGGTATGAAAATACTAATTGGGCTATTAGGGCCTACGTCGACGACGAATATAAGGTAAAACAAGAGGTGTTTAAAGGGGGGTCGGAATCAGACCCCCCTTCAAACATGCAACCAAACACGATACTCATATCGGAGCCAGGAGTTTACTCTCTAGTCTTCTCGTCTAAACTCGAGTCAGCCAAGAAGTTTCAAAAATGGGTATTCTCAGAAGTTCTACCGTCTATAAGGAAAACAGGTGTTTACACACAAAACAATCAGTTATCAATAATGAATGAGACAGACTTGCATTATGATATAGTTAAATATATTAGGGAATATCATCCAACAATAGTCATCCCAGGGTTGGGAGAGTACCAAGACACATCTACTAAAAGAATAGATGGATGGAAGAAGGGTTACAGTGGTGGACAACCAGATTTGATAGTTCCACAACTACACAAGAGATACAATGGTTTTGCTATAGAGTTCAAAACACCGAAAGGTAATGGGGTTATTAGGAATAACCAGATGAGGGCACTAAGGAGACTAAGATCACAAGGGTACAACACATTACTATCCTCAGACCAACATGAGATAATACATTTCATAGAGACATATATGAGAGACTCCAGAGTTCTATGTGAGTACTGCAATAGAAGATTTAAGAGTGAAACCACACTGTCTAATCACCAAAAATACTTTCACAGAATACTATATCTATGAGGTAACTGTGAGATGACTGTGAGGTTATCTATAACAAGACACCACGTATAGTATAGATGACTGACAGTGAGTCCGTACCTATTATAACGTCGACAACAAGGGTCAAAGACCCTAAGAGAGAAGAGGCAGGCAAACGCTTGGCTGCCATATCTAAAGCAGCTAAAGAGAGGAAGATGAGAGAGAGAGTGATAAGTGAGGACGATAGTTTTAACTATGGATACATCATAGGTACTATAGGAGTGGTTATAGCCGCTGGTTCACTGTATTACACGATTAGTCAAGACAAACAAGTAGTGACTGAAGAGCCTAAGAACGTCGTTATAAAACCACCACGTAAACTAGACAGCTTCGATTAAAACATATTGTATAATATATGGCATCAATAGACAGAAAAGAACTGATGAACGAGCTATACGACGCAGCCCTTGTGACTGCTGGAGCCGTAGCTGTGTCTATGGCATCAAAGAAAGTACTAAAAGAACCGTTAGGCACCCCTGAATCAGTGAAGGGCACCCTCAAGCTAGCGACTGCTGTAGGTGTCTCAACGCTACTCATTAAGTGGGCACAGAGTAAGAAATACTTACCTATTGACCCGTTCTCAAAATAATCTAACGTAATACATAATGGCTAGCTTGGTAGCAGGTGGGTTGTTCAACGCTATAGCATTCGCAGGAGCTGGATTTCTATTCAGCAAGCTAAACCATACCGGCTACGAGGTAGAGATAAAGAGACACAACAAAGCGTTGGAGAGTCTTGCAAGAGCGAAAGAAAAGTTCTACGAGAACGAGATTCGTCAGAGAGACAAAATTCAGGAATTGAGACAACAACATTACTGTCAGATGCTAACGCAGATATAAACGACACTAACCACGCTCTGGATCAACTAAGACAAGTACTGACGATACAGTATGGTGGGAAGACATTTAGTAAAGAGCCTGAGTTGTCAGACTATTACAAACCATCAGATGAGATGAAAGAATACCAAACGGTATTCGTTGGAGTTGTTGGGATACCTTTAGGTTACTTAATATATAGAGTAGTATAATGAGCACTACTTTGAAGGAGACGGCTATGGAATTTAATAAAAAGCGTGACTCGACACTCCAAATTCGTCAGATAGAAAAGTTGGAACAACTACTGTCAGACGCTCTAAAACAGGTCACAATAATAAAGTGTGAGTGGGAGACACTCAACCACAAAGTTACTACACTATAGTCTAAAGGTATATATAGTATAGTAACTTAGATGGTTGACGAACGTACAATGAGAATGTTCTATGCTGGGTACACATTGGATGAGATCACGTCAAAAAAGTGGAGTGGTACTACGTTAGGGTACACATTAGACGAGATCAAGAATGGAATTAAGGACGTAAGACCAAAAAAGTGGTACGACACCACATACTGTTACGAGTGTAGTAACCACAGAACCCTAATCGAAGATGGTGTATTTAGTTGTAACAAGTGTGGAGAGACTACCTACGGACGTGTGAGGAACTTCGTACCTAATATTTGGATGTACAAGAAATCGGCTCATAGTTATAGTAAGTGGTTAGGGAGAATGTTGACTAGTAAAAGACTAGTTAACGAGAGTGACATACCAACAGTGGTCAGTGATTTTATAGAGATAATATGGTCTCTTAAAAGAAACAAACTGATTGTCAAGAACGTATCGAAATATATTTTCTACGTCGTAAGAATATGCTCTAGAAAAGGTATAGAGTTGAGAGGTAGTCTTAACGACCTCAAACCTGGTAAGGTCAAGGCACGATTCGAGCGCAACCTGTATAGCGTAGTATACAAGGATCTAGGTTGGGACGGGAGAGGAGATCCATACTACAACGAGTGGATAAATAAAATATATGGTAATATATAATGGCAAGACCAAAAATTTACCAAACCAAAGAAGAAGCTTTGATAGCATCCAGAGCTCAAACCAAAGAGTGGATGAGAACTCATAAGTGGGTGTGTGAGACGTGCGATCGGTCATACCACGTGACCTCTAAATACAAACACATCAAGACTAGAAAACACGCGAGAAACTTAAACAGTAGTCCTTGACTAATTCGTAATGTCCATACGCATAGCTAGATACACCGTCTGGTAGTATGAATCGCTTGTCGTCAAAGCAGCTCAATGATATCTTATTTATTTCATAGCTTCCTAGTCAGTGGCTCTTGCTCCGAATAGTTTTAATTATGTGAGACATTTGCTCACCATTTGTCAGGACACTTTTATAGTTGTCATGTCTTATGTTATTTCTAATGGTACTCTTCTTGATACCTTTAGCAGTCATCCCACCTTTTCCATCCTCTTTCACGTAGCTATACATTTTTGACCTCAAACCAACATACTCAACGACAGGGACTCCAAATGTCTCATCCTTCATTTTACCAATGACCTTCTTGTTAGTTGAGTCGAAGTAGGGAGATGACTTGTCATATCCACTAAAGTCGAACACTTCTTTGTTATCGTACATATATTTGTACACATCATCCGTCTCGATCTCATACATTAGGCTATCCGTGTCTGTGAATAGCAGTTTGGATCTGTTGCCATACTTCTTTTTGATGTTATTGTAGTGGAAGTCGTACACCAATGTATTCGACAGGTCTAGAATACACATACCTACGTATGCTGGTCTATTTAGAGTTAGTGTCTCTTTGATCTTGTGAACTGCTACCAAGTTATTGTCAAATATCTTACTGCTCACAAAGGTTGGTTTTGACGTTAGTTTCTTCAGTTTTTCCTTGTCTGTCACCAACTCCACATTCACACGCTTTCGTAGATTCTCCATAGTCTTTCCAAACACGCTATTATTCATAAGTTTGAAAAAGTCTTTCTCAAAGTCATTCTTTGCTTGGGTTCTCTTGTCCGTGTTAAAGTCGATATATTGCTTGAGCCATGGTGACTGATCGAATTGAAGTACTCTATGTACCTTCTTAACTTCCATTCCCAAACTCCTGTATAATTGTAGGTTTCTATAATGAACTACGTACTTAGTCTTGTCGCTTAGGTTAGGTACAAGTTTTGCAACCTCTCCTACAGATATCTTAAACTTATCTTGGATTGTCCTACAATAGTTTGACAACATGTCACTACTCACTTTCATCCTCTCAGGGGCTAAAGGATAGTCGTTATGCATATCATGCAAATCCTCTGGATATTCTAAATCAACCTCAAGTATCAACCCCTTGTCTGAGTCGTTACCATACTTGTGTAAATTGTTGATATCAAAACCTTCAACCCACTCAAACCCACCAGTCGGTAGATACTGACTCATAGCCCAACCATAAAGGTTATTAGCATCTAGATATAATATGTATTTCGATGGCTTGCTACTATCGTAGTCCTTCATATATTTGTTATTAGCCTTACTATATCTATGTGTTATACAAGAGTCACCACCTCGCATTCCTTTCTCAATAAACTGAAACATATCAATGTTAGTCATCAACGTTAGTTCCACTCCTGTCATCTTTAGAGCAGCGTCCCACGATAGTCCTGGTGATGTGAAGTAGTGACAAGGATCTAGTTGATAGTACTGCTTACACGTCCTTCTGAAGTTCTCGAACACGTCAGCTAGTAGTAATACGTCAGACTTTAGGTATAGATCGTGGTACTCACCCATGTTCTCCACACCCATTGTATTCCACACTTCTTGAGCGTGCTCGTAGTCTGTGTCTGACACATGCTCTCCGTTTAGGATGCTGTAGAAACTCTTCTTTGATGGCAACTCAAGTTCGTTAAACTTATCTAAACTATCCATATAGTCATATGGGTACACACCTTTTCGTGACACCAACTCTAACTCCTTACCTTGAAATAGTTCAGACGTGTACTTGAGACAGTCCTTTGGTAGGTTGCTCACTAGGTCGGCTAGACTAGAGCTCATGAATTGGAAACTATCTAGAAACACTAGATGTTTACCTAACACGAATGCCATATATTTCTCCATGTTATTTGGTATGACGTTGATTTTCTGACCTATCTTACCTATCTCTTGCATTATGAAGTGACTATCGTACCCTCTTAGATTATGAAATATGACAGGTATCTTATCAGTCAATCTATAGTTCCTATTACATAACTGATGTGCTGAACCTCTATATTTACCAGTTACATGACAATGATCTCTAACTCTTACGTCTTTACGTCTATACTTTTCATCGCAAATATGACATTTAGTCGCTTCCTTGAAGTTAACCTTATCAGCTCTGGTCATCACCATGTCCTTATTAAAATGTTCCTTTCTAACTTTCTTGCAGTATTTAACCTCCTCTAACATCTTTTTCATGAACTTCTTAACCGCTTTCTGACCTCGAAACATCTCTACTGGTTTACTATATTTATCATCGTAACAGCACACTACTTTGTATCCATACCCACAGTCCGTGTGCCTTTGGTACTCGCTAGTGTACGATCCTGTAAGTGCAGGTGTCACGTTGTCGACCTTCTCTGTGATAGCCTCGAAGTCTGCGTATATTACGAATGGTACCTCTAATTGTTTGTGGTAATTTACGTACTCAAGAGTGCTATCTTCTTCGAATGGCATCTTGATCGCTTGCTTACCATTTACCACCATACAAACCTCCTTATGATTCTCTAGAATCTCATTGGTAGTAAAACACTGAAGACAGTACCTACAGAAATTCTTGCGACACTTGTGATTAGACTGACCACACATAAACCTACCAAAGTCTTTGATGTACACGTAGTGTCGTTTAACACCATTCGTTATTAGCAGTAGGTCCATATGATCCTCACACTTCTCCTCAGAAACGTAGATAGGGAATGGCTGCTTGTCCTCATATCCAAACACGCTGATGCTAATGTCATTCTGCCTCTCTATCTTTTTGTACTGTTTCGTATCCACTGGAAATCTCACTCCCTCATAATTGACAGAACCTACGTTCTTCTTGTGCTTCGACACTCTTTGCGGATCCTTTCCCACAGGACATTTGTGTAACACGTGACACCACATGAAACACTTATCATCTTCATTCTTTATATTAATCAAACCTTTCGACGCGTTCCTCAACTCTTCAGGTAGGTCAACATAACTCGATCCTTTAAGAGGCTTATACACTACCACATTAATATAGTGATCACTAACACTGTCCACAACCCACCCAGACCCTTCTGACAACCATACAGCTATACGATTTACTATCTCCTCACTAGCTTGATTCGTAGTCCCACTAATATCAACACTACTAGTCACTGTTTTGACTACACTATTGAAGAAGGCTGTCTTAAACACAGACTCTCCGTCACCAATTTGTTTCTCTAGAGTTACTTTCAATGTCTCAGAAAACTTTAAACCTTTCAGTCTCTCTAACTCTTTCTGTAAAGCCAAGCCCACTACTCCTCTAGTCTTGACTAGTTGTTTTAGTGGATCCTTATTGTCGACCACCTCAACACTATACGACTTGGTGTACCCTTTGAGAGCAACTTTCCTTTGTACTACAGTAGGACGCGTCTTAGCAATAAGGTTAGTGATTCTTTCATACTCTTTGTCTGAGGCCTCCTGACTTAATCGTGACCTCTTAACATATCGTCTAAGATCACGTCTAGCCTCTCGAATCTTTCTGACCTCCCTAACTCTGGTGACTCTATTAATAACATTCTCTCTAGACACCCTTCTAATAAGGTCCATCCACTTATACCCTAATGCTTTAGCGTCAGCTAGATAGCCAGACATCCTCTTTAGAAAACTCATCTTAACATTCGGTATAACTAAGTTACCAGAACCTATAGCAGGACCACGCGCACCACTACGAGCGACATTACCATCCACAATAGGGTTACGTTTACTCTCAGACATTTTCACACGAGTCGTTTTATTATTTAATATAGCCAAGTCCTTAGACCTTTTCATGCGAGTCGTTTTATTATTTAATATAGTTAAGTCCTTAGACCCTTCTGAATCATGAACCCCACTCAACTCATGACCTGAAATAAAGCCCATATCAGGATCACGTGTAATATCACTTGACATAGTCTTGTTATGAGCGACATCCTCACCCACAGCAGCCCCACGTCTAGACACCTCACTCTGTAGCTTACTAGCTGAGACACGTCTCACAGATTCCAAACCACGCGACACATCGTCTATTAGTAGTCTAGAAAGTGGGGCTAACGGCGAACTTTTTCCATTTGAATGTCTCAACTTCTCTGGAGAACCAAGCACTTTTTCCGTTTTTGGATTCCACATATTTGCTCGAAAATTATATGTGGAATCCAAAAACGAAAAAAGTGCTGCGTTCTCCAGAGAAAAAAGTTGAGACATGAAAAATGGAAAAATGCGCCGGTAGCCCCACTTTCTATACTACTAGGTAAGCGAAAATATATATATATATATATATATATATATATATATATATATATATATATATATATATATATATATATATATGTATATATATGTATATATATATATATATGTATATATATGTATATGCATGTATATATATGTATATATATATGTATATATATATATATATATATATATATTTAACAATTAGACAACGAGAACGAGTTGTCTATGAGCAGATAGTCAACGAGGGCGAAGCCCGAGTTGACTATCTGCTCATAGACAACGAGGGCGAGTTGTCTAATTGTTTTAGTATCAACCATAACAACCTTTCTAACATTGTTCCAAATTTTAAGATAGTTTTACCTTTTTGTTTGTAGAAGTCTCCCCATTCAAAATGTAGAGTTGCTCAATGACACATGATAAACAATCGCTCACAAAAAACGAGATTGTAATTACTTTGCTTCACATTTGGTATAGATATACTCCATAGGCATAAGCGAATTCATTTTCTTATTCGAAAATGTCAAACTGAACAATTTGCCATTACTTTCGGGCCAATGTTTTCATGATTTCATCACTCGTATATAAATTTTAGCGGACGCCATGTTTGGACTAGATTCCAGGTTTGGCCGTGCAGCTTGAATATGTCGCGGCTTCTGATTGGTCAGGATAGGAATATTCCAACATAAGAAGATTTGTGATTGGGTAACGCTACTCACCGTCTATCACCAATAGACAGTGAGTAGCTCAGCCAATCAGAATGCCGAATTTGTAATAGACCACTAGTTGGTTGATACTAAATATATATATATATATATATATATATATATATATATATATATATATATATATATATATATATATATATATATATATATATATATATATATATATATATATATATATATATATAACTACAGACGGTACCGTTTCGGCCTTTTGGGCCTCATCAGTGTAGTGCTGATAAGCAGGATGAAGATGACTGCTATTTACAGTCACCCTTGATGCACACAAAATGTGGGACATCAAAAACCATGCCAGAGCGCTCAAACTGCAAGCAGTGAGCGTGCGCACAATGCGTAAGCGACAATGGTTCATCCTGTAGAGCGCTCAATATGACCTAAAGGCCATAGAGCGTATCTAACTACAGACGGTACCGTTTCGGCCTTTTGGGCCTCATCAGTGTAGTGCTGATAAGCAGGATGAAGATGACTGCTATTTACAGTCACCCTTGATGCACACAAAATGTGGGACATCAAAAACCATGCCAGAGCGCTCAAACTGCAAGCAGTGAGCGTGCGCACAATGCGTAAGCGACAATGGTTCATCCTGTAGAGCGCTCAATATGACCTAAAGGCCATAGAGCGTATATATATATATATATATATATATATATATATATATATATATATACATGTTGAAAGGATTTATGGTGAAGGAAAATTTCGAGTGTTGGAATACATAGACCAAACCGGGACCAGTTGCGAAAAATGCAACTTCAAGGCCTTCCGGCTGGAATTGAACCCGCGACCCTGTGATGCCAGTGAAGTGCTCTGACCACTGAGCTACGGAAGCCGTTGCCGAGAGCCGAGAACCTAGTCACGAGTTCTGTATATATGGTCGTGGTAATGCCGGGATAAGATTCTGGGAATATTATAGGTAATATTTGGCATTTCACTCGATAAAACTACATGTTGAAAGGATTAAAGAAAATTTCGAGTGTTGGAATACATACATTTTAAGACCAAACCGGGACCAGTTGCGAAAAATGCAACTTCAAGGCCTTCCGGCTGGAATTGAACCCGCGACCCTGCGATGCTAGTGCAGTAAAACAAAGGAAACTCTAGTGAACTATGGAAAACCCTCAATAAATTATGTAATCAAAAATCTAGCTCACCACCATCATGCATCGAAGTTAATGGTGTATCTCATACAGAACCTACATCCATTGCAGAAGTACTAAACAATCACTTTTCCACTATTGGAACCAAACTGGCAACTAAAATAAAAGAAAAACTTTCCCTTTTTTCCCGAAATCTTTCAACCATTCCTGAATCCATAACTGCTTCTAACAACAACAAATTTACCTTCCAAGAAGTCGATGAAAGCTTCGTTTACAATCAAATTCAACAACTTAAAACTAACAAAGCTATAGGCCTGGATCGTATTAGTGCCAAATTATTAAAGGATGCTTCCTTTGTCATCACTCCTGTTCTAACAAAATTATTCAATCGCTCGCTAAACTCTTCAACATTTCCATCATTTTGGAAATCAGGAAAAGTAACCGCTCTCTTCAAAACGGGTGATCGGTCGGATGCTAACAACTACAGACCAATCACAATCCTTCCTACTGTAAGCAAAATCCTTGAAAAAGCTGTACACATGCAAATCTACAACTTTCTTACTACTAATGACTTTCTATCACCGCAGCAGTTTGGATTCCGACCCAAGCTATCAACCGAAATAGCACTGGTTCATTTTACTGACAACATTTTATATAATCTAGACAAAGGTTTAACAACTGGTGCCGTTTTTCTAGATTTATCAAAAGCTTTCGATACCGTTGATCACTCCATCTTGTTTCGTAAACTTATCTCTGCTGGTTTTTCTGAAAACTCTACTAATTGGTTCAAATCCTATCTATCCAACAGAAACCAAGTCACCACTTTGGCAAACGCAATCTCTTCTTCTAAACTAGTTCCTGTCGGTGTTCCCCAAGGAAGCGTCCTTGGACCACTGTTATTTCTAATTTATGTTAACGACTTATCAACATGTGTTAGTTACTGCAATATCTCATTATATGCCGATGATACAGTCATCTACTACTCATCTACCAACGCCAATGACCTTGAAAAAAAGATTAATTCTGACCTTGACCGCTTAAGTGAATGGTTTAACACAAATCTACTTACACTAAACGTATCCAAATGCAAATTCGTAATCTATGGCAGCACTCGAAAACTTTCAAACTTTGGACATATTTCACTAAAAGCAAATGGCTCACCTCTGGATAGATCTGATTCGTTCAAATATTTAGGAGTAACAATCAACCAAAACATGTGTTGGTCAGATCACATTAATTCCATCACCAAGAAAGTCAACCAACGCCTAGGCCTAATCCGTCATGTTAAACATTTACTACCTCTTCATGCCAGAGTCACCCTCTATAACAGCCTTATACTACCTTTACTCGACTATAGTGATATTGTGTGGGGAGACAAGAATAATTCTACACTCATGGACCACCTACAGATATTACAGAACAACGCCGCTAGAATTATCCTTGACCTTCCTAATTACTTCTCTGCTACAGAATCACTATCAACTCTTAATTGGAAACCACTTTATCTTCGTCGTCGCTACCATCGTTGTCTCTCTATTTTTAAATGTGTAAATGAAATTTCAGATTTGGATCTTGAGCTCAAGAAAATCTCTAGCATTCACCACCACAAAACACGTCGGTGCAACGACTACCGTCTACCTCGACCACGCACAAATTGGGGGAAACAACGAACACTTTATCATGCAGTTTCAGACTGGAACTCATTGTCAACTGACTTGAGACAATCGACTAACATTAATTATTTCAAAACAACTCTAAAGAAACTATTTTAATTACTTAAACGTTTACTCTTTCAATCTTATCTACCACTGACTTAAATCATGTATTTTAGCACTACTGTACTTTATATTTACGACAGGACCTCCCTGAAAATCACCATTGGTGAGCGGAGCATCCTGTATAAATATTATAAAAATAAAAATAAAATAAAAGTATAGTATTAGCATAATACTCTACCCTCCCTGGGTGAGTAGTTTTGTAAGTATATAAGTTTGCATATTAATTAATATTTGGTCTTCTGGTTATGTCAACCATTTTGTTTGAGTCTCTTTATATTACATGGTGTCAGGATCGTGAAGAATCCTTGCCAAATTCAAGCCATCAGGCTTGAATACATATGAAAATAGGACAAAGAAGTCTTAGTGAGTATAATAATTCAGTTAATCTGGGGAAATAGTATCTCAATGGCGAAATTTAAGACCCCAGAAATTTATTGGATTCTACAAGATTTAAATCGAGAATGGCGTCGATTTTACAGGCAAGCAATGTGTATTTTCGAAGGTCCATTGGACAATAAAGAGGACAGCGTTAAAGTCTGCTATTTAAAGTTGTGGGTAGGTGATAAAGGGTTAGATGTATTCGAAGGATTTATATTTGCTGATCCCAACGATGCAAATAAATTAGATATCGTATTAAAGAAATTTGAAGAGTATTGTACTCCACGTAAGAACCATATTATGGCTGCCTTAAAGTTTAACGAAAGACATCAAGGGGATAATGAGAGTTTTGAATCCTTCGTAACAGACCTGAAGGTTTTGGTAAAAGATTGTGGCTATAAAGAGGAAGAACGTATGGTTCGTGACGCTATCGTTTTCAGTTGTAAACATATAAAGGTTCGCGAGAAGTGCATTGATTTGGCTGATACTTTGACACTGGAAGAAGCTATTGAAATCGGACGAAACCATGAAGTAAATTTAATCAGCCTAAAGAAGCTTGCCAAAGACGAAGATCCGAGCGTGAATTCCATTAATCAAGGAAAGTACCGTCAACAAGTTCATCGAAATCGTCGGTATTCGGGCAAACGATATACAGAGCGTCGAGATCGAGCGAAGCCGAGTGAGGAGGTCTCGATAAAAGCCATCAAAGATGCCCAGCCATTGGTGCGTAAATGCCTAAAGATGAATCACTATGCAAAAGTCTGTACAGCAAAACCAGTATACAACGTACACATACAAGAAAAAGAGGATACATGCTCAGAGGGCAGTGCGGATGACTCATCCTTCTTTGTCTATTCAATTGGGTCCACCTCTAAAACTGAGGATGAACAATTTTACGAAACTGTCGAAGTAGAGAATACTAAAGTTAAGTTTCAATTAGACAGTGGGGCAAACGCAAATGTTATGTCGTTCAAGACCTACAGTAACCTCAAGTGTAAACCTCTCTGCCCACTGAAGAAAACAAGTACTGTTTTGATTTCTTTTTCCAAGCACAAAGTAAAGCCTTGTGGAGAAGTTCTGTTAAAAGCAAAATACAAAGACCAGTTGGAGTATGTCAAATTATTTGTGGTGGAAGCTGAAGTTGAGTCGGTTCTTAGTGGAAACACCTGCGTCAAGCTTGGTCTGCTGAAAAGGGTTTACCAAGTTGTAAATCGAGAAGCATCTTTAAAGAAAGTTGAGTTGGATGACTATCCAGAAATGTTTAAAGGATTAGGATGTTTACCTGGTAGCTGTCACATACAGTTGAAATATGGTGCCATCCCTGTTGGCCATCCTCCAAGATAAGTACCAATTGCACAAAGAGAAAGGGTCATCGAAGAGTTGAGAAGAATGGAAAGCCTGGGTGTAATAGTGCGACAAGAAGAAGCGACTGATTGGGTCAACTCAATGGTGGTAGTTCAAAAGCCTAATGGGTCCGTGAGATTGTGTATTGATCCGAGAGATTTAAATGTTGCAATGAAAAGGTCTCATCGTCCGATGAAGACTGTGAATGAAGTTGCTAGTCGCCTTACAGGTGCTAATACATTTAGCATATTGGATGCAAAGAGTGGTTTCTGGCAACTGAAGTTAGATGAAGAGTCATCACTTCTATGTACATTCAATACTCCAATAGGACGGTATAGATTTACAAGGCTACCTTTTGGTGTAAAATGTGCCTCTGAGATCATTCAAAGAACCATGGATAGGATGGTTGAAGACCTAGATGGTGTCGAGGTCATTATGGATGATGTAGTTATCGCCGGTGATGAGACAACGCACGATGAACGATTGCACAATTTTATGGAACGAGCATCAACACAAGGGTTAAAACTTAATCGAGAAAAATGCAAGATTCGTCAAAAGGAAGTGCCTTATGTAGGACATCTCCTTACAGCAGAAGGATTAAAAATAGATCCTAAGAAAGTGAAAGCCGTTCAAGCAATGCCAAAATCAAATAGAAAAGAAGATGTGAAACGATTTATTGGATTTGTGCAACTTTTAAGCCGATATATTTTAAGTCGATTTATCCAATGTTGATGCGCCACTGAGAGAGTTGGAGAAAGCAGATGTACTGTTTCACTGGGACCAACCACAGCAAACGACAAGCCCCAGTCCTACAGTATTATGACATCACAAAACCGGTAACAATCCAGTGTGATGCAAGTGGTAAGGGATTGGGAGCAGTGTTACTACAAGAGGGAAAGCCACACAGTAATTTTAGTAGAGCCATTTTGGCCCCAAAAATGGGGCCAAAATTTTGACCCTGAGGTGGCCCCCATTAATAGGGCCGTTTTGGCCCCCTTGCACTAGGGCCAATTTTGGCCCTTATTTTGGGGCTGTTTTGGTCCTTTTTGTAGGGCTGTTTTGACCCAAGATGGCACCATTTTTATAGGGCTGTTTTGGCCCCCTTGCACTAGGGCCAATTTTGGCCCTTATTTTGGGGCTGTTTTGGTCCTTTTTCTAGGGCTGTTTTGACCCAAGATGGCACCATTTTTATAGGGTTGTTTTGGCCCCCTTGCACTAGGGCCAATTTTGGCCCTTATTTTGGGGCTGTTTTGGTCCCCTTGCACTAGGGCCAATTGTGGCTCTTATTTTGGGCTGTTTTGGCACCCATAAAATAGCATTATTTTGTACCCTTTTTGAATAGTTTTAGTCATCAGGATCTGTTTTACAGGGCCGTCTTAAAAACTAAAAACAGTGATAATTTATGCTGGAGGGCTGTCCTAATTGAGGGGCTGTCTTAGCAGGCTATGCTATGACCCACAAATGTATCATTAGAAAGCGTTTCGTTTACCTGAGCCTCCCCAAAAAACTGATCCTTGTACAATAATTAGTAGAACAAGTAACAAATATATTGTATTTCAAATCACAACAACTGTATTACATAAAAACTAATGTAGAGGGAAAAAAGATGGCCTCCTACTACTTTACAGTCCTGAAAAAACAGGATTTTTCTTGCACAACATTTAACCTATTTTATATACAACAATACAAGTAATTCATATATTTATTACTGTATATACATGACAAAATTATCGCATTCTAATTGGTGGAGAGGAGTGCAATTATTTTGTTAATTGCACTGCAATTAATGAAAAGAGATAAGACACTGGGAACAAGTTTGAGAATAAAATTCAAAATGGTGGTTATTATATACTGGAACATTTTCCAGTTTCCACTACTTGTCATACACAAATATAACTCAAGTCACAAAACTTGGTGATTTTTAAGTCATGTCATGTATATAATAAACAAGTAAGTATATGATTTTGCTCGTGAAATTAAGAATTTACACTATGCATGATATTTGAAAAGTATGCCAAATAGCATTGCCTATCGGCTCATGCAATTTTGGCACAATTTTCAAATATCTACTTGTAGAGTAAATCCTTAATTGCACTTGCTATCATGATTACCTAAATTAATAATAACATAACTAATGCATCGTTATTTTTTAAAAAGATTCCAACTACTTTACAGTTGTAAGTACACCAATAATGGTCTTGACTGAAACAGGACATTTTTCTGGCAAATTCCCATTAACACCATGTCCAGAAAACAGTAAATGTTTTTACCTATTTTGTGTTCCACATTATAAGGTTGATACACTGCCAGCAACATTTTTTGCTAGCAACAGGATTTGTTCTTTAACCACATTGTCCATTGACTGCTCATCCTGTAATTAAAAGCCATATATTCAGTTAGATATCAGTCTTATACAAGAAAAGGTAACAAACAGAACCTGGAAAGAAGCATTTATAGGTGCTAGTCATTTTAAAAATGCACAACATTGGTAGTGACATGAGGCCAAGTTGATCAAGTAGAAGTCATCTACCCAATTTGTCCCAGGAAATATTGATGAACTCGGCCTCAGTCTCTACCAATACTGTGTTTTGAATAACTTGCCTCCTGTAATTAATCCCCTAGTAGTGATCTCCCTGAGAACTCCTAGGGATATTAAATTAGTGCCAGTACATATTGTTACAGTACCGGTAATACTAGTGATTAAGAACTCAATGGGAACCTTGTCATTATGTATCTTAGGTAGCAGTATACATATATAAAGTAAACGGTTTGAACCTAGGAGTATCATAAGATGTGTGAAGTTGATCGTCCAGGTTGTTGTAGTCTTGAGAAAGACTGTTGTTGGTTACTGACGTTTCGACGGCCATCTTCATATTCACACACATATACAAACATACTGTATACTATATCCATGGTTGAATTAACAGAGTGCTATATGCATATAACACATTGGTTAGGTGCAATATGAAATCTCTCTCTAAATTACAGTGGGAAATTGCATATCATTTCCCCAAACTAATTAACCAAACACTGTGTAATAAATTGAACTGCACGACCGGCAAAATACACGAGCGCACTAACCAACTGAACTATGGTAGCTTGGCAACATATTCATTATATACAATGGTGGAAATGCCAATGAAGTGAATGGGTTTATTACCGAGAATATTTGGCATTTATTCCCAATGAATAGTGTATTGAAAGGAAAATTGTGAGTGTGAATATAAATTAATTTTATAAATAGATAGATAGAGTAAATATTTATTCAGGATAAAACACTTCAGAATTTACAATATTCTGTTGCAACTAATTATTCAGGATAAAACGCTTCAGAATTTACAATATTCTGTTGTCAATGTCTATCAATATTCGAAGTGGAAAATAATATGCTGTAATTACTGATTACAGTATACAGTATTATTAGTATAAATATAATATAAATTTTGATTATATAATAGCAATTTTATAATATTAATATAATATAAATTTTGATGGGTTTGATTCCAGACAGAAGCCGAGAAGGTCTTATAGTTGCAGGGTTCCAGTCTTAATCCAATTAATGGAGTGTAAATGCCAAATATTCTCAGTTTCACTTCATTGGCATAGCACATCATATATGATATAAATACTGAACTTGTTGGCAAGTTCCTGTCAAGGGCCTCCATAGTTTAGTCAGTTGGGGCACTGACCAGTTCATAATTTCTCAGGGTTGTGACTTTGATTTCCAGCCAGAAGGCCTTGAAGTTGGATTTTTCACAACCCATCTTAGTTCAGTGTCAACACTTTCATAATCAAGTGCCAACCAGATATCATTTTTCTCTTCAAGATCATATAAACAGTAATGGTGCACTTTCCTTCAGGGTTTTAACTGACTCATAAGATCTTTGTCAGCAAAAAAGCTGTTTTACTTATAAAGGTCTTATGAGCACCTGACGAAAGCGGATCAATATAAATGTTTCATTCCGTTCTTCATTAAAATACCAACAGCGACTCACTCGACGAATATACAATGGCGCCCACTGGTGCATGAAATACAGACTTAAGTATTATTAAACACTAAGAGAGCATTAGATTATCGCCAAAGTCGTGAACAATTTGTATACAACTCACCAGTGATAGCAATGACGCGTCCAAAATACGCTTTCCAGCCACCTTTAGGCGGTTTTGACACCAGGTTTGCCAAACAACAGTCAGTCAACACAATGCCTTCTTTCTTCGTATTAACGAGAATACTCTTTATATCCCGAACGAAATCTTCAGTGAGCATAGTCGTCTCGTTGATATAAATCCAGTAGATAAACACGTATTACATCTCGCTTCTAGATATGTTTCATACGTCAAATAAAGTTTTAAAGTTGTATATAAAAGCAGAAAAGCTTCTCTTCGAAGATGAGATGTCAACGTCCCGAATACGAAATATGCGCCATAACATCACGTGTCACTCCGATCACGTGCTATGTTAGGGAATAAGTACCGGTGGTATTTTGATACCATTTTCCAAAATGCGAGAGGATTTCACTATTATTAATGGTAGTTTATTTCATTATTGAACGTGATTGTGTGTTATCAAATAATGCCAAACTACAATATGCATGACCTACGTTGGAAGTGAAATTTAATCAAATTCAATAATTTTCGTGCGTTGCGTATGTCGGGTAGGACGATTCCCGGTCCATTCGGCATATTTGTTCCCAGACCCCTTTAGTCACGGCCACATATAGCCAACATGGCGGATTCCTGGTATCAGATACAAATATCTAACTGACCCCAAACAGCCCATGTTCGAAAAATCCAAAATGTCTTTCCGGCACACAGCAGACGTACTGTATGAGATACTTAGAACTGTTTGCCTTGTCGGTACAGCTCATGTATGTTTGTTCTGTTTTGGCCCCTATTATTGTTCTGTTTTGGCCCCAATAGGGGCCAAAACAGCTTGGCCCTAATAGGGGCCAAAACAGCCCTGTTTCAAAAATCCAAAATGGCTCGAAAAGTAGGGGGCCGATATAGCCCTTGAGGTACTGAAACAGCCCTTGAGATTTGTTTTGGCCCTGCTTGGGGCTGTTTGAAAAAGCCAAAGTGTCTTGCCAGCACACTGCAGTAATGTGTGACATAAGGTGTACAGCCAAGAACTGTGCACCTTGTTAGTAAAACCCATGCTTGTTCTGTTTTGGCCCTAATAGGATCCAAAACAGCCCATGTTTCAGAAATCCAAAATGGCTCTGTGGGGCCAAAACGCTTCCTACTTGGCCAAAACAGCCCTTAAAATAGGGGCTGATGTAGCTCCTGAGGTACTGAAACAGCCCTTGTGTTCTGTTTTGGCTCCTGCTTGGGGCCAAAATGGCCCATGTTTGTAAAAGCCAAAATGGCTCCTAGGGGCCAAATTGGCTCTCTTAAAATTACTGTGCAGTGTGTTACGCCTCTCGAGCGCTTACAGACGTTGAGATCGAGCAGGTATGCTGCCATAGAAGCCGAAATGCTTGCAGTTGTCTTCGCTTGTAGTAAGTTCCATCAGTACATATATGGTAGAAGTGTTGTGGTGGAGTCAGATTACAAACCATTACAAGCAATCAGCAGCAAACCGTTATCACAGGTTCCTTCGCGACTTTAGAAGATGATTCTCGGCGTGCGTGGATACGATGTGGAGATACGCTATGTTCCTGGTTGTAAACAAGTGCTGGCTGACACCCTGAGTCGAGAATCTCTGCCAGATACCGAACAGGAAATCTATGAAGAATTCCAAGAAATTCATATGGTCCTTGCAGTTTCAGACGAGCGGTATGAAGAGTTTCAGAAGGAGACCAAGACCGATCGAGAGCTACAAGCAGTCCTTAACCTAGTAAAGAATGGTTGGCCAGACACAAAGCAGCAGATTGCTGCCGAAGCAAGACCTTACTGGACCTTCCCAGATGTTTCGTGATGGCAGATGGATTGCTCTTCAAGGGAACACGCCTAATCGTACCCACAGTTTTGAGACCTGAGATGCTTCGTCAAATCCACAAGAGTCATCTCGGGATAGTTAAATGTCGACAAAGAGCCAGAGAGGCACTATTTTGGCCTGGTATGTCAGTACACATTGAACAAATGGTCACTAATTGTAGTCAGAGCCCTTGAAACCAACGGTTCCTCCAAAGCTCCCGTGGGAAAAGATTGGAACAGATCTGTTTGAATTTCGCGGAGAATGCACTATTTGGTTTATGTGTGTTACCGTAGCAAGTTTCCAGAAGTCACTAAGATGGAGTCAATAAGAAGTAGTGCTGTCGTAGAAGAGCTTAAACGTCAATTTCGAGTCCATGGAATTCCAGCCGAGGTTATTTCTGACAATGGGCCCCAATATAGTAGTCGTGAGTTCCAAGAATTTGAAAAAGAGTATGACTTTAAACATACCACCAGCTCACCACACTTCCCAAGAGCCAATGGAGAAGTAGAAAGAGCCATCCAAACCATTAAGAATTTGTGGCGAAAGAACAATGACAAGTATTTGGCCCTGCTCGATTACCGAACAACACCATTGCCTGACATTGAACTATCTCCAGCACAATTTCTTATGGGTCGTCGACTGGGAAACGACATATACCTATGATGGAAAGCTTGCTTCAACCAGCTAACAATAGCCAAGAAAGTATTTCCAAATATTTAAAGAAGACTAAAGAAGAGCAGAAGAAGTACCATGACCAGCATGTAAGCCAGCAACTGAAAGAACTCCGGCCAGGAACTAAAGTGCGTGCAGAGCCCTGGACTCATTCCAAAGAATGGAGGCCAGCGACCGTTGTGAGGCATCACCACATACCAAGATCGTATGTAGTTAAAACCGAAGATGGAAGAAACTATCGACGTAATAGGCAGCATTTGCGAGTTTGTCCAGCTCCTCATGAATCAGATAGCAATGACCAAACTGCGACTTCAGTGAGTGATAAGGAATCCCTACCTGATAAGACTGCCGCTCCTCTCACCGTTAACCTCGAACAACCTACTGCTCCACTGATAGATACCCCATTGTTACTAGAAGTGTCTTCGCCACCAAAACAACAACCTGTACCGCCAGCAAAGACAGCAAGTCCGTACATCACGAGAAGTGGACGATTAGTAGTAAAACCAAAACGGTTTGAGTACTAAACTTACAAACATTATCTTAAACTCAATTGTTTTTTAGTTCCACGAACGTATATTATAGCATAAATGATAACTTTGCTTTATCCAAAACATTTAGGTAATAATTTTAAAATACCGTTTGTTCAAAAAACCGAACTTGGTAACTTTAATATGCTTAGAACATTATTTTAAATAGGATATTATATAGGTTTAATAGCAAGAAAACTTTAAAAAAAAAGAAGGGAAAGATGTGATATAATTAGTATAGCATTAGCATAATACCCTACCCTCCCTGGGTGAGTAGTTTTGTAAGTATATAATGGTATTTAAAAAAAGAAATTCCAAAAAGGGGGTGTAGTACAACCACAACGATGGTTGAGATCAGGTTATCCTCATGGATTAGAAAAAATAAGAATGTATTAATATAAAAAAATTAAATATATTGAAAACAATTGTCTGCGTATTTTTCATTTTTACAAATTTTATTTACATATTATATCTACAAACTTTTTTATTTTACACTTCCATCAATTCAAAACGTTTAAATGTAAATTGATCATCAAAAACAATAAACCGTGTTGTTACAAAACACATCGATTGAATACTAAAATTATTTTGTTTACAATAGATATATTCGTTAAATATACAAAAAATAAAATAATAAGCACCGTCACTATAACAATGAAATTGTTCAGGAAAATTTCTATTAAACCAATCGTTAATTGTTTCTTTAGAATAGGGAAAAGTATAATTCAGTAAATTATTTTTTATATACGTTAAAAATAGACATTCAAAATGTTGTAATATACAATCAGGAATCAGATCTTTTTATTTATCTTGAAACAATTGAATTGACAACGTTTTTCCACAATCCTTTCCTTCTTTAGCATACAAGGATACTTGTAGTATGTAAATAGTAGAAGAATGCACATCCGAGATGCTCAAATATATATTATAAACAGTCAAATCATTTTGCGTCGATAAAGTACTATCCATAAAGGACCAACGATATCTACACATGTAATAAGCATCGGTAAATTGTAAAAAATCAAGAAAATCATCACCATCATAATCATAACCTACTTTCATTTGCATTCTTTTGAAATAAATGTTCAATGGTTCAATGTTTTATAATAAGATTAAAAAAATCTTTCATTCCTTTCCTATTTATTTTGTCCATAATTCGTGCACTAAACAACATTATTTCATACAATGAACAATTTCAACTAATTTAGAATATTTTTCAATACATAAATGTTCTAAATTCACACAACTAATATTAAGTTTTGCGCATAATCTTGTTTCCAAAACTCCCCCTTTATATAAAAAAACATATGAGTGTAAACCATAAATCCTTTTCAATTGATCAACCAATTCTTCTTGATCCAAATAAAATTTTCGTTTTTTATTCAAATAAAAATTCTTCTGATAAAGAATTCTTTTCCTTTCTGAGAAAGTCAAATCTTGAAAATCGGGTAATGATGAATCGTAGCATTGAAAAGATTCAAAATATCCATTATATAAAGAAATAACAGAAACTCCGATAACTCCAGCGTCCCCTTATATTAAAAGCTTCACAATCAATGACATGTGTAATTTCTTTTAAACACTGCGATGAGTCTTTTAAAAAAGAATAATCGCTAATAGAATTAGCAGGACAATCTAAACATTCTAACTCTTTGAGTAAAATCATAACTGAATTTTTATTTTTTTATTCGGAATATATATACTATTTTTTTAGTTAATAAAATGACAAGGAGACATAAAACATTTTAACAATTTTTTATTTATAACATTTTAAAACTATGTACACTCATTCATCTCTGTTTTGGTTAGTTCCTGGGTTTTGATCGAGTAGACGTACTCGTTTCCCATAGTGTCCACATAGAACCATTCTTATTCTTCTTCGTTGGCTTCTTCGATGGGGTCATTATAGATCCCGAATTGATATTCATCGAAATCAAATTCTATCTCTTCTTCGTCTTCTTCGTCTTCTGCAGAATTGTGTAAGAAATATGATGTGTTATTAATAACATGTAAAAAAATTGTAGACTCAATGTTAAACAATATTATACCGCAGGGGTGTTCTTTTTATTCTTCTTCTGTCTCTCTCGCTTCTTCTTGGTCTTCTCGGCTAACTATTTGTATATCTATCGCTTCCATGTTGTCTTCCTTTCGTTTTTCTTTTTTCTCTTACTTCTCACTTTGACTTTGTAGACTCGTTTGGTTGTTACTACGTTTAGCTTGCACTTATACATCGCGCAGTGTTTATGCGTTACTGGTACTAGTCTATGTTGGACAGGTTCAAAAATTGATAAATCATATAGGGATTATACATCGCGTAGTGTTTATGCGTTACTGGGTACTATAGTCTATGTTTGACAGGTTCAAAAATTCATAAATCATATAGGGATTATACATCGCGTAGTGTTTATGCGTTACTGGGTACTATAGTCTATGTTTGACAGGTTCAAAAATTCATAAATCATATAGGGATTATACATCGCGTGGTGTTTATGCGTTACTGGGTACTATACTCTATGTTTGACAGGTTCAAAAATAAAAAAATCATATGGGATTATGTATCCATTATACGTACTGTTTACGCGTTACTAGGTACTATAATCGCTAATGGGATATGATATAATGATAGTGAAATGTGATTGGTTAGAAAGTTAATTGGTTCAAAACCATATCAACAAATATAAATAGCCATGTAAATCCCTATACGTTCTAAAAGCATTCATATATCCATAAGTCAAAGACTTAGAATAAAAATATCAAGAATAAAATGGTTGTAGCTATTGAACAGACTAAAACGGTGAAGGCTTTTTACGATAACAAGGAAAAGTTTTGTCAGTTTTGGGTTGTAAAAGAAGATAAAGAGGAAGATCCTCCGATGCTGACCCGAGCAGCTAAAAGAAGAAAGAGAGAAAAGAGAGAGGTTGATATAAAATCATGGGGGGAAATGATTAAAATCAAATGATTAAAGTCACGCTGTGGTCAAAAAGAAGCTCAAAGATCTTTAAAAACAATAAACAATATAAAACAATTAAATTTTTAATATATTTTTTGTACAAACGTTTCAATAGTATTTTCAGTTTTTTAATAATAATGTTTATTGGGTTTCTCCCAATTGTTGTTTGCATCTTCTTTTACATCGTCTATGAAATGCTTTATAATCAGCTAATTTTTGACGTCTTGTAAACCCCCAACTTCTTCCATTTAATGCACGTCGTTTACCATGTTGAATATATGTTGATGGGTCATAAGTTCGTCCCTCGTAGTGATATACATCGCCATGGTACGATCGACAAATTTCTGGGTGGATATCGGCAAACCATTCCCATACTTCAGAGGCACGTCGTGCATTTTTAAATATAACCATACCCTGAATATATCCGTCGCTATTTTCAGTGGGAAAGCTACATTCAAAAAACGAAATTTCAGATACATGTATGTTAAACATACACTCAGGTGAGTTAATGCCTGGGTCAAACGTTTTCTCGTACCAGTATTCAATTGCGCGGCCAACCGCCGTATTTGGCACTTTGCGACATTTTTTGCGATCAATCGAATTGGAGTTGATCGAGCTGCAAGAAGGTTCAAGCTGTATATTTCTCTGGTATATTTGCTTGGAGGTGATCGTGGTTTGTTAGCGACCTGCTTTACTGTACAATAAAGTCGAAAATGGTGAATTATTTGAAGGAAGTCGTCAATGCGCCAACATACGCAATATATATTTATCTGGTTATTATATATTTCTTTGTCCTTGTATTATTGAATTTATATTATATCGTTATACTTATAGTGTATATTTTGCTTCGATAATATAAAAATAACCAGAACAGTGAAGACAAACGTTTGTACGGTCTTCACGCAGCATTTCAAACGTTTGTTCATAAAATTACATATTAATTTAACTGTTGTCTGTCAGTAGAATAGGAGGTCCATATATTTGTTGTTTACTCCAGCCTATTATACATATAAACCCAGTGTCTATTCGTGTCTACCTGCACAATTGGTCTTTAAATCTACAGTACCTCCCCAAAGACATTAATATTTTTAATCACTTAGTTATATAATATATATATATATACATGTATATATATAATATATAACTATGGCTTTATACTGTATAATTACACAGTAAAGCTTGAACTAGTTACTGGAAGATATGGCTTAAGTACACAGTAAAATTGTATAATTGTATGGCAACTGTTGACTTTTTCTGTTTTTCTGCAGGTAACAAGGCACAATAAATATGGTCAGGGTTTTCATGTAATATTTAAGAAATCCATTACAACAGGGATGACATGCTTTTGGCCTGGACTCACAACAAGTGTGAAAAACACCTGTAATAAAACTGTTCCCAATTGATGTTATTGTCATGAAGATTGGTTTCTACTGAACTTGTAGTTCTTCTCATTCAAGAGCTCATAAATCTCACCTTATTAAGTTTTATATAATATTGTGTATATTGAAGTGACAAAATAAAGTGAATTGTTTACATTGATCTGATGTCTTTATGAGTGTATTTTCCAAATATTATGGTTTGGGCATAAGTATTAAGTAAAATATATTTCTGGTTCATACAGTACAGCCATTAAAAGTAGACCAGCTTTATAATTTTATAATTTTTTAAATTTACTTTAGAATATATTTTAACTATGCGCACGTAATCTGACACTCGATTATATGCGACATAAGCCAGAACACTTTAAGACCAGACATTTTATTAATAATCACGCAAATTCAGTTTGGGAAGTTATATGCTTAAACTAATGGAATATCGCTCGTGATCACGCGTTTAATGATGCGCTCGATTCGCTATACGAGTCCTTTCGCAAACTGTTTATCGCGGGGTCTATATATTTCGCAATGTGGTCTACAATTTTAAATGTAACCAGACTAAAGTCGGGTGGTTGTTATGACAATGCGTACAGCCGCTTAAGCAATTGCTTTGACGTTCCAATGTTGAATTTCAGCCGCTTGGAAGGGAAGGTTCCCAAGGTCTCTCGTACTTCTTTATACACTTAATCGCTGACAAATATACTCAACTTCGTCGCTCCAATTTGTAAACTTGTATTTATAACCCGTAACGATCAGTATATCGATATATGTGCGCGATTCACGGCTATGCTTTGATTTCATCGCATTTATCTCAGCAACAAGTGCCGAAAATCAACGATACAAATTGGTACGTTGAATACCGATTAGAGCGTATGTTCTGTGTTTAAAGATTAGCGTGGGACGATGCCAATCCTAACCTCCCGAGCGCGATTTGAAATGCGCTATTTTATTGATGGTTTTACGCTTATAACTGCTCAAGTAATATCCTATTGCAAAGGTATGAACTACCAAAAAAATCCTAAAATTCATACGAAGAACATTAAGTCAAGAAACAAACACATTGTTTCAATTATAATATTTTAATGATTTATTTATTTTCTCCGATTTAACACGGCCGAGGAGACTGGACCCAGACATTAACGTCCCTGAGCATTCGACAAAGATGGCGGAAATTTGTAAGCAATCGTCAAAAATGTTCGTTAGCTTCGCAGCAAGTGATTTCCTTTAGCAACTTTGAAACAAATTGCGCAAATGAGTAGATAACTATCCAAACTTGTTAGCCACGAGCTCGAATGATGTAAAATATGGGGTAAAGACACTTAAAGTAGCAAATAAGTGTGCATTTTGGCAGTACTTAAAACATAAAAGAAAAATATAGGACAAAACATTTGTGAAGACATCCTCCGAGCACGGCATCAAGTAAAATATGAGCAGGACTTTCTATAAATGTCTCATTCATGTTCTTTCAACGTAATTTTCTGCTGCTGCAATGGCTGTGAAAATATCGTACATTTCTTGACGCCATATTTGACTACTAGTCACGTGACACGTTGTCATGGAAACAACTAATTATTGCTATGAACTTGTTTGATGCATTTGACTTATGGACGAAAGTATCCCTCCCAAACAACGAATGCACAATTTTTAATTAATTTCTGTTTGTTTTTGCTTCAATTTTGTAAGTGACCCAGGCATTAATGCACCTGAGCAGTCTGTAGATGCGTTAATTGCTTTCGCTTCCCTAAGCATTTCATCAGACTTTTCTTTAGATCTACAATTAAACGACCATGTCTTTCGCATAGGATCATACATCTTCAAAGATATGTTTAACGGGTAGTGCTTGTATCTTTTATACGCGTAAAACTTTCAAAATAATTTTATATAAAAAGCGATTCAGAACCCAAGGGATTTAGATGTTAGAGCTCTTGGATGAATTTGAATAACATGTTGACAGGTTAGGTAATCATAAATCAATGTAAGAATATTTTTATAAAAATGTTTTCATAGCAAATAATAGGGGTATCTAAATATAAAGATACGCTTCTTGGATGAATTTTAATAATCTGTTGACAGGTTAGGTAATCATTAATCAATGTAAGAATATTTTTATATAATTGCTTTCCATACCTAATAATAGTAGGTTGTATTATCTAAACATAAAGGAAATAGATCTTAACGTACTTGGTTAAATTTGATATGTTAGAATCATAAATCATAGCTACGAATCATGATATTATTTATACAAAAATGAACCAATAAAATCACTTTACTATTAAGCTAATATTATATAAGCCGTGACATTTTATAAAAATCAAAAAGCGTTAGGATGTCAAGAATCAGACAAAGTAAAAAATATATTTCGTACAAAGACCCAAAGATAAACGATGTTATCAAGAATCAAGGAAAAGGAATGACCCAAATGAAGTTATTACATGAAGAATATATCCAAAAACAAAACAATGAAAAGTATTTACAAAAGTTCTTCGGTATTTATATGTCTGATTCATAATCGAAATCAGAAGAAGAAGACGATTTAATCAACAAAGTTTACGATACATCATCAAGTCTTATTCATCACCCCGAAGCTTCTTCTTCTCAAAACTACGAAATTCCTCTCACAACGCTTGTAGAAATACCTATCCCTGATTTATCTATTTTCCAAAATATCACCGAAACGCTTCCTGATGAAAAGATTCCAAGTATTCCAGAACCGTTTCCTGATGATAACATCGTAAGTATTCCTGAACCCGATGAAAACTTTTACGAAAATCTTGAACCTCTACAAGCGCCAAACCACCAACAACATTGTCTGATTTATCCACAACATTAGAAAATTGTATTCCTGATAATGAAATATTAAACTCCTTTTTTCCACCACCACCCCCTGCTGAACCCATGATTTTTGAAGATAATGATGATGGAATGGAAGATAGAATAAAACAATTTAATTATTCTATATAAAAAAACATAAAGTAACAGGTACAGAAACTGTAGTGTATACAAATATTAATGGCGATGAAGATAGTTATATTATAGTTAGAGAGCTAGATTCGTATAGACAATTAAAATTTATATTTAGTTAGAAGGAAAAGATAATTAAAAAATGTAATGTATATAAAAATAATAGGATAGGAATTAGATTGTTAGAAAAAAACTATCATAAAACATTTAAGAAAATAGAAAAAGAACGTACTGATATTAAAAAATATATTCATATATATATATATATATATATATATATATATATATATATATATATATATATATATATATATATATATATATATATATATATATATATATATATATATATATATATATATATATATATATATATATATATATATATATATATATATATATATATATATATATATATATATATATATATATATATATATATATAGTAGAATAAGAATTGATTCCTTCGTCGTAAAGTGCTCAACAAGAAGGAGCTGTATACATGAAGTTAAAACTGGATAAAAATAACTATTTACACATAAAACACTACAAATCTGTTTCAAGAGTGTTCCCAAGAGCACTCTCTCATCAGGTGTAAAAATGTGCTGACTAACTAACCTACTTAAATACACTGATCTATGTGACGTCATATAACTTCATACTCTTTAACAAATATCTGTTTGCGTGACGGCATGTACTCGATAATTCGTTCCTACTATTTAATGTGCATAGGTGTGGTTGTTTTATAATAAAGTATTTTTCTGTTATGCATAAATTGCACCGTTTACTAACATTAGTATATGACGTGGCCCTTGCAAGGATTTTCCATGACAGGATGTAATTAATATTCCCTTCTTTCAATGTCCAAATATATTTGCTTAGTTCTGTTGCATTTTTCGTGTTGATATTCCTAAATGAGGCCGTGTGATTGCGGTATCTTGTTTTAAATTTGTTTTGGGTTAGTCCGACATAAGTTTCTTTACCGTTGCCGGTTTCCTCTGTGGCTTGGTAGATGACATTTGTGGTAGACTCTGAGGGACACTCTGATTTGTTTCTACAATTGCACGTCGGTTCACTTTGTTGGTTGTTGTTGCTTGCACGGGATTTCCCTAAGGTTGATTTGTTATGGTTGCTGATTTTCGATTGCAAGTTAGGCATACATGAATAACTTAACTTAAGAGTGTTTTTATTAAAAATTTTCTTTAGTGGATGTTCATTCGTAAATGTTCCGTTGAGAATTGCCAAGAATTTCTTTCCTACATTCGATGCTACGTGTCTACTGAATGGTGGGTTGTACCAGGTAATATTACGGGGTCCGTTTGATCCGGCTATTCGCCTGTTGTCATCATCCTGCTCATAAGTGAGGGCAAAATCATATCCACTTTTACTCAGGGCTTGTTGATAAATTGGTGCGGCTCTGTCGAAAGACTGTTTGTTTGATGAGGTTTCTCTAAGGCGTCGGTTTATTGCGATTGGGATGTTCTTTATTATGGATGGTGGGTGGTTACTTTCACAATGAACATACAGTGGCGTGTTGTTGGGTTTTACGTATGGTGCGTATGATCCGTCATCAAGATTTAGGGTTACGTCCAGGAAGTTAACAATTTTTTTGTTCGCCTCTATTGTTATCTGGAGCCCATTGTTTGAAAAAACGTTGCAAATCTCCTTTTTTATTTGTTCGATTCTTCGCGCGGTGGTGCTCAGCGCAGCCAATCCATCATCTCTATACAGGCCAACTGGCTTCTACTAATTTCTTTTGGAAGTTGACACAAAAGATATGAGCCGACGAGCTCGCAGGTCTCAGCGCCGTCGTATGATCCCATGGTTACATCAAATGATTCCGCTGTGTTTTTCTTGGACCAAGCTATTCCGTTGTTAAACAATAGCGATCGCTAGGAATATCAACACAAAAAATGCAACAGAACTAAGCAAATATATTTGGACATTGAAAGAAGGGAATAGTAATTACATCCTGTCATGGAAAATCCTTGCAAGGGCCACGTCATATACTAATGTTAGTAAACGGTGCAATTTATGCATAACAGAAAAATACTTTATTATAAAACAACTACACCTATGCACATTAAATAGTAGGAACGAATTATCGAGTACATGCCGTCACGCAAACAGATATTTGTTAAAGAGTATGAAGTTACATGACGTCACATAGATCAGTGTATTTAAGTAGGTTGGTTAGTCAGCACATTTTTACACCTGATGAGAGTGCTCTTGGGAACACTCTTGAAACAGATTTGTAGTGTTTTATGTGTAAATAGTTATTTTTATCTAGTTTTAACTTCATGTATACAGCTCCTTCTTGTTGAGCACTTTATAACGAATGAATCAATTATTATTCTACTATATTCTGCTCCGTAAGTTGAGCACTCTCTGTTTCTATATAGTCGATATGGAGAAGATTAACTTTGATTGTTCTACGAAGAACATTCCTGTACCAACTAACAAGGAATACTTAAAGAAATTGATCGAAATGACAGAAAAGGTAGTAAAGAGAATGCGTTGGCGAGCCTACTATTTTCTCAATCCGACTGACACCACTAAGAAGAACAATTACGGCTTTAATTCAAAAAAATCACCACCACAAATACCCCAGCTCAGAGAATTTGAATACAAGATGGCTAATCTAATTCATAGCATTGAGTTCAGAAAATCTCAGCAAACAGAATTCCAAGCATCGTTAGCGAAACATGCCAAGGACATACGCAAAGACACCGACCTATATATACCGGCAGACAAGACTTCTAACTACTACAAGATGAAAGTTAACGAATACGAGTCACTGTTAAAGAAAAATGTAGAAAAGGAATACAAGAAAGCACCATCTGGCACAGAGCGATCAATTAATGACCAAGCCAACAATTTGCCAATAAATTAGGAATATCCAACAGAGTTGACGTGCTAGCCCGTAGGGATTCGTTCATCACACTCAAAGACCACAAACAGAACTTTCAAAACAATCCATCTTACCGCTTAATAAACCCTACAAAATCTGAACTATGACGAGTCAGCAAGCAGATCTTAGATAGAATAAATAACGACATAATCAAGAGCACTGTTGTGCAGCAATGGAAAAGCACAAAAGATACTTTGACCTGGTTTAACGCCATACAGAACAAAAAACAAAACTCGTTTATTGAGTTCGATATAGTAAGTTTTTATCCATCCATCTCTCCTGAGCTCCTAAATAGAGCCCTCGATTTTGCAGCATCGTACACCAACATATCAGCAGAGGAAAGAAGCATTATTCTACACGCAAAGCGATCGCTGTTGTTTAACAACGGAATAGCTTGGTCCAAGAAAAACACAGCGGAATCATTTGATGTAACCATGGGATCATACGACGGCGCAGAGACCTGCGAGCTCGTCGGCTCATATATGTTGTGTCAACTTCCAAAAGAAATTAGTAGAAGCCAGTTGGCCTGTATAGAGATGATGGATTGGCTGCGCTGAGCACCACCGCGCGAAGAATCGAACAAATAAAAAAGGAGATTTGCAACGTTTTTTCAAACAATGGGCTCCAGATAACAATAGAGGCGAACAAAAAAATTGTTAACTTCCTGGACGTAACCCTAAATCTTGATGACGGATCATACGCACCATACGTAAAACCCAACAACACGCCACTGTATGTTCATTGTGAAAGTAACCACCCACCATCCATAATAAAGAACATCCCAATCGCAATAAACCGACGCCTTAGAGAAACCTCATCAAACAAACAGTCTTTCGACAGAGCCGCACCAATTTATCAGCAAGCCCTGAGTAAAAGTGGATATGATTTTGCCCTCACTTATGAGCAGGATGATGACAACAGGCGAATAGCCGGATCAAACAGACCCCGTAATATTACCTGGTACAACCCACCATTCAGTAGACACGTAGCATCGAATGTAGGAAAGAAATTCTTGGCAATTCTCAACGGAACATTTACGAATGAACATCCACTAAAGAAAATTTTTAATAAAAACACTCTTAAGTTAAGTTATTCATGTATGCCTAACTTGCAATCGAAAATGAGCAACCATAACAAATCAACCTTAGGGAAATCCCGTGCAAGCAACAACAACCAACAAAGTGAACCGACGTGCAATTGTAGAAACAAATCAGAGTGTCCCTTAGACGGCCAATGCCTTACCACAAATGTCATCTACCAAGCCACAGTGGAAACCGGCAACGGTAAAGAAACTTATGTCGGACTAACCCAAAACAAATTTAAAACAAGATACCGCAATCACAAGGCCTCATTTAGGAATATCAAGACGAAAAATGCAACAGAACTAAGCAAATATATTTGGACATTGAAAGAAGGGAATATTAATTACATCCTGTCATGGAAAATCCTTGCAAGGGCCACGTCATATACTAATGTTAGTAAACGGTGCAATTTATGCATAACAGAAAAATACTTTATTATAAAACACACACACCTATGCACATTAAATAGTAGGAACGAATTATCGAGTACATGCCGTCACGCAAACAGATATTTGTTAAAGAGTATGAAGTTATATGACGTCACATAGATCAGTGTATTTAAGTAGGTTAGTTAGTCAGCACATTTTTACACCTGATGAGAGAGTGCTCTTGGGAACACTCTTGAAACAGATTTGTAGTGTTTTATGTGTAAATAGTTATTTTTATCCAGTTTTAACTTCATGTATATATATATATATATATATATATATATATATATATATATATATATATATATATATATATATATATATATATATATATATATATATATATATATATATATATATATATATATATATATATATATATATACATACATATATATATATATATAGATAGATAGATAGATAGATAGATAGATAGATAGATAGATAGATAGATAGATAGATAGATAGATAGGTAGATAGATAGATAGATAGATTGATAGATAGATTGATAGTTTGATAGATAGATAGATATATAGATATATATATATATTTAGTTACCATTAAGCCATATGGTGATAGCCGGTAGGGCACATTTGTATATTTTGTATACTTTCGTATATATATATATATATATATATATATATATATATATATATATATATATATATATATATATATATATATATATATATATATATATATATATATATATATATATATATATATATATATATATATATATATATATGTCGGGGTGTGTGATTTTTTTTAAAACTTGCACGAAACAATATTAAATACAAAAGATTGGGGGACTTAATAGAAAAATATATTACAGATCATAAAAATGTATTGAAAAATATTTGTTTACAAATCAAAACAACCGATCAAATGGATCTCATTTATAAACAAATGAAATGTTATAATATGGGTCATATCATTGCTTTTTATTAATTAATTCATTATTTGTTTGATGGTTACAAAATTGGGGAAAAAGAAATTGAATTAATTCAACATTGGACACAATTAACAATTCCAGATTTTAAAATGTCAAATAAACACATTTTATTACAATCAACAACAAACTTTACATTAGAACCAACATTTCTTTACAAAATCTTACATATTTTTACAAATGTTATTATGTTTGCTCTTAATCTACTCTGTAATCATAACATCGTATAACCTCAATTTAAAACTTTACAGATTAAAATTAATATTTCTATATCTTTCTGAATATAGCATAAGATAACCTTCTACATAATTTATATTCTCATCTTGTAATATTATTGAAAAATATGGTGTTAATAAAAAATAATCTAATATTTCTAGTTCATATATATGTGGAAACGATATAGTTATAGGGAAGGAATGAATTACTTGGGTTGCAGAAGAAATTTTAATTACCTAAGGGATTAGCCCTAAAAAAGTAGAGTTTTGTTTACAATTTTTATAATAACAACACAACTCATTAAAAAACAAATTAAATTTGTGTATGAGACGATCAAGATCAATAGTTGTGTGAATATTATTATCGATTCTACCCTGAGGATTATGTTTTGGGCAATAAAAAATTTTAAAAATTTTTTACTTTTTTTTTTATTTATTTATTTTATTTATTTTTTAATTTACTATTTTTTAATTTTATTTTTGGGAAAAAATATTATACTTAAGTACTTGAGAATTATGGGAATAACACGCTAATAATAAAGGTGCGACAGTTAATAAATAAAGAGCAAGATCAATTAAAATAGGGGAAGTATCATTTAAAGATAATTTATCTATCAAATGAAATATAAAATCCCTACCCAACCCAAAAGGTATCGGTAAACGATATTCCTCCTGAGAAAATGAAACAATAGAGGACATAAAATGGTAATTATCATTACGAAAATATTAGGGTCTTGTTACACTCACATAAAACTGATCTAAATACTGATTATCTAAACTAAATATTGAAGATAATAATAAAGGCTTCTTTGATGATATTAACTCGTGAGGATCTGAATATGTAAAATATATTTTCACGATTGTTGTTTTCAATATATGGAACAATGTATTTTCCTTCACACGCCTCAACTGTCCAACATTTCCAAAGTTTCATATTTTTTACTTCTGGATCTTTTAAACGTAAACATGCAATAAAATCCTGTGTAATATCTTGCAAACTCATTGTTTTTAATTTGTGAACACCCAATAATTCCACCACAATACAAACATCCAATATATAAAACCAATCTTTGAATTTTTAAAACGTTGAAAATACGTAACCACTTTTAAAATATATAAAAAAGAAATTTCCACTTTTCTCTTTTTTCCTTGTATTTTCCTCGTTTGCGTGGTTCTTTGGAGAGATTTTTGCATCTAAAATCGAAAATAAATTCAAAAAAATTAAATATCTCTTAACATTTAACAGCGCATATTCTCACCATATTCTCATATAATATTCTATTAAATACAATACATCAACCTCTTACCATGTAAAAAAATATTTATTCTTTTATATCTCAATTCACAAATATTTAGATTTTATCTAAATAAACCCTACGTATAAAGAGGTTTATGCGATTTAGCACTAAAAGGTACAAACGCCGTATATATAGTATGTACTGTATCTACACCACATCCTTTTTATTTAATAAAATCAACACATCACTCCAACACTATATTACACTGTACTTTTGAACGTTTCATTTTCTTTAATTTTTATAAAATACAAAATGCATAAACTATTTTCATATATATCATTCAAAATAACCACACCCACCTCACTTCTCTTCTGCTGTTCATTTTGAACACAACTATCTCTCTCTCTCTCCACTATATTTTCCTTTTATTTTTTATAAAATACTTTTATCAAATCTAAAATATTTTTTTACTCCTACTGTATACTATGTTATACTCGCTTGAAAGTTGTACTTTTTATAAGTATAAGGTGCTTGAGCCCTCCAATGTTCTGTCATATTTATTTATTATTGCATTGGTGCGCATTCAACCCGAAGTACTCTTGTATTTCGCGACTGGTTTAGACTTAATTGTCTGGTTTTCCTCTCAGGAGGTTGATGTCAGGTGCAGTCTGGTCCATAGTGACATTCAGCTCACCGCCAAATCGATCGATTTGCTTGTTGTACGTTATGGGCATTTTTTAATGTTAGCATGTGGTGAAAGAGCTAGCTACAGTAACACATAGTTTCACAAAAGGATTATTAAAAATAATAATAAATAAATATATAAATAAAAAAAAAACACACCTTAGATAATAAAATTGGGAAGAATGGTTATATTCTTCCCAATTCCACACACTAAGTTCCCTACCCAAAAAAACACACACACATAATTTTTTCAAACAATTAACAAAACCAAAAATAACATATACAACAACACTTTTTTTTTTTATAAAATAAGCAAACCGTCAAACCCCTATACCACACGCCAAATTCTACTTTTCCCCAATTTTAAAACATTTATATAAATACATTTATGAATAAATAACTCGCACTACCTCATGAGGTAACATCTCACGTTGCGCAGCTGTCAATCATTTTTTATTTTCTAAAAAAACATTCAGCTATTTTTTTTAAATACCTATCATAAACACTATTTTTTTTTATAAAATCATTTCAAATCATTCCAATTTTTTTTTTATAAAATACTTTTCCCCATAATCTTCCCCATAATCATAATTTTTTTATAAAGACAATTTTCACCATTATAGTTTTTTTATATACTTCCGTCTATTTTAAAAATTATTTAAAAAAATAATAATAACTAACACATCGGCACGCACCGTGGGAATGTCTACCGACTCGAAGCTATGCCAAAATGTATGTGCAAATTTAAAGGAGGTTGGCACTAGTTTCTATGACCGATAAAAATAAGTATTATACTACTTATGGGAAGAGTTATTTCTCAATTGAAATGTGGATAATCAAGTGTCTCATCAAAATAATTTGAATGATGGAGAAAGGCCATCCTTTATCTGGTCTCAAGAAACAAAATGGTATGTTATACAAACATTTATCGGGAATAACCGTTTACATAACCTTTTATTTGTTTATGATAATGACTAAATATGAATAGCAATTGACAAAATGGAATTTCTAAGGATTTAAATCCTTGCTGAAAAGCACAAATTCAGAGAGTAATGGCATACAGTATGTGATATTGGTTTGGTTTTAGAAGTGTTGTTATCATAATTTTTATGTATAAATTTAACTTACAAACATTTTGTATTTCTCAAAAGATTTCTTCATGTGATATTGCATACTAGTTGTCAATTAGTTATACAACATTTTGAATTTTTCAGGGAATTAAAATTCCTTCCGCAAACAAAGTGCCACGTGAACCAGCTCAGACGATACATGGACAATTGTCAAGCTCAAATCCTCAGAAAATGTCCCAGACAGGGCTCGAACCTGTAACCGTCTGATTGCCTGTGACATGCTCTAATAGCAATTCTCATTTGTAGAGTGAGACTATTATGGCTTGGTTGCTATATTCACGTCGTATGCATCATTCACTATATACCAGTAATACTTAGGAAACTGTCCGGGATTAATTTTCTGAGGATTTGAGCTTCGCAATCATCATATATCATAATAAGTATCACTACTGTATATATTTTGCATAACAATCAAGCCTCAGTAATGTGCGCGAGCATGTGAGTGCCGCTTGCAGGCACATTTTCAATTTGTGTATAAGGCACAATTTTTTGTTTTTTTATTTTTTAGCTAATTAGTAAAACTGTGCTACTAAAACTTGAAAAGGAACACAAATTTTGCTGGCACATTTCCAACTTCTAAATTCTGATCGCAGGCATAATGAGGCCTGATAACAAGATAGTTTAGTGAAACTTATAATAAAGTAACATTAATTATAGGTTAGATACTGGTCAGACGTGTTCTATGGGATATAGACTCCCGAGAATTATAGATAGAAGGCACGTGCACTTCCATCTAATTCGAGGGACTCTGTATCCCATCGAGCACGAAGGACCATTATCTAACCGTGTTAAAGAATGGTTGAAACCACAAAGTACTGTAATTTTAACTTTTACTATAAATTATTTTTTTGCCTCGCACATTTATCTGGAGACATTGACTTCATTGAATTCATTAGTGACTTTATTGCATTCATTAGTTAACTCTATATAGAGTCCACTGTGCTATGACAAAAGAAAACAAACGATCTTTCAGTGGACTTTGTATAGAGTTCACTAATCTGTCTAATCTTGATGAATTAAAACACTATGGAATATATAGAGTAGTGAAATACTCGACATGGATTGTCTGAGTGGTTGCAATCAATGTTAATTCATTAACTTGCTTATGGTCATTAATTTATTAATATCTGTATTTTAATTAGGTTGTTTCTTGCTTTTTAAAATATTATAGATGAAGTTGCAATTTTGCCATTCCTGCTTAAACGTAACTAAGAGAAGAACAGCTGGAAAAATTTATTCATCTTATTTTGGTAAGTTTGAGTTTACCTTATCTGCTAATAATTTTTTTATTATACTTGTTAAAGAGCACAAACATAAAGTACTTTCACAAATCTGTATAATTTTTAAATAATTTGAAATTTTTTTCTCCTTACCAACAACAACTGCGTGTTCAGTAGATGTAAACGGTACACCCACTTCACAAACTCCTTGACGGGGGTAACTGTTTATCTTTTAAGTTTGTCAAAGACTGTGTACACTCTGACAAACTTAACATGTACCAGTACTCCTTCCTAGTCTCAGTAGCTCAATGGTTAGAGCATATCACCAACAATCAGAATGTTACATGTATACATTACATGTATAGTTGTATGTTTTTAATGTTTTAGTAGTTATAATTCTGGGTAATATACTAATGACATTAAGTTGGTGACTTGAAAAGTGCAGTGGTATTAAATAAATTAGGAGAATGTAATGGTGTGCTCTGTATACAGGTAACGCAGTAGTTGCATGTATTATATAAATATTTCAGAATTTATATACTGTACATGTTCTGTAATATCATAATATTTTAGTTGCTATAATTCTCACTAATAACTCAGTTCTCGTGCTTATAACAGATCGCAAGCAAAACGAAAGACACGCACAAGAAATCGCGTCGTGGATCGCTGATCTGAAAGCTCCGCAAGAATTTGGTCAGCGCGAGGAACCATATCCAATACCACCACGCTTTGAAATGTCCGAAAATTCGCCGTATTTTCGAAATTCCATCCCGTAGTTGTCACTCAACAAGTTCGACGGGGACCCTCTCAAGTAGGCGGATTGGAGTGTAATGTTTCGCGCGATCATCCATCAATCACAGATGTCCCTTTGCGAAAAGATGACCCACTTACAACAAAACGTTGTGGGGAAAGCGAAAGGCTGTATCGCAGGGTTTCGGTACAACGGACATTTGTACCATCGGGCCCTTAAAGTCCTGGAAGAGCGCTTCGGTAATCCAAACCTGGTCGTCCAAGCGCACCTTGATAGTTTTACCAAATTACCACCCGTAGTTGAAGGCGACTCCAGTAGTGTTCGCGCTCTTTCCACCGCCATTAACAACACTGTTTGGACTTTCGAGGAGCTTGGTTACAACGATGATCTTAGAGCCTCCTCCCACGTCAAAGTTGCTGTTCAGAAGCTGCCTCAGTCCCTGCTTCTAAGATGGAACGAGCATGTTGTCGTGAAACAAATCCACCGATCAAATCTCACCACATTTCGCGAATGGCTCCAAGGGCAAGCCGACGCCCACGATCTCTTGCCGCGGAAAACGAAAGCGGACAAACGAAATGACAGGAAGGAAAGACAACGTGGTAATGGTTCCAATACGACTCTCAAAGCCCATGGTGAAACGTCGTCTACGCAACCCTGTCCACTTGACGATGGTCAACATACTGTTGCAGATTGGCCAACGTTTTCAAAAATGACGCTCGAACCCGGCCATATTTCCCGAAAATGTCCTTCATCCGTTGAATGTGGTATTGAAAGATGCCAGAAGAAACATCACAAGCTTTCCCACGGCGCTAAACGAGTCTACAATACACCTCAATGGTCCTGCTCAGTGCTCCAAGTGCTTCCTGTGACCCTTCACTGGCCTACCGCAAGCATCAAGACGTATGCCATGTTAGACATGGGCAGTACTTGTTCCTTAGTACAAACCGACATCGCCCGAAAGGCTGTTCTACGAGCACATTTGGAAGCAATGGCTGAGAGAGTACGTTCCCGCTCTGCTAGAACGGCGCAAATGGACGGAAGTTGTGCGAAACCTGGAAGAGGGCGATCTTGTTCTCGTTGTTGATCCAAATTCAGCGAGGGGAGTTTGGCCTCTCGGTCGTGTCATTCGTCCCATAGTGGGTGACGATGGAGTCATCAGGGTGGCAGAAGTCAAAACTAAGTCTGGAACAATGGTATGACCGGTTACGAAGCTTGCATTGCTCGAATAGAATGGTAATACTTCTGAAGATGGCGTGTCCGTCCAACAAGATGAGGACAAACACGCGGGGCCGGCGATGTTCCGCCCGCACATTGTTAAATTTATTTATTTATTTTTTTATTGATCGTCTCAAGTTGATTGCGTTCGTCTGTGAATAAAATTGTAGTAAATCTTCCGTTCGTTTCGTTTCTTATTCGTTCCCGACATAACAGTGCGCATGGGGACAGAGTGCTCAAACTGCCACAAGGGTAATATATATATATATGCAGAATATATATACAGATTACAGATATACATACATATATACAGAACCCGTGACTAGGCTCTCGGCAACGGCTTCCGTAGCTCAGTGGTCAGACCACTGCACTAGCATCGCAGGGTCGCGGGTCCAATTCCAGCCGGAAGGTCTTGAAGTTGCATTTTTCACAACTGGTCCCGGTTTGGTCTTAAAATGTATGTATTCCAACACTCGAAATTTTCCTTCACCATAAATCCTTTCTATATATATATATATATATATACATATATATATAACATCAAATAAGGAAAAGTTAAAAATCTTTATTTACGTTTCGGGGCAAGCCCCTTCTTCAGAATCAAATAAAATGTACAAGCCAGAGTTCTTATATAGCCTATCCAAGAATATTTACATATATGATAATTTAGAAGAAGTCGCGTAAGTTCAATCATTTGGGAATAAAAGTATCCAATTTGAATGTCCAGAATGCTTCTCGTTCTGTGGGATTTAAAATATTTGTCCTATCGATAATATTTACAGATAAATCGGCAAGCCCATTATGGCCTTTGCTAAAGAAATGCGCATAAAGATGCTCTCCTGGCATTCCACATTTACCCTTTCCGTAGCGATTCAAGCTACTTTTATGATTGTTGAATCGCGTACGAAAAGAGTTGATGGTACTGCCAACATACATTTTATTACAGGTTTTGCAAGTTAAAACATAAATAACTGCCGATGAATCACAATAAAATTTGTAATTAATGATATAGGTGTGTTTAGAATCAATTAAAGTCCTGAAAGGTATGCAGACCAGAGACAAAACAACATATTTGACATCTCGGTTTGCCACATGGTTGCATTCCCCTCGGACCCAAAGGTTCAACAGGCGCACGAATCTTAGCTCTGACCAAATGGTCCTTAAGATTCTTGGGTCTGCGAAACGAGACAAACGGCACAGAAGAAAATACTTCTTTAGTGCGAGCACTATTAGACAATATGGGGTATAGATCATTAACAATACGCGAAACCCTAGAGAGAGAGGGATGAAAATCCAAAATTAAGGGTTTATTCCGGCAACGATCAGAAATAACTTCCTTACGTTTGAGTGCATCCGAGCGAGAAATGCGCCCACCAAGGAAATTTGCAAGTTCAAATACTCATTTTTATAGCCCTTCTTTTTAAACCACGATTTCATCTCTCTCGATCTAGTTTTAAAAACATCCGAGTTGCTACAAATACGCCTAATACGTAGAGCCTGGCTATAAGGAATGGCTCGCTTGACATAATTTGGATGGCAAGATCTCCTATCTAAATACTGGTGAGTATCCGTAGGTTTACAATACATATCAGTAGAAATAGAGCCTGATGATAGAGAGACCATGACATCCAAAAATGCCAATGAAGAATCAGAGACACTCCAAGTAAATTTAATGGTATCGTAATTCTTTTCACGATACCATTAAATTTACTTGGAGTGTCTCTGATTCTTCATTGGCATTTTTGGATGTCATGGTCTCTCTATCATCAGGCTCTATTTCTACTGATATGTATTGTAAACGTACGGATACTCACCAGTATTTATAGATAGGAGATCTTGCCATCCAAATTATGTCAAGCGAGCCATTCCTTATAGCCAGGCTCTACGTATTAGGCGTATTTGTAGCAACTCGGATGTTTTTAAAACTAGATCGAGAGAGATGAAATCGTGGTTTAAAAAGAAGGGCTATAAAAATGAGTATTTGAACTTGCAAATTTCCAGGGCTGGGCGCATTTCTCGCTCGGATGCACTCAAACGTAAGGAGGTTATTTCTGATCGTTGCCGGAATAAACCCTTAATTTTGGATTTTCATCCCTCTCTCTCTAGGGTTTCGCGTATTGTTAATGATCTATACCCCATATTGTCTAATAGTGCTCGCACTAAAGAAGTATTTTCTTCTGCGCCGTTTGTCTCGTTTCGCAGACCCAAGAATCTTAAGGACCATTTGGTCAGAGCTAAAATTCGTGGGCCTGTTGAACCTTTGGGTCCGAGGGGAATGCAACCATGTGGCAAACCGAGATGTCAAATATGTTGTTTTGTCTCTGGTCTGCATACCTTTCAGGACTTTGATTCTAAACACAGCTATATCATTAATTACAAATTTGATTGTGATTCATCGGCAGTTATTTATGTTTTAACTTGCAAAACCTGTAATAAAATGTATGTTGGCAGTACCATCAACTCTTTTCGTACGCGATTCAACAATCATAAAAGTAGCTTGAAACGCTACGGAAAGGGTAAACGTGGAATGCCAGGAGAGCATCTTTATGCGCATTTCTTTAGCGAAGGCCATAATGAGCTTGCCGATTTATCTGTAAATATTATCGATAGGACAAATATTTTAAATCCCACAGAACGAGAAGCATTCTGGACATTCAAATTAGATACTTTTATTCCCAAAGGATTGAACTTACGCGACTTCTTCTAAATTATCATATATGTAAATATTCTTGGATAGGCTATATAAGAAGTGTCTTGTACATTTTATTTGATTCTGAAGAAGGGGCTTGCCCGGAAACGTAAATAAATATTTTTAACTGTTCCTTATTTGATGTTATATTTTAACCGTGGAACCTTGAAGAAAGCTGGCCTTTTGTTCAATTTATATATATATATATATATATATATATATATATATATATATATATATATATATATATATATATATATATATATATATATATATATATATATATATATATATATATATATATATATATATATATATATATATATATATATATATATATATATATATATATATATATATATATATATATATATATATATATATATATATATATATATATATATATATATATATATATATATATATATATATATAAAGGTAAATAAAGGAGACGAAGGTTTTCACTTACGCATTTTTATTACTGGTCAGTTTCGTGCACACGGTGCTGCACCCTTGTAGAATCAGACACTATTTAATTCCTATTTATTTCCTATTTTTCTAAACTATTTATTTCCTATTTTTAACATATGATATAATTCTATTTGGCTTACTATTTTTTCCCTATGATTTTCCTATTTAAATTCATATAAAAAACTATTTTTTTCCTACCTAAGTGGAACCCTATTTTTTTCCTATGTTGTGATTTTGTTAAATTTACTTGGTCCAGTCAAATAGCAATAAAATAGGTTTTAAATAGTATATATAATAAATAGTTAAAACATAGTCCTAATATAGTTAAAAAATAGATAATAAATAGTTAAAACATAGTCCTAATATAGTTAAAAATAGATAATAAATAGTAAATATAGTCCTAATATAGTTAAAAATAGATAATAAATAGTTAAAACATAGTCCTAATATAGTTAAAAAATAGATAATAAATAGTTAATAAATAGTTAAAACAAGTCCTAATGTAGTTAAAAAATAGATAATAAATAGTAAATATAAAATATAGTAAAAAAATAAATAATAAATAGTTAAAACATAGTCCTAATTCCTAATATAGTTAAAATAGATAATAAATAGTTGATTATAGCACTGGATCCCAGGTGGGATCCTGGGAATTTGGAACAGGATCCCACCGGGCATCCCGGGTAAATCCCACTTGGGATCCTAGGTAATCCCGCCTGGGATTTTGAAGTGGGATCCCGCCTGGGATTTTAATACAAAAATTTGTATGGGAAATTGTATCAGGTATTAAATTAATGTCATCCCTTGTGGAATATGGGAATTCCACCTGGGACTCTTAGAAAGGCAGATCATAAACAAGGTTTCCTAAACTGAAAAGAGATATATTGTATTACTTGTGACAAAATATAACTTTTAACTCTAATTCTTTAAAATAAATACAAAAGTATTTTAATTGGCTCATAATGAAACTTACCCTGGGTGCCAGTGGTTCTTCTTCGGAAGAACCACTCATGGCACCCAGAGAAAATGAAACTATAGCTACTTTTTTAAAATAATTGGGGAAATAGTTGAAAATATATGATACATTCAAATGAATATTTAACTAACTTGCTATTGGAAATAAACACTTTAATAATATTAAGACCAAAGAGTTAAAATTTAGTATGTTAAAGTAACAATGATACATTTATATTAATGTCTCAGTAAAATAATATACACTTAATGTCTGCTCTCGAGGGAAAGAGTTAGTTTTGTTTTCCCGAGAGGCTTGATGTTTCCCGAGACGAAGTCGAGGGAAACATCAAGACTCAAGGGAAAACAAAACTAACTATTTTGCAAGGTAGCAGACATTAAGCGTTTTGTTATATAGCGATGGAGAAAAACTAAACATATATGGCTATCCACGCAACAGTTTTAACAATTCAAAAATTATTGCCCAAGTGTGCAATAATTACCCGGTAACAACTTATTGCCTGCTCGGTCGACATTTGAATTTATCTAAGCCCACGTGACCACAAACCAACCAATATGACAGTCTGTATTATATCTAGGGAAGCCACAGCTATATAACAATAATTTTTAGTTTTTAAATAATAGCTATATTTTTTCTTGTTCAAATTCCTACACTTATCTGCTATGTGTTGTTGGATATTCATTGGTTCTCTTCACCCGTTTGAGTCCCCCAATCAAAATAAGTGCACAAATGAGCTGAAAAATAAAGGTTGCTGTGTTATTAAAAATATCTAATAATTTTCTTGACAAAAATCTGTTTAACCTAAAATTATCTACAGTATTAGCATACACCATAACCAATTTTTGCAATGGAAAATTAATTATTATAATTAATTACTCAATGTTGCAAATAATTTTACAATCATTTGCTGTAGTATATATATGATATAAGTGGTGGTAATTTAAAGTCTGTACTGATATAAACTAAGGCAGAGTATACCAGTGCCACAGAAATTTTTTGAGTACCAACTCAAACCATTTTTACCAGAATTTTTACTGGTAAAATTTAGGACTGGGAAAATGTCTATAGTAAGTAACCATACCGGTATACTCACTGGTATTAAAAAATCTCTAACTACAACTCTCAGATAATGTTTAACTATTAAATATTTAATTATTTACTTGTAATTTGTCCAAAGATTTCTAGATGGCACAGAAATCTTGTTAAGAACCCGCTGTGGAGGGGAATAATTATAATTTTGTGTATTCATTTCCTAATTCGACTCGAGTATCACGTGCTAATGCCACGCGCGAAATACGAGCCGAACAACAAGACGTTTCATTTCAAGACCGCATTCAATATTGTTTCGGTATAATATATAATTTAGACCCTACGCTCGGAGAATTCGTCTACTTTCACAAACGTTTGAACACTAGTAGCTAGCCGTTCGAACGCTAGTAGCTAGCCGTCCGAACGCTAGTAGCAAGCCATTCGAACGCTAGCAGTGAATACTGATGAACGCTATTAGCAAGCCGTGAGCAAGTTATTCGAACGCCGTTCGACGGTTCGAACGAATGACATATCATCGCTCGCGGGTAATATTTCGTCGAATTCCCCTCGCTCTGAGTCTATAAATCATAAATATACACTTATATATAATCTTCATTATCACAAACTGTATAGACACATGAAAGTGTTTGGCTCACCGGTTTTATTAGACCTTTTCATGGTCCTGGCTCGCCAATATCCACGTGCTCCCAGATATTTTCCTTCAAACCACTTAGTTGTTGAGTCGTTCCTAAAACCTTGTTTCTTGAAACTGTAACGGCGGAGTAATCTTTCGGGAAGAAAATCAATGATTCCGTTGGCTCTACAAAGCAACGCAAATTCACAAATAGATCAGAATTAATATGCTATATCAACTCTATTATTATCCTTTCAAAGGACAAGCAAAACACACTATTGCCTTGACGGATTTTAAAATCACTTTCTTTTGAACCTTACCTTTGAGTTTTCTAATAGTTCTTCCTTTGTTAGAAGTTTCCATTCTCACAATTAATCTTCTTTCGTTCGGTAAAAATATACGTGCAGATCGCATTTTTTAGTTTTGAATATAGCGCGATGCTTGAAAAGCATGATCACACGTATCAAGTGTTGACCAATCACAGAACACTAAATACCACACCTGACTCAGAACTCTGTTGTGATTGGTTGCGCCATAATCTGTCCTTACTGAGTACTGACGTCACTGTGGCAAATGAGGCCATATCAGCTTTCGAGCGAGCAACTTTCACGAAAGAGATTTAGGGTTGAGGGAGGGGCCGGGAACTGGGGAGAGGGACGAAGTGGCGGTATCATGGATTATATATAGTGCCGTAGGACCGGGTTTTGAAACTAGCATAAATTCATCAAAATTATTTGAAATTGGTACCAAAAAGCAACAAAGACAACAGCTACTCTTCATGTAACTTATTTTGTATTACATTTTAGTAGTTTACAGTGTATTTAAAACAGATTTTCTCGCAACTGGTTATTGATTATATAATAGTAAATCCAAACAGAAGGTGGAGCCTGGGTACGAGTTATAATATAATATAATATAATATAATATAATATAATATAATATAATATAATATAATATAATATAATATAATATAATATAATATAATATAATATAATATAATATAATATAATATAATATAATTAGATGTGTGAAGTTGTAGTCTTGACTGACGTTTCAACGATCGCTGCTGACACCGTCGAAACGTCGGTCACCAACAATTTATAGTCTTTGTCAAGACTACAACAACGTGATCAACTACACATCTAAGGATACTCCTAGGTTCAAACCATGTATTTTAATATAATATAATACAATTTCACTAATAGTTATTGTTTGATTTGGCTTCCTGTGAATTATTGTACCCAGAATTACATCTTGAATTAGTTGGGATTTCAGGTATCACACCCAGCTGGTTTCACTTTAATTGGACACCAAACTCCATTGCTGATTTCTTCCGTGGATGTTTCTTCAGGATCCTTACTGCTTCTTCAAAATATTTATTAAAGAGACTGAGAGTTTAACTATCTCTACAGTTCATTTGGTGTTATCTGTTAACTTAAAAATATATGTAGTACCTATTTCAGAGCTAATGTTTGATGTTATTTAATATCTATTTTGATGTTTGCTTCCAAAAATAGTTAAAAATAGCTATTTAAAAAGCTATTTTGAACCAAGTGAGCATCACAGTTCTCCAAAAATAGGAATTAAATAGCTATTTCAGAGCTAGTTTTAATGCTATTTAATATCTATTTCAGTATTGGCATCCAAAAACAGTTAAAAATAGCTATTTAAAAGCTATTTTGAACCAACTCAGCATCACACTTCTCCATAAAATAGGAATTAAATAGCTATTTCAGAGTTATTTTTCATGCTATTTAATATCTATTTCGGTATTGGCTTCCAAAAATAGTTAAAAATAGCTATTTAAAAGCTATTTTGAACCAACTCAGCATCACAATTCTCCATAAAATAGGAATTAAATAGCTATTTCAGAGTTATTTTTCATGCTATTTAATATCTATTTCGGTATTGGCTTCCAAAAATAGTTAAAAATAGCTATTTAAAAGCTATTTTGAACCAACTCAGCATCACAATTCTCCATAAAATAGGAATTAAATAGCTATTTCAGAGTTATTTGTCATGCTATTTAATATCTATTTCGGTATTGGCTTCCAAAAATAGTTAAAAATAGCTATTTAAAGCTATTTTGAACCGACTCAGTATCACAATTCTCCATAAAATAGGAATTAAATAGCTATTTCAGAGCTATTTTTTTGCAAAATATGTTTTGACTATGTTTTAAATATATTTTAAATAGCCATAGACTATTTCACAAAATTAGCTAAATAGAAATAAAATAGCCATTTTGGGTGTAAAATAGGGTAAAAATAGGGTTAAATAGGGTAAAAATAGACTTAAAATAGGTTTTAAATATGTCTGATTCTACAAGGGCACTCATCAGATATAAATGCCTAATAACTAATAACATGTTTATATAGAATATACAGCAAGCTGAGTGAGCCTATGATAATGAGATAAAACAATGGTCAAACCCCTAGTGTGAATATTGTACAATTAAAAATTCAGTAATAAAAACAAATATGCGGTAAAAATACTTAAGAAATGTTTTAAAAAACATGAATAAAAGTTCTATCATAAAATTTCTATAATAAAAACATATATTAAGTACAAGTCTAAGAGCCTATGTTACAGAGTTTCTCAGGGTGAATTTTTTAGAACGTCGGCAAGCGGTCACGAGTTCATTGCGCTTATTTAAAGTTGATAGCCTAGGTTCACAAATTATAAAAAACTTTTCCCATAAACATAGGTTGCATCTGTTGCTGGCGGGGTTGTATGGTTTTGCTCGCTTGAGGATTTTCCAAGTAATCTGTTATGTGGTCTTTTTGTTTTTTAGTTCCCAAATGCGTTTGCTAAGTTCTGTGCTTGATTTCTTGGTTTCATTTTTGAACGATGCTTTATGGTTATTAAATCTGGTCTTAAATATGTTGGCTGTGAGTCCTATGTATGTTCACATAGGCTCACTCAGCTTCCTGTATATTCTATATAAACATGTTATTAGTTATTAGGCATTTATATCTGATGAGTGCAGCACCGTGTGCACGAAACTGACCAGTAATAAAAATGCGTAAGTGAAAAGCTTCGTCTCCTTTATTTTACCTTTATTTATGCTCTGGACTAGTTTCATTGAGCACTCTGCCAATCAGTATTTGCAAAAAACTTTATATTGTATATATATATATATATATATATATATATATATATATATACATATATATATATATATATATATATATATATATATATATATATATATATATATATATATATATAGATAGATAGATAGATAGATAGATAGATAGATAGATAGATAGATAGATAGATAGATAGATAGATAGATAGATAGATAGATAGATAGATAGATAGATAGATAGATAGATAGATAGATAGATAGATAGATAGATGTCCTTTAATTTCCTCATATATTGAAGATACCCGTATATGACCCCGGGTTGGGTAAAAAAAATATTTTACATGTATACGTTAATTAATAATTAGTTATAATCAAATTAAAATTAAAAATTGTTTTAGTTTTTTTTTTTTTTACAGTTTTCCTAACTACGATAAATTATGTTTGACATTAAAATACATTTGAAGAATTTCTTTTGCAACTGTTACACAATAATTGTCTTTGACTACAGTCGGTAGGTGCATTATGTTTGGAATTTTCGCTCCAATTAAGCATTCGTATTGATCGTCTTCTTCAAGCGCGAATAAGTTTGCTGCATACTCAGTCGGTATTACATCAAATATTGCATCCCACATGTGGTTGCGTGAATGGTTGAGAGCAGTGCAGTTGATTATAAAATGTTTATTGATGTCATCAATATGCTGTTCACAAAGCTGGCATCTATATTCTTCTGGGTGATGTTCAATTGCAGACATCAAAATATCTGGAACGTTACCACATAGCACATTGACAAGGTTTGTTATTGCCACTTTATCAAAAGGATTCCTCTTTGCAACTTCCCACAGATCCAACACTGTCAAGTCAGTATGAACTCTTTGGTAATAGACAAGCTCAGGCTTTCTCGATATCTCCTCTCTCCATTTATGTGTTTGATACAGATGAAGTTTAGACATTACAATATTTCTCCATTCTTTTTTACATGGGAAATGTTGATTATCAATATAGTTTCTTAAAAATTCAAGAAGATTGTATTTTTCAAGAATGCGTATTAGATCTGGAATGAATCCAACTGATTTTCTTTTTTGGTCTTTGTGATAAAATGAAAATAGTCTAGTGATAAACACCTTTTTTGTAGTTGTATCAGGGTCGAGCTTACATAACTTTCCAAAATAAGTGAGCTTTGCTTTATCAATATAACCTTCCATGTCCCATAGATCAATACTCCCGGTGGCAGCTTCGGAGCGGGTACCAACTCCCAGGCCTTGGATGCATTTTGCTGCGTACCTTTGAGCTTGCTCGAGCATACTGAGTTCGGTAGCAGTCAATTTATTCCACAGTTCACAACCATATAAACATGTAGGAATACCAATCACTTTCCACAGACCAACGCCACATATTGGATTCATACCACCGGATCGTGCGCCAAGACTCATCAAGCTGTGTACCACTTCTTTAGCTTTCTTACATGCACTTTCGGTTCTCTGCGTACCAGAAAAATTACCAGAGACTTCAATTCCAACGTGTTTCCAGGATTGTTTTTCCTGAACGCGAGATTTACAAAGTTTCCACTTTCTTTCTAACTTTCGCTTGTTAAAAACTCTGGTGGATTCTCCAAAAGTTACTTCTACAGTTTTACTTGTGTTGAATTCAAAACGCCAACTTTGACTATACGATTCTATACAACCTAACATCTTCTGTAGTCCTTGAAGACGAGTAGAAAGTAGAGTTATATCATCAGCTACCATAACAGGATTGCAGGGAATGGAATCAACTGTTAAAGCCTCGCCGGTGGAACTAATAATTTCTGGTATGTCATTGTTAAAACTCATAAATAACCAAGGGGATAAAACACCACCTTGTCGCACACCTTGTCGAACAGGAAATTCTTCTGATCTAAGACCATTCAAGGAAACACGACTTGTTTGTCGCTGGTACCAATTTCTCAATAGGCGCCATGACTTTCCCTTCATGCCTGCATTGTATAGCTTGTAAAACAGACCATTAATCCATACCGTATCGAATGCCTTGGCAGAGTCTAAAAAACAGCAGTAGACTTTACTTCCTCGTTCAAAGTTGTGCGCAATTGCTTCCTGGAGAACTAAGCTTGCGTTGATACAGGAATTTTTCTTTTGGTAAGCAAACTGTAGGGCATTGGGAAACTCCCAGGTTTTAAATATAGGCAACCACTTGTTTAAAATAAGTCTTTCAAAGATTTTGCCAATAATGTTTAGTAAAGTAATTCCTCTATAGTGATCTTTATTGAGTCGATCTTTTTTTCCTCCTTTAAATAAAGAGATTATATCACCAAGGGTGAAACTGTCCGAGACCACTTCCGACTCTCTAATAGCATTTAGAATGCCTGTTAACACCGGAGATAAGGCATTACCAGCGTATTTTATGTGTTCATAAGTTAATCCATCTGGTCCAGCTGCTTTTCCATTTGGTAATTTTGCGCATAAGTTTAATACTTCGTTTTCAGTGAATGGATCATCCAATGGATCATTGTTTATATTTAGACTTTCCACTTCATACTCAGTGATCTTTGTTTCAACAAACTGTCTAAATTCTTCGTTATACTCAGAGTTTACTGTAGGCGTGTACAAAGACACATAATGATCTTTCCACACCGATATAAGTTCTTCTGGATCATTTACTAATTTTTCACCAACTTTTAACGCTTGCACAGTTATTGCATTTTTTTTTCGAATGTTAGAAGTTAGTTTATAGAAAGTACTCCTATTTGTTTCGTAATGCTTTTCAAGTTGTTCCAATTGTTTTTGTTCTTCCAAATGAACTTTCCTTCGTAATTCCTTTCTAAACAGAAACTAGAAATACGTTATACGCAACAGCCCCCGCCCGCTTACTGTTTGAAACTTTTATAGCATAGTTGCTAATTTACTACTGTAATACAGTACTGTAGTTATGCACTTTGTCCTAGTGACGTCATCAGCGTTCAATAATTTTTGTTTTGGACACCTCCGTTCAATAATTCACAGTATTCGACGGAATTGGGGAACAGTGTTGAGATGAACTGGTACTTTGTGTTAGGTATGCAAAATGGTTGCAACAATTCATTGGTCAGCAGATTACACCAGTCACAAGTGATTGATGTGGCGACGCGACCAGGCCCCTTGCAAGGTCCCAGGCTACTTTGCCCCCCCCCCTTCTCACCGACCTTGTGATTCATGAAGTAATCAACTATAAAAAGACACCAAAGATTGTTAAATAATGAAGGAAGAAAGTGCATTCTCTTTATCATTCAAATGTCTAGGGGTGCATATAGTGCAAATTTGGTTTTAATACAGTATTAGGGATTCTATCCCGATTGTTGGTGAGGATAGATGCTCTTGAGGTCTCAATGCAGGGCAGAGAAACTGACCTTTCCTAAGTCTGGACATGAAACTGATCGGTTAATAGAAACCCTAGGATTGGTACCATGTTAGTTAAGAAATATCTTGAAGGCATTTTACCACCATTTCTAAAGAACTATTTTAATCTCAATGAATTTTTCATTGCATACATGTAGGAGCATTATCTAATATCTATTGCCTTAATTGACAATACTACATTTGTAGGATTTATACAACTTTCAAGTTATAATTAGTTTTTGTAACATATTGTACATACATATATATGAATACAGTATCTGTAATAAATTTATATTTGTAATAAATAATAATTTTAATTTGTTAGGAAACAGGACCCCGTCAATACCAGTGTTAGCATTGAACAGGCTATCCTGTATTTTTATTAGTATTATTAATAATGCCTAAACTTTTCCCAATCCCAGAATGTATATTGTACAACTCTCTCGGTTAAGTATTTCAAAATGTGTCTAAAGATTTGTGAACAATCACAATGCAGACTTTTCAAGTTACAACTAACAAACAATAACATGACATGGTTGTTTTATTGAAGATAAAATATTGTTCAACGTACTGTACATTGTAGGCAGAAATACAGATCTTTTAAAGGTTGGTGCACTGCCAAAATAGTGTGTAACAGGTCTCAGACATTCAACGTTTCGAGCGAAAGCCCTTCGATCGTCACTCAAGTCAAGAGTCTTTTATAATTCAACGAAATGCTAATCCTAATATAACTACCTAACCAAATTACCAACCCTAACCAAAAAACTATGCTGAAAAGGCATATTAATGTATTAAAAAATAATATTTATCGAACTCGACCGCAAATCGCGGATTGTCACTATATTATATCAGTAATGCTTGGATGTGTAAATATATATACACTGCTGTAGTGAATGCAAGCTACATAGGCAGTACTGTATTCCTATATCAACCGAATGTATTATGTTGAATTTGTAACCAGCTTCACTCTCCATCTGAGTCTCGGTAGCTTAATGGTTAGAAGCAATCAAGTTACAGGTTCGATTCCTGTCCAGGACTCAGAATTATTTTATGACGATATGAGCTTGACAATCCATGAATCATCTTTCTACTCCAATCTCTCCCTTATTCACTACACAGCAGTGTATATATTAACACTGACCATGAGTATACAGTAATGCTTGTTTATATACTATAAAATTGTAGGCCAGGCCCAGGTCGTAACACTGAAACACAGCTATAGTCTACTATATAGGCTCATTATCAAGCACAGAATAAACATACTGTATATTTCAAAATATGAACAAACACTTACTGCTACACTGGAAATCGTCTTCGAGTCGCTTTGACTTGTTTCTGTAGCAATCCTTCTTGCTGCGTTGGTTTTGTTACATAAGTATTGAGGTTTTGTTTTTAATAACGACTGTCCCCTCTCGTTCTCTTCTGCTCGTGCAGCTTCAGCCTGCCAGGCTGCCATTCGTTATTTAAATTACTCATTTCACGTACATTTCACGTTTTTTCGAGTAAAACAACACACAATTATGTTCCCGCTCACGACCTTAGATAAATATCCTTTTAGATCCATAAATATCCTTGTTTACCTACTTTCTCCCCGTGAGCACGTCATCGTAAACAAGACAACCGATGTCCGCCGTCCGCGTTTGATGGATACCTATATATATACGCCGCACAAACATTTTACAGAACTAACTTCCCATATACGACGGGACATTCTACACGACCGGACATTCTACCACCCCGTCAAGATTATCAACCTCGCCCCAGCGCCTTCGGCGCTGGACGGCGCTTCGCGCCGTCCGGGCGAGGGGATAAGAAAAAAATAAGGCGAAACGGTTGTCCGCGCTTGCTGATTGACCTAGACATACACGTGCTCATTTAGTTGTCAGTACTTCATGAATTAAAATTGTTTTATAGTACTGAGTGGATTATGACGTATTGATGAATTATTGTTTTTTTTAAGTTTATTTGTGTTTTGTCTGTTCGTTTGTATAGCTCGCGTATTCAGACAGTGCCACTGCCAACACCCACAGTCAAAGCTCCATGTGTGACCTGGCAATATAACTCTATCTGCAAAACAAAAGGGGTACTGCTGGACCACTTTGTATTTGTAACGAATACCAGCAAGATGAAAGCCATCAATACGCTAAAAGATGTTGACAAGATTCTTGATGTTTTAAAATCATTATTTAACTCTACTACAGTTCCTGAAAAATGCGAAACCGCTTTTTGGCACGTTCACTGTCATTATTATTTTCCAAAATGTATTGCTATTGCTGATTCATTCAAAGCTCAAAAATTATGCAAAGAGACTTGTCAGTATTATACTAGTGCGTGTAGCCAGGTGTTCAAAGCTGTATATAATACATTTGGTGGCGATCGCATGGTGAAATACATTATTAATTGTGCGAACTCACCTTGGCGAAATGCTGGCGAATCTCCAGAATGTTATTACTTCGACGAAGGAGATGAGGAAAGCGGTAAGTTTTGCAAGACTGCGTACATACGTGTCGTATTTTTAATTTCTCTAAGACGCACAGACAAACGGACAGAGAGTAAATGCTGGATTTCTTCTTCAAAATTTCTTCCCACTGTGAAACATGTCGTCGATTCAACGTCGAAATGAGGTCGAAAAATCGTTCTAAAACGCAAACGGAATCGATGTAAAGATATCCATGTACGTAAAAATATCGACGTCGAACGGCAACTTTGAAATGTCGATGACGCGGTGAAGTCGATATATAATATATATATATATATATATATATATATATATATATATATATATATATATATATATATATATATATATATATATATATATATACACTGCAAAAAATGAAAAACTAGGCAAGATATTTATACTTATTTTAAGATTTTATATCTTGATTTAAGATTTTATATCTTGATTCAAGATTCTATTTCTTGTTTCAAGAAAAAGATCTTGATTAGAAATCAAGAAATGACCAATTTTCTTGTTTTAAGATTTTATATCCAGTTACAAGATTTTATTTCTTGTTTCAAGAAAAAAGATCTTTATTAGAAATCAAAGAAATGACCAATTTTCTTGTTGTGAGATTTTATATCTAGGTTCAAGATTTTATTTCTTGTTTCAAGAAAAACGATCATGAGTTAGAAATTAAGAAATGACCAATTTTCTTGTTTTAAGATTTTATATAATGTTCAAGATTTTATTTCTTGTTTCGAAAAAAAAAATCCGGATTAGAACTTAAGAAATGACCGATTTTCTTACATTAAGATTTATATCTAGTTCCAAGATTTTATTTCTTGTTTCAAGAAAAAAGATAATGACTAGAAAAGAAGAAATCGGGAAAAATTTTCTTGTTCCATTATATTTAAAATCTTGCTTTAAAATCTAAGAAAAGCCAGATCTATATATACAGATTTTAAATCTTAATGAACAATTATCTTCATTGGAAACAAGTAATTGTAATAGTTTTTCTTGTTTTAAGATCTTGATTTTAGAAAAATTACCTTCTACAGATGTCTTCTTTGAATGAAATCTTGTTTCACAATTGTAAATCTTTATTTAAGAGTAAATATATTAACTGGAAAAAAGGGATAATACTCACAGTAATTTTAATAGAACAGTTTAATTTGACCCTAGCAGCCGTATATGCGCTGTTTTGCTATCAACAGGGGCCAAAACAGAATACAAGAGCTGTTTTGTTATCACGGTAACTATTCTGGCCAAACCCCTTGGATAACAATTAGTTGTCTTTTTAAGATAGGTGAATTTTTAGTCCAAACAAGAGACTATACAGAACACGAGAGCTGTTTTACTATGTTATCTCAGGTGGTTTTTTGGCCTTGTTTCTTAAATCAAGAAATGTTTTCTTGAAAAATGGCCGGCGGAAGAGGGGGAGGCTGGGAGGGATTTAGCCCTTACTTGTTTAAAAAATTAAGTTGCATCATTTAGATCAGGAAAATACCAAACCGAGAGTTTTTCGTCTTTCCGAATTGTTCGCATATTTATCAAATGGAGAAACTATATAATAACCAGGCAATTTTAGGATTGGTCCCCCCCCCCCACCCGCCTGTTAAAAAAGAAAAAAATTCTTAGGATATATTAGAGTTATTATAACATATAATGCATGTTCCCAAATTACTTTTCTTCCTTTGGAAATAAATATTTTGCGGCTCTTTCGTTGATTTCTCAAAACAAGAAATTATTATTAAATTAATTATTAAAATGAGAAAAATAATTTGTCACTCTATCTACTTGGGGGAGTACCGTTCGTAGACATTTGTATTGTATGACGTCGGATACGTCACGTGTACGCATTAGTAGTAATTATATATATATATATATATATATTCAATGTGTGTGGGACTGGACCGAGCTCTAAGCCAATCAGAATCAAGAATGATTTGAATTGACCAATCAGAGCACAGTCCAGTCCCATATTTCCAGGAGGGTGTCGTATTTTTAAGGTGTGGTCACCCTGTCAAGAACGACCAGTGATCAAATCAGGGGGATATGCAACTGGTCGTATACAAGAGGTTTTTTGAGAATTTTGTATATATTTATCTCATGAAACCTGGTCTTGTTGTACGACCAGTTTTGATTGTCCTTGAGTTTTAGGACCAGAGAGAGAAAGGTCAATCAAGGTGATCGTAAAAGTCAAATATTTCATGAGATAGATATGAAAAAGTCAAAAAAAAACTTTGAGTATAAACGACCATCATACCTCACCCGATGTGATTTATACTTACGTGCACGTGCCATCCAAAAACTTCCATATTTTTATTTGAAGAGTTGTAATGTTTTTGAAATAAAAAAATAAACCAACATTTTGGCTTATAGAATTAATCATAGAAATTTCCGCCATGGAGCACTTACCTCGACGCCATCTTATGGCCGAATGACTGATATTTCTTAGTTACGGTATTTTTAAAAAATAGGATAAAATATTTTTAGATGATATATATCTCAAAAAAATTATTTGGGTATTTCTATCTTCCAAAAAGTTTTAGAGAGGATATCCTCGAAAAAAGTAATCTCAAAAATTGTATAGATGAACCACAAAACAATTAGTTGAAAATTGTGTTGAAAACACACAATAAAAAACTTTTTTTTGAAAAACAAAATTCTCATTTTATTTTTTTATTAATCTAAATACATTTCTTTATTAATAGAACTAAGTATGGAATCATCAGTTATCATTATTGTTGTTATATATTTTTGCGGACAAAGAATTTTCGCATCTACCACTTCTAAATATAATTTATACCTGGATAGCGTACGAAAGGGAGGAAAGTATATACAGTTTCGTAAAATATATTTTTGATTTGGATAATCGCATTGAAGAGTTTTAAGATCATAGTGGGTATATACTTTTTTTTATATTGTTTAACATCTTTCTATTAAATACTTCTCCTTTACTTCTTCATCATCTTCATCACTACCAAAAATTGCCTTCAAACTATCTTCACTATCAGAATCACCATTATCCTGAATGGGTTTGAAGGGTTTGAAGTCATCGAAATTAAACTCTTTGGACGTATACGTATCCGTATCCCGTACACGTATCCCGTATGCGTATACTTCTCCTTTATCGTTGTAGTCCCATATGAGAGGAGAACCATATGGTGTTATGGGGAAACTATGGGGTTCTCCATAGGAAGCTTCGTTCGTTATTTCTTCTTTCGTAGCCATTTTTTTTCCTTATACTAAGTTTGTAGATATGTTGGATTGTTACAACGTTTTATATAAGTACGTGTTTAAAATGAAAAAAAAAATAGTTTCAGCTTATTTATATGAAAGTTTTTTGAGAAAAAGTTTTTTCATTTGTAAAAAACCTAGGGTATAAAAATACTGATATCATAAAAATCATGATCAAAATCATGGCAGAATCAGATGTTGAAGTAATAAATCCTTTACATCTTAAAATGTATAAGGATGCATATTTATTTCGTGATTGCAAGGATTCTAAGTTTTATGCTGTGGTTTATATGGAAGAGGATTTTATTTATTTTGGTAATGATCATCGAGGGTTGGTAGTAAAAGATCTCAATCCAGAATCATATCTCAATACGGAACTGGGAATATCTTCAAATTATTTTCTTATGATAATTAAGCGAAACACCGCAATCAATTTGCAAGAAGAAGTATATTTTGATTCAACTGTTATATTACAAAATATCTCCACGAACGTTTGAAAAAAACAACAAGATGATCGAAGGGTTTTGTTCACACTGCGATAAAGAAGTTGATTTCTTATTTGAATTTGAAATGCATTTTACATGTAGAACATGTCATGTTGATGAACATTACTGTAGAATTTGTAAAAGAAAATACACTAGAACAATTTTTAGTAAATTGATAAATAAATGTTATTGTGACGATAGATTAGCAAGATGGAGGCAAAGATATATATATGATGAAGATAACAAGAAAAATGCAAAAATACAAAAGTGTGATTGTTGTAAATAAACGTTTTTAATACACAATACAAACTTTTTTTTATACAAGAGAAGGAATTATTATGTCTTTGTCAGTTTTTATAAACTTAACATTTTTATGCAAAAGATGAAGAACATCTTCCTCCGATAATATTTTTATTGTTTTTCCAGATTCTCCATGATTGATAACTTTCAGGGTTACTTCATACTGGTGTTGTTTCACACCATTAGTTTTTATTACAGAACATTGTTTTGTTTCAATTATTGTAACAGGTGTGCAATCCTCCACAAAATATATATATTCAGGATATTCTTTAAGAAGATATTCACATGATAAATAGCGCTGAAAAGTATTTTTGGATCTGTCAAAAAAAGTTATACTATTTGTACATATACTACAATAACGTAATACGGACATTGTGTTTTTCAGTAATGATAAAGTTTTTTAGTTTAAACATCTTATATAATATTATATATTTGTCTCAGAAAAGATATAAAAAAAAAATCAAAAACAGATATAACAGTATAAATAGACGTTTTTTTCTTTTTTTTATAAAGCATTGCTTGTCGTATTTCAGTTGACAAAAAAATGAAGTGTAGGAGTTGTATAAAAAAATCGAAAACGAAAATAAAAAAACGAATACGAAAACGACGACGTTCTAAAAAATTCAAAAAGGAGGATGGAAAAAAGATCATCCGAATTATAATCATAAGTTTTATGAATTTTGGAAATGGTAGACGATGTATTAAAAAAATTTTATTAATCCAAATAAGTTTTTTTTCCATCTGTATTCTATCATCACATTCACATAGATCAACTATTTTACTATAGATAAGTCGTCCGTAATTCTGTTTACAAAAATAACAATAATGATGGTTTACAAAGCATTCTTTACATCTGTAATGCATGAAAAAATGATAGAAGGAATTCACTTCACAATAACAGAAACTGCAATATACCATCTTGACAACTTTTTTTTGGACTTTTGTGAAAATTTTATAGTTTGACAACCTACTTTTATAGATTTTGGGACTATAAAAGCAGGGTATCAAATATATTTTTCTATTATTTTCAACATGTGGTTGCGATCAATGATTGATTTTGGAGAATGTGAATCTCATGATTATCTTACATTTTATTATCATGCTGAACCCATACAATTAGTAAACTACGAACCTGTGATTCCCTCGTGTTTAAGATATGGATATTATTTATATCTGAAAGATTGTCAGGGACCTCGATATTTCAAAATGTTGTTAGTAGAGGCGTTTGGGACTCCGGTGGATAATTTACAGAACCTCTTATCATCATTGAAGGGAAAATATATAAATATTAAAAATAATAGTGTAGAATTAGCAAACTCAACACCTATATTAAACATTAAATCTTACAATTTCATTGACCGTAGGGGTAGAGGGAAACAATTTTTTTTTTCTTTGTAATGTTTTTAAAATAAAAAACTTTTGATTGAAAGTTAGAAACAGAAAAAATATCGAGTTTTATTTTTTGTAAACATTTTTATTACAAGAAAAATAAATATTTTTAAAAATTAATTTGTTATGGAATTATTGAGTAAACATTATTTATTAGTTTAATTATTTTATACAAGAGATGATCACTTTTAGTATCAATAATTGTTTTTAGGGTTATTCCCTTCTCTTCAAGTAATCCCTTTTTAATAACTTTCAGAGTTAGTTCGTAGACTTGAGGTGGAGAACAAAATGGGGATTACATTCTTTACATAGTATAGCAGGTTTACAATCCTCTACCAAATACGTATAGTTAGGAAAATGTTTTTGAAGAAAATGACATGAATAATAACGAGGAGTATAGTCATAATATGCTACACCCTATAATTGACACAGGTAACGAGATCTTGTTCTTGATTCATCTTGTACTAGATATCAATATGATTAAATCAAATGTGTAATCTTATATATATAATAAATAAAAAACACGAATTTTTTTTTAAAAAAAGTTTTTATTGAGTATATGCTACAGCTTTCATGAAATTATTAGAATCTATTATTAGTTTAATTTCTTTTTGTAAAAGATCAGAAGCATCATAGTCAACAATTGTTGTTATGTTTTCACCCAGACATGAACAATTCCATTGATCATTTTCATGTTCATGTTTCTTTTTAACTTCCAGAGCTAAGTAATATGTTTGAGGAGGAGGCGTTGAGGGTATATCACCAATACATTCGCAAAATACCGTAGGTTGACATTTATTTACAACATAGGTAAAGTGATGTAATTCTTTTGCTAAAAAACGACTTGCATAATAGTTATTTTCATCTTCAAAGTAGGGGTTAAAGTCATCAGCAGTTATTCTTTTATATCTTCTACCGTTATGTTCATCACAATCACGACAGGTCACATGTGAATTCGACATCATTCACAATAACGTTTAACATGTGGGTAACCCGTTTATATATAATTTTTTATAAAAAAAAAAATAAAAAGAAAAATCAAAATTAAAAAGACAGATATTCTAAAATATATAAAAAAAATCAAAAGAAATTTTATTAGGATATAAATAAAAATGTAAAAAAATGGTTTTACAAAAATATCATGGAATCCGTGGAAACAGTAGATGCACGATATAATAGATTATTCTATTCAAAATATCCCTGTGGACAATGTCTTAACGGAAATATGTGCGGGGAAGTGTGTGCGAATTATACATCGTGGAAAGATCCAAAAAAAACACGTTGTTGTAGATTAAAGAGATGGTTGTCAAAGAAGATATGTTGTTAAAAGATTTAAAGAAGAAAAATCCATAAAAAAAATAATAAGAAACAGTATAAATAAGAGTAAAAAAAATAATTGTTTTTATATTTGTTAGACAATGGAACGTATAGAAACAGCAGATGAACGATTTGAAAGATTATATTATAACAAACATCCATGTGGAAGATGTATTAACAAACACCCATGCGCGATTCATCCAGATGAATTAAAACTTTCTAGACTAAACAGTTTTAAATGTTGGTTGTTAAACAAGTTAAATATACGGTGGAAATATACAGTGAATGTTTCAGTGGAAATAGATCACGACGAATAGAAGAAAAGACGTCGAAGTTTTTTTAAAAAGATTTAAATGGCTGTACGAGAGCGTGATTTTGATGAAATTCTTTATCCCGACATTCAATATTTATCACATGCTGAATTGTTTGAGATAGAAAAAACACGAGATTCAAGGTTTTATTTTTTGGAATGGAGAGAGCACCCCTATCAGTTTAGATGTGCTGATTATAATTATAAATATTTTAACATTTATGTGGAAGATAAAAATGAACAATCTATATTTCGGAAACGATATGGTGGAGAAAGATATTATAGATTTTTAATAACCGGTTTTAGCTGGACTATGTCATTTTATGATCAGTTAGTGGGAAAACATGTAGTATTTATTGATAGAGAACCGAGATTACCCACGTTAATTTCGACCCTTGATTGTTTTGAGATAAATAATATCCCATGTTATTCAAAAGCGTTTTTGTATGGTAAATGTAAGGATTCAAGATTTAGATTAGTAAATTATCATTTACGTGAAAATTTTGATGGTCAAGAGCTTTATTTATTTCTTATTAAAGATGAAAATATATTATCTGTACTTAATGTGATTTATGGTACCAGTAATGGAAATTATATTGTAACATTAATAAATAAAATACATTTTGATAAATCTATGTTGCAAACACATGTACATTTAAATTCTTGTGGGGAATTATGTAATAATTTTAATGAATTAAATATTTGAAATAAACCGTTTAAAAATATCGAGAAAAGCGTTTTTTTATATTTTTATTAAAAAAAAAGGATTTATATACACTTCTTGATCTATAAAATTATGTATACCACAATCTCCTGCAACATATGTTGTTATTTATTGTTTATAATTAAGCTTTTTATTTTCTGCATACTCCATAACTTCCAAGTTTATATATAATCGATTCATAGGAAAGCATGGATTCAGTATTTGTTCACATTTACGTACAACAAATATTTGATTTCGACAATTTTCTTTAAGATAGTGAAGATCATACTGTTTTGGTTTTGACATATTGCTTGCCTGATGTTCAACTGAAGAATGAACCCGAAAACAAAATGTTTTTTATTTTATTTAGATTAATGTTTATTTAGCTTAATGAATTTGAAAGCTATATAAATAGTAAAAATATGACATTTTTCAAATCACAGCATTATGATTGAAACAATTTTAAGAGTTGTTCTTTATTTTCAATATTTTAACCAAGGAGAAATTGGATATTTATTTTGGTTATGTGGATTATTTGATTATTATCGTGGAAAATATGTCATATGTCCCATGATGAAATGTAAAAATAACATTCGCCCCCACGACGAAGTAAGTTATATAGTCAATATGAAAAAAATCAAGGGTACCCGTGGAATGGAATCCTATTTTATCCTAGAAGATCGTTACTCTTATATGATCCCGAATTTACAAGCAAGTCAAAGAAAATATTCCTTGAAGAGAACACTCTTTCAACGTACTTTACTAATTGAATCAGACACGATATGTTGTAGTTTTTTTTCATTCCCCGATTGTTTTAAATAATTATTTATTGTATTACCCCTTGAATGCCCCACAGATTTATTTCAATGTTTAAGAACCAAAGATAAGTATCATTATTAAGTATAAGTATCATTATTGTACAAAATCTAACCTTTGAAAGAAAACACTTATCTTATACCCTGGGTTATGGAAAAGAAAGTTTAGTAAGCAAATTTAAGCACATACAGCACGAGAAAGGCGATTTAAATCTTTTTTATATATTTATTTGTTAATGGTAGCACCAAGTATTTTCAATTCTTATGTTTATTGTAGTTCAACTAAAAATATTATCATGGTCACTTCATGTTTTATATTTTATTGTCGTGAACATAACCCTATAGGAAGTTTTCTCAATAGACAAAAAAATGTATTTCTGAAAAAAATATTAGATATGATTTTTGGGATTTTATATATTATATAAAAAAGGGTAAAGTATCCTTTGATAAATGTCGGTATAAAAATTGTAAGAGTAAAAGTTATTTTTTTGAGTTTGATCCTTTGAAATTAAATATTTTAAACAAAAGTAATTATGATTTAAATGAAAATCACACCCTACTATTACATCCTGTCGATGTTACGCGAATAAAAAATTATGGGGGGTGTACGGGAGAATTTAAGTATAATGAGAAAGTATTTGCACATGTAATAATGGTTGAAGAAGAAGTAAAAGATGTATTTACTATGATAAGAAAATATATACAAACATCATTGAATTATAATTTAATTTCAAAAAATCCCATATATGAAAACGAACTGACTGAACCGAATGTTAATTGGGATATTTTTTATAAACGTATTAGTGAACAAACGTGTATGTAGGAAAAAAAAATGGAATTAAAAGACTGTATAAAATTTAAAATGTTTGCGTATGATGTTATACGAATGGAAGAAGACGAAGAAAACGAAAAATAATTTTGGATGAGATGTGGGAGATTTTGTTTTGCATTTTGTTTTGAAAAAAATGAAAAATGGAAAATAAGTGAATGTTGTAAAACTATTCATGAAATGTCTATGGTCCATTTAACGAATGCTGGAAATTACAGTAAAAAAAAAAGATTTGTTGGATTTCATGAGCGGGTTGATCCTTTAGATATTCAACAATATATGGAACATTTAGATGAATTTACGTAAAAAACTATAAAAGAAAAAATATATCAGTTTTGATTTATTTTATTTTTGAAACCATTCATCCTTTTTCTGATGGAAATGGAAGAATAGGGAAAGCACTTGTTGCATTTCTAGAAAATAAAATAGAATGTAAAATAAAAACAAAAAAACAACATAGAAAGTTATGTAAAATTTTAGGAGTTATGCAAAGAAAACAAAATAGTTTATTTGATATAAAATGTTGTAATCAATTATACACGTTATTAGTGTAATAAAATTATTTTTTTAATTGTGAGGAGGGTATAAATAAGCACTGTCCCTACAGTGATTCATCATTTCAGGGCCGGATTTAAGGGTGGGCAACATGGGCGCTCGCCCAGGGCCCCCACACAGAAGGGGCCCCCACAAGGGAGCGAATAAACAAGAACACGTAAAAGAAGATCAAGCAGATCATGCTGCAGATCAGTGGAGGAAAAGATCAAGCAGATGAATACGCAGATAGACGAAAAGATGAACGATGACGCTGATATTTAGACACATTGAGAATACTACACCAGTCGAACGATTTGTGACATTTATGCCAAACCAGGGTCACAAAGCACATGAGATGTTTGATGGCTTGATTAAATTCCTTGAACTTCACGAGATAGACATTCAAAACTGCCGTGGTCAGTCTTATGATAATGCATCAGCAATGAGTGGTAGATATAATGGCCTTATACCATGCGGCCACAGAATGTTGCCAAGCAGCTGTGGCATTTTTCTCCTTCCTTGAAGAAATCTATGTTTTTTTTCAGCCTCAACGCAACGTTACAAAATACTTAATGATATTCTGAAATCAGCTGATGGTCCAGTCACTGTACCTAAGAGAGTCGATGGAACACGTTGGTCATGCAGAGCAGATGCAACCAAAGCTCGTCAAGGTTATCCACACTGATAACATGATGAGGTTCCAAAAGCTCGCTGTGAAGCAAAAGGTCTGTTTGAGCGTATGTGTATGTTAGAAACTGGTATATACACAGTTTCTGGCATGAAATTCTAAACAGGACGAATGCAACAAGACTAACAAGTCACATGCATCCGACAAGATCCGAAACTTGACCTGAATACTGCTGTTGCAGCTGTTAAATCTCTTAAGAAATTTGTTGAAGGCAAACGTTAAAATTTTGATACATATGAGGTTAAAAGTGCTGAGAAATCAGGCACAACAACCTATATGCACAGACACAGAAACGTCAACGACGAAGGAATGTTTGCCTTGATCCTTTGGACTATGGCCGAGAACCAGAAGTAAACCTTGCAGCTTCAGAGAAGTTTCGTGTGGATAATTTTCTACCAGTGATTGATCAGTTTGTGAGCTCACTTGATCAACGTCTGTCAGCGTATGAAGAGCTCTCTTCGAATTTTGGATTTTTGGGCCACCTGGAAACATTAACGACGGAAGAAATTGAACAAACTGCAAACATTCTTGTATGGCTCCCTAGGTAATGAACTAATTCAATTCACTGAGTTTTCGAAGGTCAGTTGAAGAAGACGAAAGTAACAGTATTGGACGGCACTATTTTCTGTACAAACTAATCAAAAAATGTGTGAAAGACACATTTCCCAATGTTGAAACAACTTTAACACGTATTTGTTAATTTGTAGTAAACTATAGTAAAATGTAAAATAAACGTCAATACAACACGATGACGGCTGTTTTGCATAATATTATATATTGATGAATTTACTGTATGAATAAATTTCTCTAAGGAGGGCCCCACATAAGCGATTGCCCAGGGCCCCCACATTCCTAAATCCGGCCCTGCATCATTTACCCTTCACTCGGGAACAGATTCAGAGATGGTGGAACTTTATGCGAGACAAAAACATGACTATTTTATAAAATGCAATCGTATACAGATTTGTCTGCAAAAATAATTGCACAAAAAAAAATCAACGGTAATGCTATTCTCGCAAAAGTATATCCTACAAACTAGAAATACGTGTACGCAACAACCCCTCGCAAGCTTACTGTTTGAGGCTTTAATATTTCCAAACTAAACAGATTTTCAAACTGCTTATTTTTTGGGTGTAATTTGTGGGTAGTGTACTGAACAGAACCCAAGTGGGAAAGTCTACCAACACTAAATTGTCTCGCAGGCAGGGTTAGAAACCAATTGTGTAACTATTGATTATTGAAATTAATAATTAATTTTAATAATTATTAATTTAAATAATAATTTTATTAATTATATATTACATAATTAAAGTTAATTATGTCAGTTATAGTTTTAATAATAAATTTCAACATGCATGTTTACAGTAACAGTGGCATACTCATAATTTTACTCAAAGTACAATTGTATTCACAAGACTGCATAACCTTGTACATGTACATACATGTACCCTACTGTAGTAATGTAATCTGCATGTTCCTTATTGCCTAATTGTCAGTATAAGCAGATACCAAAAGATTCAATACCTAAATTTATCCTAGATCAAATTGATAAGCCTGATAAACCTTTTATTCTTTTAAAGACTTCTGTTTCTTAACTTTTATTAATATTATATAATTATGCACATACATGTACCAGTATTTCAATGGTATTCAAGTACCGGTAACACAATTTCAAAAAATGAAATGACAAAAGCCCATAATATACAACAAAGAACGATATTGCTTAATCTAATTATTTCACCAATATATATAGTGATTCAGGATGAAATTCTTTTCAGCTGCTTCTTATCAGTGAGGTGATGCCACTTGTTTAATCCCTAACATGTTCCCCTGACACAGTGAGTGTTAACCTACCCAATTATACAGTATACAGTATTTATCCTTCAAAAGCTGTGTAAAAATATATATTGAAAGCATAGGACTGGCACTGTCCAGGCATACTATCCAGGACAAAGGTGAATCTAACAGACACACTAAGCCATTGGCCAGAAGGGCATTATGCCATAATATCAGATGAGCATAAATGCTGATTGTTATAGCCAGTATGGTGTATGTTTACAGTTTACACTATTAAAGTCAATAAAATGAAAGCCAGGCCCAGGTCGTGGCTGGCCAGGTTGGCCTATAGACTTGCAATATATGTAAACACAGCTAAAGTCTGTAATTTTTTATATCCTTACTACAAGACACCAGTATACTCTATATCAGCTAATTTTTAAGTTTTGCAATGAGTGTTGTCTGACTATATATTGATAAGCTCGATAACCCTTTTATTCTGTTAGAAGACTTCTGTTGCTTTTATTAATATATAATCTTATTATATTATATAATTATGCATACATGTACCGGTATTTCAATGGTATTCAAGCCGTGGTAACACATTTCAAAAAGATGAAATGACAAAAGTCCATAATATGCAACAAAGAACATTGCTTAGCTTTATCTAATTATTTCACCAATATATCATTAATTCAAGATGAAATTCCCTTCAGCTGCTTGTTGTCAGTGAGATACCAGTTGTTTAATCCCTAATGTGTTCCCCTGACACAGCGAGTGTCAACCTACCCAATTATACAGTATCTATATACAGTATATATCCTACAAAAGCTGTGTAAATATATACATTGCAAGCCTAGGACTAGCATTGTCTAGGCCTAATACAGGACAAAGGTGTTTACACAAACACACTAAGCCATTGGCCAGACCAGCATGCCGATTCAGATGAGCGATGTTTGGCTTACATTTTACTGACTTTAATAGTCTAGGCCCAAGGTGGCGTCCAGGCAGGTTGGTCCTGGTTATAGACTTGCAGTATAAACACAGCTATAATCTGTACTTTTTTACATCCTTACCACCAGTACTGGTACTCACTATATACTGTAGGCTAATTAGTAATTATCAAGTATTGCAATTATTCCATTGTGGTGAATTTGCAAAGTAACCGAGTGAAACAATGGTGATGGATAATTTAAATAAAAGTATAAAATCTGCCATTCAAAATTTGTATTAACATTTGTTATTCTGAAATATAATAAAGCACATAATTTATCGGTATATCGTGTGTATTAGGACAATTCAATTTCGAGCGAAAGCCCTTCAAAGAGTGATTTCGTGATGTCTGTTTCGCGCTTTCTCGATATATGAACAAACCGAAATTCAAATAATCGCTAATCCTAACCCTAAAACTGACTTGAGTTGATGTTATAATAATTTTAAATTTCGGTTACCATGACGACATGCCAAAAGTGAAATGTTCCGACCACAATATCTTTTGAAGTACTAACTCTAAGAACTCATTCTACATATCTAATGAAAGCTTGATTAACAGCCTCTCACATACCTACAAAAATATTTTTGTAACTGATAGCTAACAGCTTGAAAAAAGCGACGACGCTTGGATTGGATTTGACAAACTCCGAGTAAATATTTTAGATATTCAGACGACGATATATTTTGAACTACTAACTCTAGAAAATCATGCTATACATCAAATAAAAGCCTGAATAACATACTCGGACATGTTTGCAAAACGATCTTTGTAACTGATTAACAGGTTTAAAAAAACGAAAACGGGTTTACCTTTAGTTTGACGCCACGTATAAAACTTGATTTACGAACTTGACATCTTCCGACGACGATATATTGCATTTTCACTGCCTTTTCACGATCTTTTTGAACACAAATCTTCATTCACCGTATAACCCGACAAAACACGTACTTTTCCTTTAATTCAAATGCAGATATTTAGTATTTACCATATCTAGTTACCAGGGCCAAATTTTCCAATGCCGCGCATGATCGACGACGTTGATCCTGAATATATATAGATATATATACAAGGAAACTGAAAGTGACTTTACATTACGCCTGGAATCCGTGATGAGGGACTAAACGCCGGTCGATATTATCACCCTTCATCATCGTAAATTTGGTAAAATACATGTACTTTGTGTTACTAATTCTGAAGAAGTGGCTGATCATCAATTATTCGTTGGTCTTACAAATACTGGCTGCGGGAGTAAATATGACAGTGATGCGATTTCATGCTTTCAGTAAAGTTCGAAGGTAAGTCTGACTTTGTTCTACTAATTGTTATATAGCTACTAAGTCTATCAAACGCATCTAATCAAAATCATTTGAATGATGGAGTAAGCCAATCGTTTGTCTCAGAAAACAAAGTGGTATGTTATACAAACATTTTATATCGGGATTCACCGTTTATATGACCTTTCATTTGTTTATAATGATGATTAAATATGAATAACAATCAACAAAAGGACATTTCTAAGCATTTAAATCCTTGCTGAAAAGCAGAAGTTCAGAGAGTAATACTGTAATGGTATATGTGATATTGGTTTGGTTTTAGAAGTATTGTTATAATTTTTATGTATAAATTTAACTTCAAACATTTGGCATAATTCAATATATTTCTTCGTTGCATACCAGTTGTCAATTATAGTTATAGATTTTTGATTGTTCATGAAATTAAAATGAATGTAGCTAACAATGTGGCAAGTGAATCAGTTCAGGTGATACATGGACGATTGTTAAGATCAAATCCTCAGAAATTGTCCAAGACAGAACTCGAACGTCTATAACCTTCTGATGGCCTGTGACATGTTCTAATATCAAGACTATTATGAAAAGCAAATAAGGTTACAATGATGTACTTGTTTGATTGGTGGTTGTATATGCAACATTCACTATATAACAGTAATTATTGGGAAACTGTCTGGGATTCGTTTTCTGAGGATTTGAGCTTGACAATCGTCATGTATCGTAATAATAATCAGTAATGTATGTACCTATATATATTTTGCATAACAAGATAGTTTCATAAAAGACTTGTAGTAAAGTAACATTAATGTAAATTTATTAACTTTGGTTATGGTATTTAATTTATTATTAACTGTTATCTGTATTTTAATTAGGTGTTTCTTGCTTTTCAAAATATTATTGATGAAGTTGCAATTTTGCCATTCCTGCTTAAACAAAACTAAGAGACGAGCAGCCTGAAAAATGTATTGAGCTTATTTTGGTAAGTTTGAGTTATCTTATCTATACTAATAAATTGTTTATTATGCTTGTTGAAGAGCATATACATACCTTCAAAAATCTGTATGATTTTTAAATCTGTATGGTTCAAATGTGTTTCTATGACATCATTATTCAATATATTGTTGCTAGCTTGCTGTTGCCAGCTTGTTTACGGTGAAAGACAATGGGGAAATAGTGGGTTCTTTGCAACGATTCACCAACTGAACACTTTGCTCACTTCTTATGCATAATAAAACAATTATTGGATTCAGTTTTCACATGATATAGAGAATTATCAAGGCCTTGGTTTGTGTTATCCGCCTCAGCCTTTGGCATATAACTTAAACCTCGTCCTTGATAATTCTCAATATCATGCTTCAGTGCTTCACCTCATCCAATAATTTTTAATTACTGATCGGAATTTACAATACTATTAGTATTCATGATGTTTCACCAATTGACTGAATTGAGGTCACTGACTAACATAAATATTAGAATATGAAAGGTACACTTCACTTAATAGCCTAAAATTAATGAGCATCTAAAAGTCATCCAAATAATAAACAGCTATCGAAAAGCTGTGTTTTTGAAGTAGCAGTCCAAAATCAATGATGGTCACCCAAAACATTGCTGGCTAAAACCCTCTCCATCCTAGTCTCAGTAGCTCAATGGTTAGAGCATCTAACCAACAATGCGAATGTTACATGTTCGATCCTTAACTCGGGATTCAGAATTTATATACATGTATAGTTGTATGTATTATAATGTTTTAGTAGCTATAATTCTAGGTAATGTACTAATAACATTAGGTTGGTGACTTGAAAAGTGCAGTGGCATTAAATAAATTGGGATAATGTAATGCTGTGTATACAGTTAGTTGCAGGTATTAGATAAATATTTCAGAATTTATACAGTATGTACATATTCTGTAATATAATATGTTATTTGTTATAATTATGTGTAATAACATTGGCTTAATCTTAAAGTGTTTATGAAACGAAAATTGAGGTGACTTTTTATTGATTTATTCAAGAGAACTCCTCAAATGATAAATAATGGCATTTGTAGTTCTTTAATATCTTATCTCGTTTTCGCGTTATTCAAGATTGTGTAATATGACGTATGACGTCACTAGTTGTACCCAATGATTATGATGAATCAGAAAATGAAGCATATCTTCAAAAATATTTAGCAAAATTGTTTGAAACTTTACACAAGTATACAGGTCACTAAATTGAATATCCCCCTGTCAACTTTATCGTTACCATAGCAATATATATTAGTTCCCAGACCTTTCATCCTGCAGCAAAACATTTTCTATTTCCAACCATGCCCTACAAAGATTTTGACCCTAAGATGCTCTGTTTTTTTGGCAATACTATTGAAAATATACCTCACTGATCAACAGTTAAATATTGGTTTAGAAAAGGCAGAATATAAACAAGTTTATGGGAGTAATAAAGGAGTCTAGGAACTAATCTGTTACCATAGCAACGATAAAGTTTACGTGGGTTATTCAATTTGTACACTTTTACAAAGTTTCAAGGAATTTTGTTCAATAGTTTTGAAGATATGCTTCATTTTCTGATTCGTCATAATGGTGGGTACAACTAGTGACGTCATAGGTCATATTACACAATCTTGAATAACTCGAGGACGAGATAATTAGGTATGGAAGAACTACAAACGCCATTTTTATCGTTTGAGGAGCTCTTTCAAATAAAACAATAAAAAAGTCATCTCAATTTTCCTTTCATAGTAATCACTTTAAACACCAGTATATAAGTTACACGTACTCCTCTCAAAAAAAGAGTATAGTAATTTTGTCATGTATATACTGCAATACAATTGATAATTTGAACTTATATACAGTAGATACTACAGCCTACTGTATAGTAAGTATAGGATAAAGAATGATCATGTGTGCTCAGTGGGATATAGAGTCCGAAAAATTAGATAGAACACAAGTAGCCTTCTGTGAACGACTCTATATCCCACTGAGCATATGTGATCATTATATTCTTATCCATCATAGAAAATAGTCAAACCACAAGGAAATGTAAACATATTGGTTGACTCTTTCTGTGAAATTGAAATAGCCGCCACCACATTTCACTTGGCTTTAGTGAATTTGGGAAAACTAATCGGTATAACGATGCGATATAAAACGCTATAATTCTCACCTGTGATTGGTGGGTTTGACCATGCTCTAATGGAAGATGTTAAATGTTCTTAATTATTTTTATTTCTCTACATGTAGGATAATGAAGATCCTGAACAGTGGTGTGCCCAGATGAAAGTGGACACACCAGTTATGCTGTTAACGCCAAATAAAGCGTTGCTCTTAGTCTTGGTTGGCAAAAGCATTATATCGTCAGTTGACCGATCAAATTTGGTTGCTGCACTTGCTTTGATCGGGTTATATTATCTTTTAGATTTGGATTATCCAGCAACACATGAGCTGGGATTAACTATGTTACATTATCTTTTTTTTTTGATGGGGGGGGGAGGTGAAGCAGTGCCAGCTGAACTGGTAAAACAATTCAATGCTACATTAGCCGAATTTGTAACATTTAAGAAGTCCAATGAATAATTATAGTTTCTAATTTAAATATCAAGGCTAATTTTTCATCATTTAATTTTTACAATCTATTTAATAATAATCTTAATTTGTTATTAATATAATCTTAATTTATTTCGTGTGAAAATAAATTTAAAATATTAAAATTATTCAAATATTAAAATTATTAAAATTATTCAAATATTATTATTATTATTATATTATTATTATTCAAAGTTATTTGAACAAGTGTAGATCCTCAGACTAATTTTTATTAATTGTTTGTTTCACGCATTCCTTATCAAATTGTTGTGATTTATTTATGACACAACCGGTTCATTTTTCGTTATTATTTTAGGAAGATAACTTAAAACAAGTAAAACTTTTCAGGAAATACTTATAAGTAAAATAATGCGTCTTACTATACAGATTAGTAAAATTTTACTTGTTTTGAGTAAATGTTTACTAGAAATTATTACTGTAATAAGTAAAAGTACCCTCACTATACGGTAAAATTTTAGTTGTTTTGAGTAAAATGTTTACTTGTTTTAAGTAAAATTCTACTAGAAATTATTAGTAAGAAAAAGTACCATCACTATACGGTCTAGTAAAATTTTACTAGTATTAAGTAAATTTTGGCTTGTTTTAAGTAATATTTTTCTTAAAACTAGTAATTAGTTTCTTAAACTAAGAATCGAAAATTTGCTGTGTAAGGATTCCGTTTAATGGCACCCAAATTAAATATTCTTTTATATCCATTTAAATTAGCCTTTCTGACCTCGTTCGTGTGTCTGTAATTCCAAAGAATCTTTACTTTGTAAGGAGGCCAGAAAGGCTAATTTACATGTATATAAAATAATATTTAAACTGTCCGCTATTATGAAAGAGGTCTATTTCTTCGCATAAATCCTGTTCAATCCGTACCAATTTCTTACCGATCCGGCACAAAAAGGACCACAATGTAGACAGTAACTACATTTGAATGCTGGTTTATAATTTATATAATAACAGTGAAATAACAAAATTATAGCACAGTCATTCAGACCTTGATGTAATATCCGAATAAAACTACTCGCGCTATATTTGGCGCTAAAAAGTATCGATAAAAATGTCAACGTTTTTTCTCTCCAACAACGATCATGGAAATACTTATTACATATTATTATTTTAATTTTTTAGAGACTAATTCGAATCAGGACTTTTTGACAGGTAATGTCTGCAGTAGGAATACTGTTATAACTGTTTATCGTCTCTGCTTTTTATTTCACTAAAAAAATTATTTTAAATTAAAAGATTGTATATATCTGGATGGCCGTAGTTACCAAGGAAACATGTCAGTCACGTCATCAGGGATTCCATGTCAATCATGGAAAGCACAATTTCCTCATCACCACACAATGACAACAACATATCCTGAACTAAATAATGCATCTAATTACTGCAGAAATCCCCGTGGCTCAGGCCAACGACCATGGTGTTTTACAAGTGATGAGAACAAGAGATGGGACTACTGTAATATATCAAGTTGTTTGCCTGGTAAGTGAAACATGATGTTACCAGTAGTAAAGAGGGTAGGGCTACGAGCCCACTTTTTACACATTCAATGTTGAACGTGAATATAAATACCAAAACATCACCAAATTTATACCAAATCCCAAACCCCCAAAAATTCGATGTCATTTCGGTAATTCTAAATTTACAACATACATCAAATAAGACCACAAACCCGATTTATACGCTAATAATGTGACATTTCAATATTTTTACGTGTTTTAAAAAAAATAGAAAGTGTCGTTTCACATTTTTCGCATATTTAAAAAAAGAAAGTGTAGTTTCAACATTTTCACGTATTTAAAAAATAGAGAGTGTCGTTTCAACGTTTTCACATTTTTTTTCAACAAACTACAACTACTGCTGTCTCAACTCACGCGCGAAAAAAAAACCCACTAGATTTTGATTCTAGTGGTGATGTTTATCCAAATGGATAGCAAAATGGTGCTCTTTTGATTGGCTAACAACATTGACTAACAAATAGCCAACTACTCTACGAATTAGTCTGTTTGTTCACTATTCTCAGTGTCTACCACCTCGTTCCTAAAATGGTGATCGTACACATGTTTCGACGTTATAATTCCTCCAGACAACAACCCCAAGAAAGGCACGTATGGTGTCACAACCGCGACAATGCTCTCGACGTCTTTCTTTAGTAACGGATCTTTTTGCAACTCGTCGTTTAGTTCCTCAGGGTTCTCGATAGCGTTCAACCCATCTAGTAAGCTGGCGAATTTACTGATTAGCAAGTCGGTGAGAAAAGCGTTTGCGATCTCCATTCTCTTCAACTCGTGTTGGCGCCATATCTTATCAATAACTTTTGCGGACGCTTTTTTAATGTACGCTTCGGACTGACTTACCACACCGTCACCGGACAGTCTAATAAGTTCGGATCTCCTAACGTCAATGTTGTCTTCCACAGTCGAGGTGTCGTCAGTCTCCTCAACTAGTTCCTCAATCGTAGGATTTTCCTCACTTTTGCGTTTTACCATCACGATATTACTTATACCCATATTTTATTGCGGAATAACAACTTCGTGACTGTATGGATAACGCAGTGAGATTTCAAGTCTAGCGTACTTATTATTTTTTAATGCGGTCACAATCGCCGACGCTTCCTCTTTGCTAATGTTTCCAAGATAATCGTCAATAACAACCTTCATATCACTCCTGCTCGGACAGTAAAAACAAACAAGCTTACTAATGTTTTCTCTATACGGTTTTGCGATCGACGTCAGTTGTTGTGTGATGACAATAACGCTCAACATAAAATGTCGCGCACTAAAAGCCAAGTTGACTAATTGACTAGTCCTATTCTTGACGTCCTGCCCACTCGCACAGTCGTCCAACACAATCAGAGTGTTAGTACCTTTAAAAACGTTAGTCACACACTTGAGAACAGCGTCGACATTGTCTTGTGCACAGTCTATCGCTAACACGTCGGGGTCGCGCACATATTTCCAATCTTGATACGCTTTATTCCACTCGAAAGTAGGACAAATCAACACAATGTAGTCAAATTTGCTACAATACTCAGATTCCAATGTTTCCAGCAAATAATGCGTCTTACCACAAGCTGTCATACCAACAATTAGCGCATTAAACGGAGTTTCCATTAAATTACGCTTGATTTAATACCCGATTGAATGCAACCCATTGTTCACGAAGTTGACCAACCCATCACTCATCACAAACACCCTGCACATAACATTTGTGGTCGTCGCTTCCTTAGTGATTTCAAGAAGCACACCAGATTGTGTGTTTACGATATTCTTGCCAGTGGCGATGTTGTAATTATCTTGAACGCTCCTCAAGTCGATGACCAACGCAAAGCCATCTTTATAGAACTTTTGTATGGTCATGAACTGAGCGTGTTCTTCACCTAACCCAAACAGTCGTTTCGCTTCTGCATAGAACTTCGACTTTGGGATGCCTTGTGAGTACACGCTATTTGGCACACCTTCAATTGTGACTCTAACACTCTCAATATTTGGGTAGAGAAACTCCTCACTGTCTGTTCGCACCTTATTCGTGAATAGCAACACGATTGCCTTCATGCTTTTTCTTGGAAGATTAATGTTTTCATTCACAATGGTCGTGCCTTTGTCCCATTCGGTGGTTTTCATCAACGTGATGTGCTCATACGACAAACTACGACCACTTGCATAGCCCGACGCTATTTCGTCAGCGAGCTCCTGGTTATCAATCGTCTCATACTCAAGCTCGAGGTTCTCCAGAGTGTATCCGCCCACAGCGCTACCGGATTGCGCCACCATGATGTCTGTGGCCTTCGGAAGTGTGATCACATACTGCAAGTTGTTGTTCATGCTAAAAGGAGCGTACAACCCGTGGTCATTCATGATCTTGCCGAGCTTAATCCGCTGTTTCGTTCCAATCACACCGAACATCAACGCGTCACTAACTTTAGCGACGTTCCCACTCGTCGCACCACTGTCATCCTTAGAAATTAGCTTTCTCAAGTTCTCACCACCAATACCATAGTCAATCATTTGGTCTCGCGCAGTAACACTTTCCCAAAGGTCGCGATAGACACCAATGTGATTTTCCCCATTGTTGTCATACACAATTTCCCCAGCTAGTCTCACAGTAAGTTTCTCAACCAACAACTTACTAACATTATTCAAGAACCAGCTTTTGGCGTTTGCATTCTTAAAGTCAAACACTAGACCCAACGACCCAGGCACCAAACAGCTGCTAACCTTGAGCTTCGGTATATCAATGTAAAGTTCCTCGCCAGGACTGACCTTATTAGGGTTCAACGTGATCACATGCTGTGTTCTCACCCCTTTTATGACACCCATGGTTGCTCGTCTAAAACCAGGACTCAACTCTGCTGATGTGACGTTCATATACTTTACATATGTTTTATCACTACCGTTTTAGCTTGTAATAATCATACACAAACCACGCAAGTACCACCGCAAGTACCACAGATTTTGAGCCAGCCATGCGAGACCCTTCGCACCCAACGTCAACGCGTTGTAAACTAAATTAGCCAGCCCAACAGCCCATGGGCCCATCTTCGTTATCGCATTCTTAATAGCCTGTGCGAATGACCTCGTAGCAATAGCGCCTTTCATAACAGAAGACCTACCAGCGATAATAATTGTTGTTATAATCCCAGCCATTGAAATTGCCACAGCGCTCAACCCAACTATATTTTCTTTAGCCCATTCCTTAAATTTCTGAAATCTGTCAATGTCGATCTCTTGTTGCGCTCTAACCTCCTCTATTTGTCGCTGTTCAATAGTTCTGTCTCTGGCTTGCTTGAGTCCTGACTCTCTTTCAAACAAACCAGCGTACTCCCGCTCTTCGTCAGGTGCGAGACTAGTTTGGTTAGCTTTTTTATCAAGCTCTGCCAATCTCCCACTCGTCTCGTCTATCGTCTCTTGAAGGTGGTCTACCTGCACTTGCAACGCACCAGTGTCACCTATTCTTGATTCACGCAACACACTCTCACTTGGATTAAGCACACCATTCAGATCACGGTTCTCGATTGATGTTAACCCAAGTATGTCGACATAGCCCACTTTTGTCTCAATTACTGGGAAGTCATCTGGGACTACTTGCGTTGTGACGGCTGTTGTCTCTGTACTCTCAGGGATTTGACTAACTAACTGTTTGAACTGCTCAATCGCGTTTTTACTACTCACATCTTTACTAAAGATCAAGCCTTTTCTCCCAGGTTTTAGAATTCGTTTGGGACTTCCATATTTACCATCTTTGTTTATCGGTTTGAAAAGAATAGCCCCTGAGTCCGCGACCTGTGACCTGTTGACTATTTCCCTTGACGTGTCGTCACGACCGAGTTTTTTTTTATACAACTCACGTATTTTCTTATTTATTAGCTTGACTCTTTTCACGTTGTTTTCTGCTAGCTCTTTGTTGGACGCTTTTAGCTCACCCAGTCTTCTCTTAATTTCCTCCTCCTCTTCAAAAGCTATACTGAAACTCACGTCATCGACGTCACCATATAACCCCTGTTCAACAAACTCTACTGTTGGGACTTCTGTGTTGGTTCCCCTTATTGTCACCGTCTTACCATCGTCAGTGTCGATAAACGACGTCTCCTCTTGCCCACCTCGCCTTCTAGCTAGCACACCTTTTATCTTTATCACAATGTCGCGGTTGTTGATAAAATTAACACGAACGTCTTTCGGCATCTCACTCACGTTGTACTCAAGGGTTGTATCGCTGAGCCACTTATCAGTAGCGGCGAGCTCCTCTTCTAGTTGCTCGTCAGTGGCGTCATCATACTCATTGAAGTTTTCCATCTCAAAGTCGTCGAAGCCTTCCCCACCTTCAGCCATATTACATTAGCTCACATTTTGAATATCGCTTTCTGGTATCCACGAATTATGTTTGCTCTCATAACCCAACCATTTGACCAGCGCCATCTTCTTCCCTCTGACTCTCTTTCTTTTCAACACCTTTTCAACTCTGTACACATCGTCACCATGTTTCTTATTGACCAGCGACAATTCCTGTTCATAAAATTTACCAATAATCTGTTCACCGGTGTGGTCCTCAATTTCGTACACATTAGGGTCACCACGAATAACCTTTACCACTTTAAACAGCTCCTCAGTGAAGTTGGCTTCATAGCCCTTTGTGAACACGCTCTTGTATTTACTAATTCTCACCGATTGACCAACTCTAAACTTTGGCAATGGATTGTCTGCAAATTGGTGACCAAACAAAGTGGTCCACACTTCGCCTTCATTTGACTTATCAACATCCTTCGGCTTCATCATAATACTGCGGTTCACATTGCTATTGTAATTGCTTACAAACTGGCCCAAAGCGTCAATCCATTTGTACGTCCCGCGGCTATAAAAGTATTTCCACATAATGCTCTTCAGACTTCTATTAAAACGCTCGACAACAGCAGCCTTTTTATCACTCTTAGTGCTGAAATATTCAACACCATGTTCTCTCAACAAACTTTTCACCCCAACGTTGTAGAACTCAAGTCCATCGTCAAATTGCGCTAACTTAGGTGTGATCCCAAACAGATCTTTAAAGTCAACCAACAATTTTCCAACAGCCTTAGTCATGTTCTTAATGTCTTTTCTATAAACTGCGATTCCAAAAGCGTATCTACTCAATATTTCAATGCCTGTCAATATCCAATAATACCCCCCATTCTGTTTTGAGTACTTACTCATGTCCACTAGATCCATTTGTAGCTCTTCACCAAGAAATCCAACAAAAGTCGCGCGGAACTTATGTCTTCTCACAATAGGTTTGTACCTAGTGTAGGTGTCCTGCGCTGTCAACCATTCTTTCGCTGTTTTTCTAGTCACTTTCAATCCGTCTCCCAATGCACTTTGATACAACCTCTCTGCACCACTGTACCCTGTCTTAGGATTATAATAAATGTCTCTCAACCCTTGCTCTGTCTCCACACCAAGTTCCATATAATTCACACAATATACAGTTCCAATAGCACTGCACCAACGTCAGCGTCACCATTGTTTGGTTTGACACGAAACGTCATACTTGAGTAAATACCTTTTTTTAATTCTCACCTTGGACTCAACATACACATAACGTTGTATCCCTCCATCAAGAGACTGTTCGGTGGGTACTGACAATGTTGTGATCACGTCACTACGCCTCCCATCAGTGCCCACATTGCTCTCCGTCTCAACAGCGTCGCACGAGACTTCTACATACTTTAGACCTCTGTTCATGTCAATCTTGTTTGGACTGTCGTGCCACTGATCATCTAACACAATTCCTGCATCCTTCGCGAAACCAAGCAAAAGCCCAATGTCACCTAGCCTAAGTTCTACTCTAGTGGTGGAGCCATACCTCATACGCCGAACTTTTACCCTACTTTTACCTGTGGCCACCAGTTTCTCCACCACGAAGTCTACATTAACCTCCTTGAGCGTGAGTCGTAGAGCTCTAACCAACGCGTCGAAGTCGTAGTGACCCCCACCCAATCGAGTTGTCGCGAGTCCTGGATACGGTGTTCCTAATCTAACAAGTGTGAATCGAATATCATCACTACCCGTCACATTATCATAGTTCCAAAACACAGTGGCCGTCTTGACTACAATGTGTGGGTTATCGTGTGTGGCTACTACACTGTAGTCAAAAGTTACAACTTTCTCCACACCTTCAATGAGCACCGTCAACTTTTGAGGGTTGTTGTGTGTACGTCGCTTTTCAGTGTAACCACCAGAGTCGAACCCATAGTTTAGACTCATTACTTTAGCGTGCGTTTAGCTACTCGAGCGTCGCGTACAAATCCAACAATATATCGCCAACATTGACACCACTACCATCTTGGTCAGTCACGTTAAACACCAGCTGTGTAAAACGCCCTTGCTTATCGACACCTTCGACTCAATGTTGAAGAAGTGTTGAACGGAGCTCTTCAGTGGTTGGGTGGTGGTCAATGGCAACTCGACGATAACCTCGCTTTTGCTACCATTAACAATATTCTCAGGTCTGTTCACAATGCTACAACCCACTTGTATGTATACTTCAGCCCTTTGTTAACGTCCACAACATTAGGGCTGACCAAACCACTACTACTCACCGTTGTGTTATCGTTGAACCCTAACAGCTCTCCAAATTTAAACAGCTCTAATTGTTGGTCAGTTTTTATCTCACACTTTGAATTGTGTTTGTTGGCTACTAGCTCGATAGCCCCTAATCCCTTCAATTCGTCGGCAATCATTTTAAAAGTGTGGTACCCAGACCCAAAAACGTGTTTGTTGCTGTTGTAGCTTATTTCATCATTCACGCCAGTCTCCACGTTAACATAGTCCCAAAAGATGGTCGCTTTTTTTACTAGTAAGTGAGGATCTGAGCCAAACGTCAAAAGTGCCTCTGGTAAATCCACAGTTTCCGTTGGACCTCTAATCAATACTACAACCCTGACCATATATAATGTAGCATGTGTTATGTGTAACATATGGTATATTATATATGCAGAAAGCCCTTCATGACTACTATGGAAAGCACTACAAGCGTGCGATGGCGAACACATCGAAGGCTGCACACGACGCGAAGGCAGACCTCATCAAAAAGTACCCTCGCGCTACTTTAAGCAAATTCGAGTTCAATCCAAATATTTCGCAAGATGGTGAAATCATGAGTGTCGACGTGTATTTCAGAAACAACGACATCCTCAGCACAAACATAACCAGCGCAACCTTCAAAAATGATAAAAAAATGTGGAAATGGCTACACAATAGTAAGTTCCCAATAATATGGCAAGGTGGTGGAGCTATCCAACCACTGTCAAAAGGTCATAAGAACCACTGGGGGCTTTGGGATGGCTATCCAACAGAAAACGTGTTGAATTATCCAGTGAGTAACTTCAAAGTCTTTGTTAACCAAAATAGTTACTTCATGTCAAAGCTACCAACCTTACAAATCACCACGTCAAAGACAAAATCAGAGTGGGATGACAACGAATCTTACTATCGTGTTGTGTTTGCGACGTATTGCGCGAGTTTCTGTTGTGGGGTGTCGTTGCAACATTTATCAGTGTCACAAGAAGTTCACCCTGTGGTCACAAGTGTGATGAGATTTCATTTGTACTTCACCATCAGAAGACTTCTCAGAAGAATGGAGGGTGGTGAGACCATGAAATCAATAAGTAGAGAATTCAACGCTTCCGAATTGTATGGTAAGACCTCTAAGATCCCCAGAAGGCACTACTACCAGAGCAAAGTCCTGAGCGATGGTACAACAGGTGAGACCAGAGTCTTCACACTCAACGACGTCCATAACGATTACAGACGATACGTCGCGCGATTGTCAGACGGCTTTACCAACATTGGACTACAATATCTAAATCAGAGCATAGAAGCCTTTGTGTACTCCACACTTGGTGCGCAAGCGAGAACGCATGTGTCAGTCGTTGGTGGTTCTGCAGGAAGTCTAGAAACCCAACAAGAATTCCGAAAGTTGTTTTATGACAGTGTTATGAACTACGACGTATCGACGTGGATCCTCAACATGAACAAATCGGTTAGAAACACCAACGTTATTCAAAATCTCGCGTTGTCACCAAGTACATGGTTGATGCCGAGTAACGTAGTGATACTTAAGAATAAAATCGCTGGGTACAACAACTTGTTAAAGATTGCCACAGAGTCCATGAAATTTGGAGTGAACACTAACTTGAATGTAACAACACCAACGACTGTGGCTAAAAAAGTTCACCAAGAAGATGTGGTGACTCACTCCCTAGTAGTACCAACGACCGTGAAGAAAAAAGCTCACCAAGAAAATGTGACGGCGCCAACGAAGGTGGCTAAAAAAGTCTACCAAGAAAGTGCGGCACCACTTCCCATGAGAAAAGCAGTGGCCACAAGTAAGTCAGACACGACAACGTTGGCGATAATCTTAGGGTTCTCAGCGGTCTCTGGCTATCTACTAACCAAATACACCTTCAGGTAGTAATGAGTCTAAACTATGGGTATGAGTCTGACGACCCTCACGACAAAATACTAAAGAGAACGAAAAGGCATCTGGACGAAGATCCAAAATTAAGTGCGACCGGCGGAAGGATGTCTGGAATAATAGACATGCAAGGCTCAGCGATAAAAAACGTGGCAGACCCAGTCGATGACTCAGACGCTGCCAACAGAAGAACTCTAGAGCAATCGCTATCAGGCTTCCTCAAGAGTCAGTCCTATAATGTTGTGCTTGACTTCAACGTTAGCACACACGCCTCGAAAAACGTGGAATTTCACACCAATGGTTCAAACAAAGTGAAAGCCATTGGTGAAACAAGCAAATTAGTGCAAAACAACTCAGCTTATGGTCCTATTGTTGGCGTTAACGGTGCAGGCCAAAGTTTTCTGTCCCCTGTGTTAACACCACTCCCACTTGAGTCAGGCCTTCATTTTAACTGCCCGAGTATGCAATGGTGTGACCTCTCCATTTTTGTCGTAGTGCGGCTACCTACTCGCGCCACTGGATCAAATTGGGAGACAATTATATCGAACGACGACGGTCAGTGGGATAAGTTCGTAGGGTACAAGACTGGTATGACCAATGGACTCGCGTATGGTGGCAGCAACCCAGCAATGGAGAGCATATGCACTATTCCAAGTGGTGTTGACCTCACAAAAATGCATATGATATCAATACACTGGCAAATGAGCAATTCACATGTCAGGGTCAACAACGTCAAGTCAACCGATTCAGACTTCATAGCGAACATGAAAAAGATAGGCACACCCTATGGAACGATTTTTGGAATACACCGACCAAGAATACCACTCGCACCTTATGCGTACCCATCGTTGGTAGAATTCTACGGCGTGAGAATTGTGAGTGGTTACATGGCGAACCGAGACATCATAATCATGGGTGGAGAAATGATGAAGGAATATGGTATAAAGTAAATGGGAGCATGTATTTCGAGACCCCATGAAATATATAAAATAAATAAAACGACTGACCACATGTTCAAACTCTCGAGCTCCACGCTGAGATTGGTATGAGGTCTAAAAAGACTTACGGCAAACTTATTATGTTACCAGAGTCAGACACTGTGGGGGTGATAGGAGACGTGACCTAAGTTATGTAATGGGTTGCCTTAGAAAACTGGCTCGTAACATTAGAAACTTTTTCAGACGACGTAGAAAACTGAAGACTAATAAAACACACCTGCTGCATTGGTACACAACAAACCAGATCTATAAAAAACCTAGCGCCTGTGTCGAGTAGTTTTTTGTAGGAGACTATAGTATTGTGATGACTTCCACGGTACCTCAATTATTCGATTTCGATGGTCACCAAATCACAACGGTTAATCACAACGGTGACATATGGTTCAAAGCAAGAGAAGTCGCAAGCGCTCTAGGTTACGCTCGACCAAAAGATGCAGTCAACGACCACGTCGAACCTGATTGTAAAATGAAGATAGAGCAGGCCTCGTTTATCAACGAACTTGGGGTCTACTCATTGGTGTTCTCAAGTAAAATGGAGCGTGCGAAACACTTCGGAAGGTGGGTGCACTCAGAGGTCCTACCGAGCGTTAGAAAAAGTTTAGCTGACGTCGGTCTCAAACACAATCAGTTTAAGATGATCACCGAGTTCGATCTTCACACGAAAGTCGTCGGTTTTCTTAGGAAATATTATCCAGAAGCTATTTTGATAGCCGCTTGTGGTGAGAATCAAGACACTTCGAGTAAAAGAATAAATTCGTGGAAAAAAGGTTACCAACGTGGAACACCTGACTTGATTATTGCCAATGCAAACCGACAGCATAGCGGGCTTGTGATTGAGTTCAAGAATCCAGGTGGCACAGGTAAGACGTCCAAAGAGCAAGACTCTCTGCTGCTCAGATGTAAGTCCGCTGGTTATCTAACACTCTTGTGCGACTCGTACGACGACGCTATTACTACGGTAATAAAATATTTCTTTGACGTTGGGTTTCAGTGCTCTCAGTGTTTTCGTAAATTTAAAAATAAATCAACGTTGAGTAACCATGAGAGACGCTATTGTAAAGAGACTTTTTAGACAGCGAGTAATGAGTCGAGTTAGCGCTCGTTCTTGTCGTTGAGACGACGCTCGAAGATCAAACTGCTCTAGCATTTTTTAAAGACGTTTTTAACTCGGTAAAAAATATCTGCGAAACTTTCTCTCTTTATTTCACAAACCCTCTGACCACTGTGTGAAAAAATGTTTCTATGACATTGGACGCTTCATGTGACCAATGTACAAATTTAAAAAAGTGGGGTATCCGAAAACACCCTTAATTTTGTGTGGAAGTATGATGACGTCTGCACACTGCGCGATATTGCTCAGCACCACCAACAAATGATAGCCCTGGGTTGTGTCTCCAATTGAATGGTGCATCAACAGTTGTTCCGTAAGTGTCACGACAAACGACGCAATGCGCTTTTAGAAATGTGATGTCGTCTGCTACTGGGAAGAGCGTGTCGAGCTCACCAAGTTTTTTTAAGTGCTCCGTTGTTATGAGACCACAAATAATGACATGAATGCCAGCTTTGATGTACTCATGAATAACTGGAAGTAGATCAGAGTACCAATGACCTTCATCGATTCCGATGACGTCGTAGTCAGCTACTTCGGAAGAACTCGGAAGGTTGGTGATTAGCTTCGCAGGTAAACTGTCCGATCCAACAACAATGGTCTGACGATGTGTGGAGAACGCGTGGTCAGTTCGCCTAGTGTCACCTGTGTTGTTCATGTAGAGGACTTTGAGCCCTGACTTACTTAACGCAACTAACCTGCGGAGAGTCTCTGTCGTTTTTCCTGCGAACATGGGACCAATCACGATTTCAAGTCTACCGAATTTCTTCATGACTACTATACCTCCAGAGAAATGTTCTCTCCTGTTGCGGCAACTGTTGTTCGTTGTTAAATATCCGCTGAAGCTCTAAGTTTTTAAGATGGGACCGTGAGCTCTCGTGTCTTGAGCGATACAGTGGGTCGTTGGCGGCCACACCGCATGGGTAACAGGTGTACACGTTTTCATCTCTCGCAAAGTGTCTGTGGGCGGGCGAGAGTACGTGGTCCCTGATATCACCCACACCCAGTATCTCATTACACCCCACCTTGCAAACGTGAACGTCGCGGTTTGCGGCGAGCTCTAGCCACGCTTTGGCTTTGGTTGGGCATGGTTTCCACATAAGGGTCGCTAAGAACACTTGGAGGAAATTACCGAGTAATGTAGCGTTGGACTCACAAGGGTTGTTCAAGTAGACATCACTCGCTAACATAAGGTATTTGAATGGTGAGTAACACCACACAGGGATTATGTCAGATAACATACCAGCAAGCTCGTTGGCTCTCTCCTCTCGAAGACCGATCCAAGCGTCGAGAAGATACCTCGTGTGGCGGACCTGAGAGCCAAGCCGTTTTGGCTGCCCTTCAGGGTCGGGGTCGAACAGTGTGTATGTTGAGAAGTACTCGTTTAAGACGTTGGGTCCAGAGGCGTCTTGTGGGGTAGACACACTGACAAAGGCCGTTCTCAGCATGTTGGCAATATCTTCTTCGCTAATTTCTCGGGCTTGAGTCATTATGTTATACTCCCAGAAAAAATCCTAATTTTTAGTGCGTTTGGTCTGGGACTGTGAGATACCTGTGAGGTCAACTGTGAGACACCTGTGAGGTCAACTGTGAGTAAGATAACACGTGATAGTGTATTAGATGGTTGAAGACCCACAGACGGCTGTTGAAGCGAAGATCACAGCTGATGTGAAAAGTGTTAAGGTGAAGGACCCAAAGCGTGTCGCCGCTGGTAAAAAGTTGGCTGAGATATCGAAAGCCGCGAAAGAAAAGAAAATGCGTGAAATGATAGTCAACGAAGAACAGGGTAGTGAGTGGAGCTATGGTTACATTGTTGGAACACTTGGTGTTATCATTGCCGCTGCTTCGCTATGGTACACAATTAGCAGTGAGAAAGAAACACGATTAGAACCTGTTAGTACTACACCAGCTAGTGTGTCAGAGAGTCGTAAAACTCGTCGTCCAGCGTTAGACACATTTGATTCTTGAACAAAACACACGACAATGTATATATGGCTGCGATCGATCGAAAAGAACTTATGAACGAATTGTACGACGCGCTACTTGTCACGACTGGCGCTGTGGTAGTGAGTATGATTTCTAAAAGGGCTTTGGGAGAACCATTGGGAACACCAGAGACAGTTAAAGGCATAGTGAAACTTGCTGCAGCTGTTGGTGCAGGAACGCTGTTAGTAAAATGGGTGCAATCAAAAAAGTGGATACCGACAGATCCATTCAAATCAACGTAAGTTAATGGTGAGTGTTGTGGCTGGAGGGATTTTTAATGCAGTGGCTTTTGCAGGCGCTGGCTTTATGTTTTCAAAGTTTAATCACACAGGCTATGAAGCTGAGATGAAAAGACACAACCATGCGTTGGAGCAGTTAGCCAGTGCGAAAGAAGTGTGGTATGAAAATGAGGTCGCTAAAAAAGATCAGATCCAGCGTTTGCGACAACAGCTCTCAGACGCTAATGCTGACATCAATGACACAAACCACGCGTTGGAAGAACTTAGAAGCGTAATGACTATTCAGCACAGCGGACGAGTGTTCACTAACTCCCCGAAGATTGCGGATTACTACCAACCGAGTGCGGAAATGAAGGAATACCAATTGTTGTTTGTTAGCGCGTTAGGTTTGGGTAGTGGAATAGCGGTGTGGGTGCTAACTCGGTAAAAAAATGTTGGAGTAGTATAAGAGTGATGGACAAACTTATGAGGCAGATGAGCTACGGTTACACAATTGATGAGATCGCGAGTGAGACGCAAGTTGAGTGCGGGGGCGTCTCCAGGCTTTACTACTGCTTGGATTGTGAGGTTTTGAAAAATGTGACTGAATGTGGTGGGTACGCGTGCCCAAAGTGTGGCGACACCGAATGGGGTTACACTCAGAGTTACAGCGACATGAGGCTCACGCGACCAAAAAGCGTTCACAAGCGGTCTTGGTGGATGGGGAGGAGACTACGGAACGTTGTGAAGGGCGAGCACCTTGAGTTGATAAAAGAGGACTTCTTGAAAGTTGTCAATGCGTACGCACGTACTCGTGCAATTTGGTAAAGGGTAGAAATGTCAGCAGATATGGATACTACATTATTAGGTTGTGCCACAGAAGACGAGTCGAGACACTCAAGAAGGTGTCAGACCTCAAAGACGGGAAGGTGAAAGACTTGTTTGACGATAATTTGTTTGGGGTGGTGTACCCAAAGCTGGGATGGTGCGAAAGTGGTGATAATTATTACGACGAGTGGTTTAGGAAAAAAACAAGTGTAGTATATAGAAGCCATGGGTGACGCCACAGAAAACTCACTTGTTAGAAATGGTGCAGCTGTTGTAAATCCACTAACAGGTAGAGCAGTCAACGTTCATGGGCGAGTCTACAATCAACTTGTTAGAGATGGTGTTTTTAGTGACACGACAAATGTCAGCACTATTAATCCGCTGACAAACAGGCGAGTTAACGTTGGCAGTCGGACACACAACCGTCTTGTCAGAGACCAGGAGGCACAACCCACAGTTGAAGACCATAGCCCACGGCTGTTGAGTCGAGCGCTGAGAGGGTTCACAAGGTCCTATGGAGTTGAGGTGGTTAACGAGAGAGACATCAATCAGGTGAACGGCAGTAGAAGCGCTGTCATCAACCTTTTGAGACGTGAACTAGGTGAGACCAACGGAATGAAAGTGGTAGAGACAGTTAAGGTCACTTTTGAGAAAGCTTTAGAGCTCGATAAGACCACATATAAAACTGCCTACTTTAACAGCGAAACGTTCGTCGTCATTAACAAGCGTGATATTGAGGATGTTGCCAATCGTGGGTCGGAACAGATCTTGACGCGGATAGCTGGGTGGTTACCTGAGGGGTCTGGATGGACTATCGACAAAATAGATGCACATTACGTCAATATCGCTATTTACAGACCTTTGCATGGGAGTAGCTACATTGCGCTGCCAAAGGAGTTGTGCAATAGCGCGAAGGGTTTGATAAACGTGAATAACGGGGATGACAACGAGTGCTTTAGATGGTGCCACCTCGCACATAAGTTTCCTGTTGGAAAACACTCTGATAGAACGTCGAAGTACGATAGGCATGTCGGTGAGCTGAATTATGACGGAATTGACTTCCCAGTCACACTCAAAGACTACAACAAGATCGAAAAGGCGAACGATATTAGCATAAATGTTTTTGGGTATGAAAATTTGCAGCCATTCCCCGTGTACGTTTCTAAGGAGATGTATCCTGACCACATGGACCTATTGTTGATAACTAATGACGTGGGCAACAAGCATTATGTGTACATTCGCGATTTTAACAAATTCATGTACCGTCAGACAAAGTATAAGGCGAGAAAGCACTTTTGCAGGTATTGTTTGCAGTGTTTTAGTCGCGAGGACGTGCTTGAACGCCATGTGGAAGTATGTTTGGTCATTAATGGGAAGCAAGCTATTAAAATGCCACAAAAAGGCACGAAAGTGAAATATGAGAATTTTAGTAGACAGCTAAACGTACCATTCGTGGTGTACGCAGACTTCGAGGCTATCACACAGAAGGTGCACACAACAACACCATCAAGCGAGTGTAGCTACACAAACGCTTACCAGAGACACGTTGACTGCGGTTATGGGTACAAATTAGTTTGTTGCTACGACAACGAGTACAGTAAGCCAGTAAAAGTGTATCGCGGTGAAAATGCAGTTAATAAGTTCATTGGGGAAATGTTAGAAATTGTCGAATATTGTAAAGAGACATCTGAGAGTCACTTTAACAAAGAAATGATACTGACTGATGCCGATAAGAAGAACTTTGACGAGGCTAAAAGTTGTCATATTTGCAGTGTTGAGTACACTGGCGCTGACGTTAGAGTGAGAGACCATGACTGTCACGTGTCAGGTAAGTACAGAGGGTCTGCACATCGCGACTGTAATGTGAACTTTAAGTTGACTGACAAAATCCCTGTGATCTTTCATAACCTACGTGGCTACGATAGTCATTTCATTATGCAGGAGATTGGCAAGTTTGACCAAGACATTAACGTGATACCGAGCAACATGGAGAAGTACATGGCGTTCATGCTTGGAAAAAACTTGGTATTTTTGGACAGCTTTCAGTTCATGAGTAGTGGTCTAGACAACTTGGTGAGGAACCTACCAAGGGACGCTTTCAAATACACGTCAGAAGTGTTTCGCGACGAGGGGTTGGCACTTATGACAAGAAAGGAGGTCTACCCCTACGATTATATGGACTCCTTTAATAAATTCGATAAACGCGAGCTACCCTCCAAAAAAGACTTTTACAACGTTCTGAATGACGAGCATATTACGGAAGAAATGTACGAGCGCGCCATCGATGTGTGGGACTACTTCGACGTTGAAAGTATGGGTGCATGGGTATCACGACCTGTATTTGAAAAGCGATGTGCTCTTGCTTGCCGACGTTTTTGAGAACTTTAGAAAGACATGCCATCGCGAGTATAAATTAGACCCGTGTCACTATTTCACATCGCCTGGATTGGCTTGGGATGCCATGTTAAAGATGACTGGAGTGGAACTCGAATTATTGTCTGACATTGACATGTTCCAGTTCGTAGAAATGGGTATGCGTGGTGGTGTGAGCTACATTTGCAACAGACATGGTGTGGCGAATAATAAATACATGGAAGGGTATGATAAAGCGCAAGAGTCGAAGTATTTGATGTACCTTGACGCCAACAATTTGTACGGATGGGCAATGAGTCAAAGTTTACCTACGGGCGGCTTCAAGTGGTTGACTGAGAAAGAAATAAAAAGTTAATCTACACGACTATCACAACAATAGTAAAAAGGGCTTACTGCTTGAAGTCGACTTGGAGTATCCAGACCATTTGCATGACCTACATAACGATTACCCATTAGCTCCTGAGAAGATGGAGATAACCGTTGACATGTTGTCGGAGTACTGCACGAAAATCAAAAATAAGTTTAACGTGAGTGTTGGTGGTGTAAAGAAGCTGGTGACTAATTTGATGGACAAAAAAAAGTATGTGTGTCACTACGGAAATCTGCAGTTGTACATAGATCTTGGATTAAAAATCAATAAGATTCACAGGGTCCTGCAGTTTGACCAGTCCAAGTGGCTAGACAAGTACATCGACTTTAACACAGTCAAAAGAACTGCGGCTAAGAACGCTTTTGAGAAGGACTTCTTCAAGTTGATGAACAACAGTGTGTTCGGAAAAACGATGGAAAACTTGAGGAAGCGTGTGGACGTAAGATTAGTGACCACTGCGAAGAAATTAGAAAAGCTTGTCTCGAAGCCGACGTTTGTGTCTTGCAAAATATTTAGCGAGAACTTAGTCGCTGTCCATAAGGTTAAAGAAACGTTGACACTAAACAGACCTGCATATGTGGGTATGTGCATACTAGACTTGAGTAAAACGCTGATGTACAATTTTCACTACAATTATATTATGAAAAAGTACTCTAGCGACACCTGTAGATTGCACTTCACTGACACTGACAGTCTGTTGTACTCAATCAAAACTGACGACGTTTATTCCGACTTTATGATGGAGTGCGAAAAGTTCGACAATAGCGACTACCCTGCAGACAGCCCATTATTTTTTAGAGAGAATAAGAAAGTTATTGGGAAGATGAAGGACGAGTGCGCTGGAACGCCAATTGTCGAGTTCGTCGGGTTGCGCAGTAAAATGTACAGCTATTTGAAAGAGGGTGGAGGTGGCGGGAAAACCGCTAAAGGTATTAGAAAAAATATAATTAAAAAGGTAATCAGACACGAAGATTACAAAAGCGTGCTACTAGAGCAGAAACAATTGCGACACACAATGAAGACCATTAGAAGTGTCAAACATCAGCTCGGTAGCTACGAAATTAATAAAGTGTCGCTATCCTGCTTCGACGATAAACGATACCTTTTAGAAAATGGTATTGACTCCTACGCATATGGTCACAAAAACATTGTAGTGAGAGACACCACTGAAAATAGTGAACAAACGGACTAATTCGCAAAACAACCGGCTATTTGTTAGTATGCAAATTAGTCAATGTTGTTAACCAATCAAAAGAGCGCCATTTCGCTCCCCATTTGGGTACTTGTTTGGATAAAACATTTGTTGTGGGCGCTGGTGTGAATTGACCAATCAAAAGAGCGCCATTTCGCTATCCATTTGGATAAACATCACCACTAGAATCAAAATCTAGTGGGTTTTTTTTCGCGCGTGAGTTGAGACAGCAGTAGTTGTAGTTTGTTGAAAAAAAATGTGAAAACGTTGAAACGACACTCTCTATTTTTTAAATACGTGAAAATGTTGAAACTACACTTTCTTTTTTTAAATATGCGAAAAATGTGAAACGACACTTTCTATTTTTTTTAAAACACGTAAAAATATTGAAATGTCACATTATTAGCGTATAAATCGGGTTTGTGGTCTTATTTGATGTATGTTGTAAATTTAGAATTACCGAAATGACATCGAATTTTTTGGGGGTTTGGGATTTGGTATAAATTTGGTGATGTTTTGGTATTTATATTCACGTTCAACATTGAATGTGTAAAAAGTGGGCTCGTAGCCCTACCCTCTTTACTACTGTTACCGCAGTGGAAAACCAGAGACGAGTTTTGTTTATTTGGTTTCTTTGTTTTTAGTAAATGGACGTTACGGTAACTGGACTCCCACCAGTGGATGCAACTCGACTTGTGGCCAGGGAACAAAGGAATGGAGGAGATTTTGCGATTCTCCTGCCCCCAGATATGGTGGAAATAATTGTAGTTCATTAGGATGTGCAACGAATTATAGAAATTGTTCAAATTTGCCACCTTGTGCTAGTAAGTTTAAATTTGAAAAACTAGAAATACGTATCCGCAACAACCCATCGCTCGATGTAGTGTAATACTGCTATAATGGACGTAATTTGGCGCATCGTCATAAATTGGGCCTAGGTACGAGAATGGGTCAAAATAAAATAGATTTGTAATAAATAATAGTTTGTTTTTTCAGTAAACAGAAAAGAATAGAAAAAACTCGACATTTAGAAAAATGAGCAAAATCGGAGAAAAGTCGCAGCCGCCTTAGTAGACAGAAACATAGTAATAGAAACTTCTCGTACATTTTATAAAATAAACAACTAACAACTTTAACTTTTTACTGTGAGAAATTATTTGAGCTTTATCTTATATATATATATATATATATATATATTATATATATATATATATATATATATATATATATATATATATATATATATATATATATATATATATATATATATATATATATATATATATATATATATATATTATATATATATATATATTATATATATATATATATATATATATATATATATATATATATATATATATATACGAAAGTATACAAAATATACAAATGTGCCCTACCGGCTATCACCATATGGCTTTATGGTAACTGTGTGTAGGATTGCATTGTGGAGTCACCAAAGCGCTCAAACTGCGAGCAGTGGGCGATGCGTAATGCGAACAGTAAACGTCTCACTGAGAGAGACTCTCCACCCAATCCATGAGAGCGCTCAAACCACATGAGCGGTGAGCGTAATATACGAAAGTATACAAAATATACAAATGTGCCCTACCGGCTATCACTATATGGCTTTATGGTAACTGTGGACTTGGGACCCACTATGTACGGCTTTATATATATATATATATATATATATATATATATATATATATATATATACATATATACATATATACATATATATATATATATATATATATATATATATATATATATATATATATATATATATATATATATATATATATATATATATATATATATTCTAAGGATTAATGGTGAAGGAAAATTTCGAGTGTTGGAATATATACATTTTAAGACCAAACCGGGACCAGTTGAAAAAAATGCAACTTAGAGGCCTTCCGGCTGGAATTCCACCCGCGACCCTGCGATGCTAGTGCAGTGCTCTGACCACTGAGCTATACGGAAGCCGTTGCCGAGAGCCTATAGTCACGAGTTCTGTATATATAGTGGTGGTAATGCCGGGATAAGATTCTGGGTATATTACAAGTAATATTTGGCATTTCACTCGAATAAACAACAGGTTCTAAGGATTTATGGTGAAGGAAAATTTCGAGTGTTGGAATACATACATTTTAAGACCAAACCGGGACCAGTTGCGAAAATGCAACTTAATACTTTATTTTTTATACCGATCTCAGACGGACAGACGGACAGACGGACAGACGGACAGACGGACGGACGGACGGACGGACGGAATTGAACCCGCGACCCTGCGATGCTAGTGCAGTGCTCTGACCACTGTGCTACGGAATCCGTCGCCGAGAGCTTAGCTATAGTCACGAGTTCTGTGTATATAGTGGTGGTAATGCCGGGATAAGATTCTGGGTATATGACTAGAAATATGAATTCGCAATAATCCCCTCGCCCGCCTTTTCTACCGCTTTTTTTTCCCCATACATGGTCCCCAGTGCCCAGACCGCATCTGTCGATAACAAATCCTTAAAAGCCGGTTCGTCGTATGTAGATTTTGAACGCTATCTCGGCCAATATTTACTCGATTTCAATTCTGAAAACAGTTTTGGAATTACGGAGTCTAAACGGTTTATGTTCTTAGAAATTATTCGGCAATCAGTCAGCCCGGCCCAACCGCCTCGTCGTATATATCCTGCACGTTGTGCAGAAGAGCTATTGCTATACTCTCGGCGTCCGTGTCAAATGATAAGGCTAGCGTTAAGATAAGGTCAATATTATGAAATGATATTTAAGATGATCAGTGTTAAGCTGATCAATTTTCAATGTGTTTAGCATTGAACCAGACGTGTATACCCCACACGATAACAAGCGTTTTCTCGAGCGTTCAGTATTTTGTAGTGGCGAAGACGGCTGGTCATGATATGTAAACTCTAAGATGAATTACATATTATTATTCAAAATTCAGAAATATATTGTTTTCAAAATATGCAGATGATTATAATTTAGCTAGCTCAGAGACAGAGGAGCGATTATAGAATATCCGTCAACTTCTTAACTTAAATTTACTGACATAAATCAAGAATGTGAAATCGTATTTATTAATAACTTTTAGTTAAACCTAGAGTAATGTAATTTTAAAGAACCAAGCAATTCTATTATGACAATTTTCAACATTTTGACACGTTTTAATGACCATTTAATAGTATAAGCGTTACTGGTATTCTGTTCCTACTGACCTATAGCGGCTCTTAGAAATTTAGCACTGTATAGAACTGCTTCGTTCTTTAAAAAATCCAATTTATTTTTGTCCTGGAGTTCTCCAATTTATGAATTAAACCTATTATAGATAAAATAAACGTGATTTTTAAAGAACGAGCCAGTTCTATACATTGCTAACTAAAATTTTACTCCTGCAAATTTCTATGTCCGGTACACGAAGTAAGATCTATCCCTTACTTGATTCTAGAAGACTTAATATTATCGAATACTTCTAGCTCACTTTGTAATTTCTGGCTATCACTCTCCCTTCTTTCCATACTGGTGTGTCTTAGAATGGTTTCTATTCCCATATAGGTTTCAGGCACAATTGCTCCCTGATTCTGTTTTACTTCAGTGTTTACGTTTCTAAATATAAATCGTCGCTTGACTTCACAACTTTGCGTTTCGATCAACATTTCTAAAATCACCCACTGTTCCTTGCATTTGAAGGACTAACTATTGTGATCAATGGCTTATAGATTTACAACTATTTCACAAGATTTGAATAGGTTATATTTGCTTTTATTTGGCATATCACTCATAAATGAATTGCAGTACAGTGTTTACAATATGGAGCAACTGGCAAGCTTGGGCTGTGCGCTCAGGAACGCTTCTGTGCCCGCATACTCATATTCTGTGCCCGCATACTCATATTCTGTGCCCGCATACTCATATTCTGTGCTCATACTGTACTCGACTTTTCCTTTTTTCTTTTCTAAAAATTAGTTCCACGCGATATCTCACATAACAAAGGAAAATTTTATTTTCCGCCTAGTGGAGATTCGACGCTAAGGGCAGTTTTCCACTATGCGAATATTTTCGCGCGAAGCGAATTTCTATATTCATAATATTTCAGATTAGTTCCATCTGAGAGCTCATAAGAGAAATTATAGGACGTAATTGGACAACCATACTGTAGTTGGGACAAAGAGTGCTCATTTGACTATTCTAAGACAATAAGCCAGTGCCTCGGATAAATCTTATTCCAATTCATAATATCAGGCTGGGGAATTCAGTATAACGAATTTGCAAGTGTAAATAGAAATGCAAATGTATATTGTGGTTTTAACCTGATGTTATGAATTAAAATAAGTTTTATCCCGACGCAGAACTCGTCATTTTGACGAGCAGTGGACATTACGAACTGGCTTATTAGATAAATTTACCCAAGAGTATTGCATAATATGTGGTAATTTCAAGATTGATTGGCTATCACATGAAGGTCAGAAGCATCAGATAGATAAAATATTTGGTCCCTCAAATCAGCAAAAGTTGCATCTACCTTCCAATATAACCGATAATGGTCACTTCTGGTTACAAGTGGAATATATGAATCATATTTTTCAGACCACAAACCGGTGTGGCATGTGCCTTAAAATAGATGAGACATGCATATACATATAATACATACATCATAATGTTCGCTTCATAATATGTCTTACACACAGGTTGAAAGTTTAAAAGTTTAAAAACTACCAAACGTAATTTTCGACTACAATGTCATCTTCAGGGTTCAAATTAACCATTAACTAAACTTTGCGACAGCTGCAAAGCTGAGTAAATAATCAAACTAAACCTTAATTGGTCAAACAACCTGTTAACAAACATCATTTGTAAAATTGTCGTATATTATGTAATAAAAGATTTCTGGTAGCATATAGGAATAACGAGACCATTGGCTGTGTTATAAAACAAACCATGGTCATAAGCAAGCTTCATAAGCAAGCTTATAAGCGGCCTTTAGGGATTTGTCACCTATCCCTCGTTTTGAACGTTATCTTGATCAATATTTAACCGTTTCAATTATGAAAACAGATTTGGAATTAGCAAGTGTAAATACATAACACACGTACCTATTATAATATATATGTATATATACATATATCGTTAAATCGAAGAATACCCGTCCACTTAATACACAAATATCCAGTACATGATATATCAATAGTGTATACATATACGCAAATTACACACAATAAACTGTATACGTTATCTCGATCAATATTTAATCAATTTCAATTCTGAAAACAGATTTGGAATTAGCGAGTCTAAATACATAACACACGTACCTGTTATTTTACGCAAACGTGAATACCCTTCGTAGAAACCTCTTTATGTAGTTCTTCTGAACACAAATTGATAATGGCCGCTAGCATTTCTCTACTCAAATATGGTCAGACTCAAACGGATCACTCAAAACGACCTTTTACTTCCTTATAAGGATCGAGTTGGTCCTACCATATATATATATATATATATATATATATATGTATATATATACGAACTATTCGTGAGAAATGGAATGCTACCACGGCGAGGGGACAAGTAATATTTGGCATTTCACTCGAATAAACTACAGGTTCTAAGGATTTATGGTGAAGGAAAATTTCGAGTGTTGGAATACATACATTTTAAGAACAAACCGGGACCAGTTACGAAAAATGCAACTTCAAGGTCTTCCGGCTGGAATTGAACCCGCGACCCTGCGATTGCTAGTGCAGTGCTCTGACGACTGAGCTACGGAAGCCGTTGCCGAGAGCCTAGTCACGAGTTCTGTATATATGGTGGTAATGCCGGGATAAGATTCTGGGTATATTATAGGTAATATTTGGCATTTGATCAAACTACATGTTGAAAGGATTTGTGGTGAAGGAAAATTTCGAGTGTTGGAATACATACATTTTAAGACCAAAGCGGGACCAGTTGCGAAAAATGCAATATATATATTACCTATATATATATATATATAATTATACACAAGCGATTTCCGGTAACAACCGCCTGTGGTACAAACAGCGGTCATGCGCACATCCAGAGAGCGTGAAGCGCTATAGGGTCAGAGTGCTCAAACTACCACAAGGGTAGTGGGCGTTGCATTATCGCTAAAGGACACCTACACCATATATATATATATATATATATATATATATATATATATATATATATATATATATATATATATATATATATATATATATATATATATATATATATATATATATATATATATATATATATATATATATATATATATATATATATGAAGGAAAACAAAGGTATTCGTCATGCCTGGTTATATGATATAGGTATAAGAAAGAACTTCTTCAGGCAAAGTATACAAAACAGTATTTATTTCCAAACGTTTCGCCGATTAGGGCTTCTTCAGTGGAATAATCTGTGATAAAAGATATCGTCCTCTATATATACAATTTAGTTTAAAAGTGAAACAAAAGAATAATACAATATGTAAATATAAATCCATCTCGCAAAAGCTTTGGTTAGAAAACACGGCTTCCAATGGTTACAGTTAACACTAGACACTCAGTATCATCTCCTCTCGAAAGTCCGTTGCTGTGTTTTCCCATTGTGTTATGATGAAGATCAACATCTTGTTAGATTACAAGAGTCCCTCAGAGAAAAGAAAGATCGCAAGCTCAAGTCCTTATTGAACCAACAAACCAAAAGCTCTGTACCTCAACCGTCTGAACAACAATTACGAGGATTCAGTAATTTGTCAACGGAAAACTTGGATCCAACTTTGGTTACCATCTTGAATAAAGGTCCTTCTTACGTAAATGCTGACCCGAAATCTTTGCCTAAGTTTTGCTTAACATCAAAAGCCAGCTTACAATCAGCGACAGATAGACTACAAGAACAGCATATACCAGAAAGAGCTATAAACGAATTCAAAGGCGGGATTGCGCGTATTATAGAAGAATGTGAACAATCCGGTAATGAAATTCTTAAATCGAAGCGACTGCAGTATTTTGCTGTACGAAGAGTCACCTTAATCTTTAACAACACAATACAATACTTTACTGTACATAGAACAACTTAACGAAACAGTTACAACTTATCTTTACATGTCAACCAATCTCTAGGATATCACACGAGGCCATGTACTTATTTATCACAGGTAACCCAAGAATATTAGTTACCAAAGTATATAATGTTGGGTACAATATCCCCCCTCTAGTGTCAACGTCATGTTGTATAACGTTTTGGTACTTGCACATTTCTACCCGATTTTGTTTGGTATGGCTCGGGGGTGAAAATGGTCTCATCAGAAGCTGCATTGTTACGGTCAGTGCAGTCAGTGGAATTACCGTGTTCTCATCTTTGCCAAAGGAAGTGTCTATAAATGCCGGTTTCAACCGATCCAGAGATACGGTGTCGCGACGCCCGTCTAGATCAAGATCAAAATATTTATCTGCTCTCTCCAGCACGCGGTAAGGACCCTTATATGGCATGGCCAAAGGTTTCTGTACATGGTCCTGTCGAACGAAAACATGCGTGCAGGAATCTAATGCTTTGTTGATGTACGTTGGTCGTGAATGCGACTTAGTAGGAGTTGCTTTGAGGTTCTGCATGGTTTCCTTGAGCTTGTTCACCAAATCTGATGTGGGCCCTGCTGAATCGTGAGAGTGGGTATCTACAAATTGTCCTGGTAGACATAACGTTGTGCCGTAGACGAGCTCTGCAGTGCAAGCTTGAAGGTCTTCCTTGTACGCGCTTCTTAAACCGAGGAGTACTAATGGCAACGAAATAGTCCACATATTGGGGTTGAGTTTAGTTTTGAGGGCTGCTTTCAGTTGACGGTGGAAACGTTCAATCATCCCGTTTGCAATGGGATGATATGCTGTCGTGCGGATGTGTTTTGTTCCCAGCAAATTGCTAAGTTCCTGCCACAGATGCGACTGAAACTGGCCTCCCCTGTCTGTAGTGATCGTTGATGGCACTCCAAATCGGGCGATCCATCCAGACAAGAAGGCTTTGGCAACTGTTTCGGCTGAAGCATCTCTAATCGGAATCGCTTCCGGCCAACGTGTGAAACGATCGATGCAGGTGAGCAGGTAAGTGAAACCATTGGACGGAGGTAGCGGTCCGACGAGGTCGATGTGTACATTATTAAATCGACTTTGGGGCAGGTCAAATTTTCCTAGTGGTGTTGAAGTATGGCGATGTATCTTCGCCTGTTGACATATTAGACATTCTTTTGCCCATTTCCGAACATCAGTGTTGATTTTGGGCCAAATGAAGCGGGACACGATAAGCTTTCTTGTTGCATTGATTCCTGGGTGAGCTAATCCATGCAGGGAATGGAATGCAGCCCTTCTGAACGCCTTGGGTACCCAAGGTCTCGGATTGCCCGTGGAGACGTCACACAGAAGAGGCTTTGCCGTCATTGGTAGGTTGACGGTACGGAAATGAATGGAGTTTTTGCACTGTGCGATATCTTGAATTTCTGGATCTGTAGCTTGAGCTTCTGCGAGTTTGTCGTAGTCGAGAACAAGGTTGGGCGTGTCTGAAGCGTTGACTTGTATACGGGAAAGGGCATCTGCTGCTGTGTTAGCCTTGCCTGGGATGTGTCGAATATCTGTCGTGAACTCTGAGATGTATCCGAGTTGTCGAGTTTCTCTTGGTGTGTACTTGTCAGAGTTATGGTTGAAAACATACGTTAATGGCTTGTGATCAGTGAGAATACAAAAGCGTCGGCCTTCAAGTAGATGGCGAAAATGCTTGATTGCCAAATAAATGGCTAACAATTCTCGACCAAAAGTGCTGTAACGTTGTTCTGCAGGTTTGAGCTTCTTGGAGAAAAAACCATGTGGTTTCCAATTGTCGCCGATCTTTTGTTGAAGAACTGCTCCAACTGCGACGTCGGATGCGTCGACCAATAAGCTAGTTTCTGCCGTTGTGTGCCAATGTGTAAGCTGAGTGGCATCCGCCAGGGCTTTCTTTAGCTTATTGAAATCTTCGACTGACTCCTTCGTCCATTGAGGTCTTGATTTCTGCTTGTCCGCCTGTGTGAGAGAAGCAGTGAGTGGGGCTTGAAGGGTGGCACAGTTGTCAATAAACCTGTGGTAGAAGTTGATTAGGCCCAAAAACTCTCTGAGCTTCTTGGTGGATGGGGGTAGTGGGAAATCGAGGATGATTTGAACTTTCTCTTGCAGGGGCCGTATGCCTTCCTTGCTAATGCGGTGGCCAAGGAAATCCAGTTCAGGTTTGCCAAATTCGCATTTCTCTGGGTTGATGACCAATCCATAGTCGCTGAGGCGGGTGAAAAGTTGTCGGAGATGCTGCTCATGCTCTTTGGGTGACGAACTGGCAACCAGCAAATCGTCGATGTAGCAGTAACAGAAATCTAGTCCGCGAATAACTTGATCCATGAATCTCTGAAAGGTTTGCGCGGCGTTGCGGAGGCCAAATGGCATACGTCGAAATTCGAAAAGGCCAAAGGGTGTAGTAATCGCGGTCTTGTGGACATCGTTTGGCTCAACTGGAATCTGGTGGTATGCACGTACTAAGTCAACTTTCGAGAAGATTGTTGTACCATGTAGGCTTGATGTAAAATCTTGGATATGAGGTATCGGGTAGCGATCTGGTACGGTGAGGTCATTCAATGCTCGATAGTCCCCACAAGGTCTCCAAGAGCCTGGAGTTTTCTTGGGAACCATGTGCAACGGAGACGACCAATTGCTTAAAGAGGGTTGGATGATTCCCAATTCCAGGAGATTTTCGAATTCCGATTTGGCTATCTTGAGCTTTTCGGGAGCGAGTCGTCTGGGCCTTGAGTGGGCCGGTTGACCTTTCGTGACGATATGGTGAGTGACGTTGTGTTTAACATTCATTTCTTGCGTAACCTTGGTAATGGACGGGAATTTTGCGAGAATATCGAGGTATTCGGACTTGCGTTCTGCCACGACGATTTGACACTCAAGTACGTGGTGGCATCCAGTAATTTGCTTCGTCCTACGTCAACCAGCAAACCATAGTGGCGTAAGAAGTCAGCTCCAAGGATAGGGAATTTAACTTCAGCGACGACAAAATTCCATTCTAACTTACGGCGGAAACCAAGGTTCAGATTCATTGAACGTTTGCCGTATGTTTTGATTGTGCTGTGATTTGCGGCCTCCAAAACCACGCTGACTGGCTGCAAGTGATGACCACGCATACTGAATGGGACAACGCTTACTTCGGCTCCGGTATCCACCAAGAAACGCTTCCGGGAATTGTTGTCTGTGACAAAAAAGAGACGGCTCTTAACGTTGGTCAGCATGCCCGCCGTCATTACCTGCTGACCTGCTCGTTTCCCGAGCAAGGTGGTTGACATTTGCGGGCTTTGGTGCCGAAACGTTGGTGATACCAACAGAGCGTAGAAGTAGTAGAAGCGTTGGTTTCTGGTTGTGGCTTCTTTGCAGAGCGCCTGTCCTGTTGTTTGGTGAAGGCAGCCAAGGTGTGGTTGATCTCTTGTAGCTCAGTACGTAGGGCTGCTAGCTCGTTGGGCTCTTGTGCATGTTGCGGAATTGCGCTGATGTTTTGAACAGGAACATCCATAACTTTGTCGGCCTTGTCGGCAAGCTCAGTAAGCGAAATGGCGTCGGTCGTTGTGGCTGTAAGGAGCTGTCGAACATGCGTAGGTAACCTTTGTAAAAATAGTTCGCGAATCAAGGGATGATCACTTGGCGTGTCGTCGAGTAACTGCTCGAATTTGCGTAGAAGTTGAGAGGGTTTACGATCGCCCAATTCTTCGGCGGACAACAGCTGCTGTAATCTCTTAGCGCGGCTGGTAGTCGTTCTGGTGATTAGCTTGGCTTTCAATTCGTCATAAGCATTGTGCTCTGGCTTGTGTATGATGAGATCACGAATATCAACAGCCACTTCCGGTGGGAGAGAAACGACAATGTGGTGGAACTTTGTATCTTGATTGTTGATCTTTCGAGTGACGAACTGCGATTCTACCTGAGCGAACCACACTTGCGGGTCCGCAGTCCAAAATGGAGGAAGTTTCAAAGCGATAGCGGCGACGGGGGTAACAGAAACTTGTGCTGTTTGTGCAGAGTTCTCGCCGTCAGTGTTGGACATCTTGTTGAAAAATGAAAATACCGGCGAAAATTATATTACAATCGCGTCGGGGTCACCAATTTGCTGTACGAAGAGTCACCTTAATCTTTAACAACACAATACAATACTTTACTGTACATAGAACAACTTAACGAAACAGTTACAACTTATCTTTACATGTCAACCAATCTCTAGGATATCACACGAGGCCATGTACTTATTTATCACAGGTAACCCAAGAATATTAGTTACCAAAGTATATAATGTTGGGTACAGTATCACCTTCCCTCTAAGAAAATAAGTATTATTCGAACAGACAAATCCAAACGACTTGTTGCACTAGACGCCACCCATTACGAAGAGATAGTCAAGAAATGTACGATTGAAACAGGAAATTATCAAGAAAAGAAGATAAATCTTCCAAGAACAGAACAGATACGATTCAACGGACAGCTCAACAAAATCGCCGACAAATATAAGAAAAAACATCCTAAATTATATCGAGAAATAAAGTCTAATATTTGCAGCGAACCACTACCATGTCCTGTATATTGTTTACCAAAAGATCACAAAGAAGGAACGTTAAAAGGTAGACCAATACATGCTGCTACAGATACTCCAGGTACTGATTTATCAAAATACCTCGCCAACAAACTAAACGTTCTATTGAAATACGTTCCTTCCCATCTCAAAAACACCGAGGAATTTATGCAGTTTCTATCTGACATCGAAGGAGAAGTTCATGGTTTATGTAGTCTTGATGTTTGTAACCTGTATGGCTCGATACCACTAGAAGACATAAAGTTACTTCTCAGACTAAGTGTGACAAGTGACGTCGTACTAATCGGAGGTAAAGGCTACAGGCAGAAGACTGGTCTCGCTATGGGCAATAACCTTGCCCCAACACTTGCCATCATATATATGAACGAACTCGACTCACAGATACTTGATATATATTATGGATCAGTTATCTTAAAGCGATATATTGATGATATTTTTGTAGTGTGGATGTCGAATACAATTGTTCCTGAGGATCTATTGTCCGTAGTCAACAACCTGAACGCCGCCATCAAGTTCACAATTGAAATGCCTAAGGATAATCAATTACCATTCTTAGACACAATGGTTTTATTTGATTCCATCAAGAAAACATTTACCACTACGCTTTACATTAAACCCATCCATAGTGAATCCATTACACCTTGGGATAGTCATGGTTCGATATCCTCGAAGCGTGCTATTTTGGTGGGAGAAACAAGACGAGCTATTTCACGTTCAACAGATCCCTCGTCGAGAACGAAATCTCTTCGCACAATCACACGCATATTTCTTAAAAATGGATACCCGAAAAGGTTTGTGAAAGCGGTCATCAGACATACGTTACACACCGCACCTGTGCGTAAGGAAGAACAGGAAAAAAACATCTGTCTTAAGTTACCGTATATCAATGAAGAAATGAAGCGACGCGCTTTGGCGGTTGTTCGCCGTTCTGGAATAAGTGGTATCAGGGTCCATTTTATGAACGGAAAGCCGTTGTCACGAGTCTTCGCACCATCAAGAGAGAAGCAAAACTGCCCGGAAAATTGTAAAACATGCATACCGGCTGTGAAAGAAAATCGGTGCAATACCAAACACTGTGTCTATCGTATTACTTGCTCGCATTGCCATATAGTCTATATTGGTGAAACCGGACGAAGCATTGGGACTAGAGTTAAGGAACATCTTAGCATGAAAACACAGACAGCTTTTAGTCATTTATAGACACATAGCGACGGTAATCAAATAGATAATTCCCCTATTATATGGGAAATACTACACGCTAATATTAAATATTTTAACGAACGTAAAACAATAGAAGCACTTGAAATTAAGAAACATTCCACGAATATTATGAACGGATGTATAGGAAGAGCACTTTCTATTTAGTCTTTGTTTTATTTATATTTACATATTGTATTATTCTTTTGTTTCACTTTTAAACTAAATTGTATATATAGAGGACGATATCTTTTATCACAGATTATTCCACTGAAGAAGCCCTAATCGGCGAAACGTTTGGAAATAAATACTGTTTTGTATACTTTGCCTGAAGAAGTTCTTTCTTATACCTATATATATATATATATAATATATATATATATATGTATGTATACTATATATACCGAAACTGCCACCAATTTGCTATTGTGTTACATGCCAAAGGAATGATAGGAATGTGTAGCAGGCCAGAATACAATCTCTAAGACAGTGTCCCACGCCCCCGTCAAGATTAGAACCTTCGCTTCGCTCGGAATTATTAATTGTATGTTTTAAAGTAAAATGATATTCAATTAGAAATACGTGTATGCAACAACTGGCCAACTTGATGCTAACTTGAAGCTATATATATCAGTCGATTAGTGTTTGTAACTTTACTCCCAACTGTTCCTTTTTCAGTAAATGGTAACTACGGAAGATGGATAAGAAATTCAACATGTAATGTTACTTGTGGCGATGGTTTCGAAATGTGGATTCGAAAATGTGACAATCCTAAGCCAGCCTACGGCGGAAACAGCTGCCTGGTACTTGGTAAAGGCGAAAACTGGAAACCGTGTCAAATGGCGATTTGTAAACCTGTGCCGACAGGTAAGCCTTTAGATTTCCATGCCTTGTTTGCAGGAAGTTGGTTCAACTGTTAACATAGCTGTTTGATATAAATAGTATCTCTGAAATATTCTTTTACTTAAATATAAAAATAGTCAGTGTGATGAAAGGGACAGTTGACCACCATAACCTTATAGTGATATCATCTTCCATACCCGCATGGGTTACCACACAGATAATGGTAAAAAGAAAAGCCACTTTAAATTTAAGAGACAGAGAACATTTTCCGAATCGCAATGGCATTACATTCGTGATTTAGGCTGGTGTTCCATTGCGAGTTCTCGTTCTCGCAAACTTCCACGAGTGTTTCTATAACTCGATGGAAACATGAAATAAAATAGTAAACAGCTTAAGTTTGCAATGTACTGGTGAATTTAAAGATAAAATACCATCAAGTTACCTTTTTACATTTGCTGTGGTTACCCTAATTACTCGGGCTACCTGTGGTAGCGAGTCTTAAATTCGTCTCTATTATTATTCGTATTCTTGGGGTTCCACAAATCTGTAAAATTGCGCAATAATAGTTCCCAGGCTTTTGCGAACCGTGAGTCATGTTGCGGGTCATTTCAGTCAAATTTGACGACATATTTTCTTTTCGTCGAGTTGTTCTTTGACTCTGTTGGTAGATTTTGAAAGAGAGTTATTGTGAATACGCTCACCATATGCTTTAATACAACTCGCTGATCGTGGTAGACCTATACCAAAAGATGTCGAGCGATTTCAGAAGGGGTTGGTCCGCGATCTTGATAACCGTACGCTGATGTGTACTCGATCAAATCTATGTTTACATGTTTTATTGAATCGATCAAACTTATATGCGTAAATGTGTTATTGAATTGTGTTGAAAAATGTTACTCAAATGCTGTAATTCAATCGAAGAACGAATAACATGAAGACTCTTAGTCGAGAACTTTGAAGTGACAGGTAAACATGCTGTTGTTGCGATATTAATACACGAAGTCGACGAGACTCAACATATGAACGCTGTATGGAAATACGTTTAATACATGTACTAAGGTAATTGTAATATTTTTTATAAGCTTTATTGCCTGTATTGTTTATTGCGATATCATACAAAATAAAGTCGAGCTATTCAACAGTTTATTGTTTTATATATATCAAGTATGTATTTCATATTTATATCGTCGATCATTGATCATGACTATGCAGTACATTCACATATTTTGCCTAATAAATCAGGAAACATGTTGCCATCTAATAAATCAGGAAACATGGAGACTCGCTCAAAATGTTCTTTATCTCAGTTGACAATTTAGATTCATTTGAGGCTGGTGTTTACACTGTCAAAGTTTCTTTGAGTTCTAGTTGATCACAGAACTGTGAAAGGTGTTTACACTGACACACTGATCAAACTATACTTTGATAGTTTGATAAAATAAACTTTGATAGTGACAGTGTAAACCAGGGTTTAAGGGTGGTTTGTACTATCAATGTTTATTTGATCAAAGTGACTCTCAGGCATACCATAGTGCAGTTTTACCAAATGATTATGGCATTATTATTATATATCTTTTTTCAGTTACCAGTATTTTTATTAGTACAAATTGTAGTTATCTTAGGATTGCATTGTTAATAAAGGTATCACTGTGTATGTAATCATAGTCAATCGAGATATGGTCAATCGAGATATGGTCAATCGAGATATGGTCAATCGAGATATGGTCAATCGAGATATGGTCTGGAAACTTGGCAAAATTCAAAATGGTTAACAAATGATCTGCAATTAATGTTGGGCTCTGCAAAAATATTTTGTTTTAGGTTTATTAGTCAGGCTACCTGTTGTAGCACCGAGTGTAGGTTTTGGAAGTCTTTTTGTGTTATTTTCCTTTCTATGTTGCAATAATGGTTGACTCAGTAGTTAAACCCTATATTGCATCATACCTGCGCAGGTTAAAGTAGCCCGAGTTAACGCCTAGCGGGCATCTTGTTAATATTAAAATTGATCGCATTTTATCCTTCAGACGGCGCGGGTAAATATCAGACAAATTCGTCAGATGAAGTCATAGTTCCATAGCTCTGGCACAATTCACTAAATAGTTGTGGGCATAGGCTCAAAAAAACCGCGCAGGGTTTCTCTATTTACAGCCCGCTTTTCAGGTTGTTTGAAAAAATGCGCTCTGATTGGTGGAAATTTCAATTTCGTGTCGCGTGCACGCGACCATGCTGTTCACATTGCAATCATGGTTTCGACCCGTGCTTCGACATAGACTTGTTGTGTATAATGTAGACGATATTTTGTCACTATTTGATCAAAATATGTTAATTGGATACATGTACAGTGCAGAGGAGTTGGATTTGGATAGGCAGCCTTCTCAAAACCAAGTAAGTTTGGGGCGACTATATCATGTCTCGCGCTGCGAAATTCTGTTCGGTTTCGTATTTCAACTTGCTGTTCTACAATCGCATTTCTTTGCTTTTTCATACCCAAAATGTTTCTTTTTATATGGAAAATATGTCTTAGACTTATATATGCATGATAATGTAAATTTGAACCACTTTTGAATAGCGTGTTTGTTTGATGTTTTGACGCGCACATGATGCTACAGGCTACAGAATAATTATCTTCGGTTCGCTTGCTTGCGCCTAAGTTGAAGGTTTTCTATTTGATCATGTGCCTTTATATTCCCCGTAGTTGTAGAAAGATAGAAAACACTCGGATATAGGGCTGATAAAATATTTCGAAATCAAATAACTATATAAACCCATGACATATGACACTAAATAACACAAAACCATGTATACATACATACATTGTACATTGTAATAGCCAAGGGTTTTGTGTAGCAACAGTCAACAAATCACAAAAATATAAAGCAGCTATTATGCTTGGCTATTATGTTTGCAGGGTTTTGTTTTATTTAGTGACAATCGTCATCCTTTCGAGAATCCATGAACTCACGTAAAAATCTTACAGGTTGTAACAAGGTTGTTGGTTCAACATGCCTGTAACAGCATAATGTCAACATGATAGATCGGGACTGCTAAAATAACAGCACGGTTCAAGCATGTTTCAACATGTTGTGACAGGCTTGTTGAATCGACAGTCGTTGTTCATGCATGTGAGAACATGCAAAAACCAGCTTGGTAGAATAAGCAAGTTCATGGCTGTTGTAACAATGCTGTTCAACCTTGTTATTTCATCATGCTCTGACAACATGTTGTATCATGTATGAACAATGTTGTTCAACACTGTTCAAGCCTGTTCAACCATCAGCCATGAATAATACTGATTCAACATCCATGAACAGGCCTGTTTATAACCTTGTCCAAGCCTGCCATATCAACCAATGTGTTTTAGGCTATACACAGGTGGAAACAGAGTGCGTTTTTACGTGTGTAGTATGTTGTGCCGCCATACAACTGACTATCATCATACAGTACAATTCCATTATGCAATTTCAGTCATATTTACTGTACATATTGCCAATATCACAATGCAACTTATTCTATTCAAATATTTACTATGTCCAATTATATTCAATGCAGTCGAGTTTCCATGTAAACAATAGAGTTATTACTATGTAACGTACAACAATTTATGTGATTTATGCTCATTTATGCAAACCATTTCAGTCTTATATATGCGTGTAAAAACTTTTTTGAAAAGCTAACTGACACTAATTCATTATGAGTGTAGTTTTACTAACTTTTACATGATATTATGCCTTCGAGAAACTCTAGTCGGTCAATATGGAATATTGTCATTTTCCTCCATTTTAGGGTCGTGTACTAAAACGGCTCTAACTTTTTTCCATTTGCTCAAATTCATTCATATTTGTTGTACATATTGCCAATATCACAAGATAAGTTTTTGGTTATAGATGTTTGGATAGTATTACCCAGTATACAGGCTAGACCAGTTTTTCCTACAAAATTTAGTGTTATTACATCATTAACATGTTAATTTATGCTAATTTATGCTATATATGTTTAATTTTGGGCGGACTAAATATCGAAATTCTGAAAGCCCATCACATATTCTTTCAGAAAAGGTATAGTTTTCTATATAGTTCTAAATAATTGCTGAGAAAATAAATGGACATTGACACTGATCAATTTTCATTGATTTTGCCCCAGTCAAGAAAGGGTAGTGTTTATGCAATGAAATTTCGATATTTTTTGTCTTCAATGGAATTTTCAGTCATCGCCGAATAATTTGATAGAGGATATTCATTCGCTTGTAAATGCCTCAATGTTGAGAGGTAGATGTGAATTGTCCGCCGTTATTCGAGTCACAATGTTTTTAGTCTGCTGGCAACACAACAGTTCCGCCGTGAGGAGCTGCTACTACATAGTTCGCCACACTGAAACTCACGAATCTGGTTATAGTTGTGACGTCGTGGAGACCACTCAAATCGTATGCACTTTGAATAGCTATACAAATTTATATTAAAAAATATTTCTATTAAAAAATAATCAATAATTTCATTGCATAAACACTTAACGAGAGTATCAATACACCATGTCTTTCGGAATAAAATATTTCTATTTCTTTTATAAAATTACCCGCAGAAAATAAGTAGAACATTGAAGTATAGCATTCCTTTATTAACTACTTTATTGTTAATTATCATTGTTTGTTTATATTTATTATTAATGTCATTGTATGTGATGGCGTGAGATTTTCCATGTTTCAATCGAGGTTTGGAAACACGTGCGTTATCCAATCACTGCTCAGGATTTCCAAATGTTATTTTATAATCTAAAAATATCTACTAATCCTTTTGAAATCCTTCCCGACGATTGCTTGATATAATCAGATATTATCTTGACGGTTTTTAGAAATAAATATCGTGAAAATAGCAATTGGTGTTGGTGTTGCCCCGGTAGTTCTGGTGATGTTAATAATTTTTGGAATATTTGCGTATCGAAGAATGAAACGAGGTGAGTGCGCGAACATATTACATTTCCATGTCCCGTTCTGTTTCTCGTCTCTTCCTTCTGTTTCTCGTCTGATCCTTTTTGGATCTTTTCCGTCTTTACATGGCCTGATGCAAACACGTGATGGAGTTTGGGAGAATTCAAAAGTTTATGTGAACCAGGGGATTTACATAAGTACTTTCGAATTTTCCCAAACTCCCTCGAGTGTTTATATCAGCTTATGTAAATCAAAGCGTTCATTTTCCATTGCTTTTATAAAAATAAGACTAAAAATATGATGTCATTACCGTGTTTGCATTGCCTGATACAAATACGTACTGACCAATCACAGCGTGCGTAAAACTGAACTTATTTTATAATCGCTCGTATTTGCTTTTTCTCTTAGAATACGAGCCATATGCTGTGCTTCATTTCGATAGAATAATTCCCACTGAACATGAGAATACAGAGAATTCTGCAGAACCAGCTGATGTGGTTAGCGTTCGTCCTCAAATATATGAAAATGTGGATGAGAATTGGGAGCCATTGCCATGTGTTAATAGTGGCATAATCCCTCTTCAGGAACCGTACATTAACGTGTCGTCACTGAATAGGCCCCATTACACCAAACTACAGCTTTTTAGTTCGATTACTTTGGGTTGGTTGAGGAACACATGGGGACTGATGGATGAATTGGGGAGACAAGTGTATGATGTGCTATTTCGTAGTATGGAGGTAAACCGCGATTATCCCACAAGGGAAGGTTTAGGGGTGATTTGTAAAAATAGCAACAGTTTTGACAGCAGGACAGCGGTATCACTTCCTGGCGTTGGTGTCCGTCCATGTGAGGAAACAGATGAAGCCAAAGTTGAAGACAATTCCGTCAATTTAGAAATCCCAATGATTTAACCAGCAATGGAATATTTAATTTAACCATTGTTTACAATATTTATGAATTTTATGGCATCCGCAATGCATGATGGGCATACAAGCACGAATCTTGAGGCCATTGCCAACAACCAAATCATTGCCAACAACCAATTCGTTGACAAATGAATCGTCCAATTTACTACAAAGTTAATGGTTCAAACACCACTGGCACTACAATTTATAGAATCATACAACATGAATTGAATAATTATAATAATAATTATAATACTGTTCATTACTTTCGTCTTTAAAATATAAATGATACATTTGCATATCGTCTGGTTCAGTCTTTGGGATAGGTGTTGAAGCAATTAAACGGAATATTCGTTGAGTACTGAATATTTGAAAGGGCATCAACTCAATTAATTCCGCTTGATTCTGTAACTTTAAATGGCATTCTGTCATTACCAAATTGAATATACATCCCAATCTTCGATGAACGGTCATCTGATGTGAAGCTATATATATATACTTTTTACCCTCCTTGTCATCATTCCATACAAATAATAATTTATATAAATTATTTTGTATTACACCAGGAAGAGGGAACAAATCAATTTTCGTACACTTAAGCAACTGGAACTCGATGAGTGGATAATATGCACCTATTTCACACAAATTACAGAACATAGGGTTGTCTTTGTTATTTGTCAGCATAACACGATGATTCTCTTCACTGAACACGGATCGATAGTTGTTAAAGGTAGTCATCATGAAGGTAAATCACTGAATGAAGATAAATCATAAAGACAAATCCCTTTTATTTCCTTTCTACTAAACATCGATCCGTAACAAATCGTACAGATATTCCGATCATATAACTTACAACCCAGGGAATATAAGTAAACACATATTTTATTTCAGCTTTCATTGCCCAAACCTCTTGGATCTCAAATACAACACCATAACCTTTAGTGTGCGTTTTGATACAGTTGATCAACATTAAATGAACATTTTGCTAGTGTTTATATAACTCAAAACTATTCAAATAATATTTATAATAAATTTCAGTGCTTTCGGCCATACTTAAATACAGGTAAGAAATATAATATAGTTGCATTTATATATATGGATTAAAAAAACTTAACATTAATATTTTTTATTCATTAAAATTTGTCTACAATATTTATTTTAGAAATAAACGGTACAGACCTAAAATCTCTCAAAAATATTTAAAAATAACAACCAAAAAATACTCTACATAGTTTTTAATGACGGAAGTCAAGGTTAGTCCATAATGATTCCTTATTAGGAAATGGTTATGATCAGTCTTTTTTTAGAGAGGCAAACCAAGGTCAAACCTTACATTCTCCACATTTTTTTATTAGAATGGTCAAGGTTATTCCCTAATGATTACCGTATAGGGTAACATCCGCTATTATCATTAAAATATAACAACCAATGATATTGCTATATTTTTTGAAACATTATTATAAAAAACCTTGATTTTTAAAAAATTCATTCACAATACGAAAATGGCTCGCGTTAAACAAGTTAAGAAAAATATCACGGAAAGAGGAAGAGTAATTGCCAAAACTCATGGGAAAAATATATCAACAATGCTAAAGGAACGCGAAAATTATCAACAAATTATCCATCAAAATGGTTGGAGTTTATCAGACGATGAACAAGATTTCCGTGCCCCATCTGAAATTTTAAAAGAAATTCGCTCAACCAAGAAAATCAGTATTCAACACAAGATTAAAAAAACCCGTCTCGCTTCACCTCCACACCAAACAAACTGTAGTTCATCTCAAGCAAGTCTTCCTCCTCCACCATTACCACATATACCCAAAAAGGAAATCAAAATGACTGACAGCCCTATCATATCAGAGGTTGACAGTTGGCAATCATCACCTACCTATGATCATATAACACCCCCGCAAGTTATATTACAACCAGATCTCAACAACTACGAATTCGATATGTCGAAGGTTTTCTTTAATCAAGTACCGCTACCGCCAGCTTCGAGTTTACAACAACAACCTCTCTTCACGGCAACTCCTTCACAGTGTTTAGCACAACTATGTGACGATCTAACCTGCCAACAAATATTCTTCCAAATAACAATGAACAAAATAACATTTTAATGCAATTAGTGGATGAATCTACAAATCCATTCGTACCAACATTATCTCCTATCCCGCCAACACCACCACAACACGATGTTGAAGAAATAAATGCTAATGATGATGATGATGATAACGACCCGCCACTTAAAAAAAATGTTTTAAGCGTGCATTAATATATATGAAACGAGAAAAAAAGTGTGAATATGCCCATGAAGAAAAACATGTGACAATTTATTCAAATTTTGATAAAGACATTATATGTACACAACATAATAAATTTCGAGAACTAGAAGCATTATATTCTGATAAACTGAAAATAAATAAAAAATATTTGCATTGGCGTTCCAAAAAAATAATCTGTGATTTAATGGAGAAACGCTATGTTCTTGATATTAATAAAGAAGAAAAAAGAAAACAAAATTGTATGAATAAAAAAAAAACAAAAAAATAAGTGCATAATATATTTTTTTTAAATAAAAATTCATTACAATAAAAAAATGGATGTATGGAATATTATTGTACAAGAACTGCATCGTTTTGAAATATATATCAATAAACCCATGGAAAAAAGTATATGGAAATGTGTTGAAGAACAAGAGATTTTTTTTAAACAGCATATAATTGTGTTCATAAAAACACCACATCAAATGGTTGATTTATATAATTCAATGGACAGACATGAAATTGGACAAATCTTAGCATATTATGCTTTAATCATATGCTTTTTTAAAAATAAAGAAATGTCTAAGATAGGGTAAAAGTTATAAAAATATGTGTACATCAAACAATTTTAGATTTTAGAAATTCTCATCTAAAAACAAAATTGTTCCCCGACGAGAAAATAAAACAAATACGTTGGTTTTCCAATATAATGAATATATTTTTTTGAAATATGTAAAATAATCTAATACATTTTTACAAGCCATCGTAAATAATAAATAATATTAACAGGATCATCATACGTAATGGCATATGATTCTATAACACTCTTAATAAAAAAGCATTTGACTTGCTAATGTCTGATCTAATTGTCACCTTTATATCCTTATTATGTAATATATCTAAATACGGCTGGTCAAAGTGTAAAATAATGGGTCTATTATTTTGTATATTACTATTATTTTTTACTAAATCAGAAAATAAACTAATTTTAAACTTATTTTTTACACTTGTTTCATAAAACATTTTAAACCAATAAGAATTTTTGGAATGGTATTAAATAAAGTCTCTTATAACCATAACAACATTTTTCACCACGAATAAAATATTTTCGTTGTGAATGAACTGCAGGAATTATATATCATTGTAGATCAGTTACAATTCCCCAATCTTTGCATTCATTATTTGTATTCTTCTTTGGCAGTCAGTTTTGATTTTTTTGATACATGCAAAGCAACCATAACCATTTTCACTGATTACGTTCCTGAGTACACCAACTTTCGCTAAATCAACTTCCGTACAGGCTATATATCTACCATAATAATAGTCACATAAATCACAGACTGCAAATAATAATCCAATGTATCTGTTTCGAAAATGTTGTATAAAATAAACGAGTTTCAATATCACATTAATGTTGATCTTTTGTTCATTATCTTGCGCAATAGAGCTTTTATGAACTCTTTTCAATGACATTGTCAGATTGATAAAGTCTGTAAATAATAGTTTAAAAAACCTTATATACTTTTTGTTTTTTCTCAAAAAATCATAAAATAAATATATAAGAATTGATAACAAAATACTCATTTGTATAATGGGTATACTATTTTGTTTCTTAAAAAGCTTATAATAGCATAAAAACTTTAAAAAGAACCATAAATATGTTTAACCACATATAATAAAGCATATAAAGAGTAATAACAAACAGTCGTGTAGTAGTTTTTTTTTATATGCTATTTCTCATTAAAAAATAGTAATACATTAGAAAAGTTCAATTGCCATCAAGTTATCGTGTGAGTAACATCATCTCTGTACCTGGAACAATTGTAGAAATCAATTATATTTTTTAAAAGAGGAAGGAAAAGAAAAAAAAGAAGAAATTAATAATCGTAGTAACAACCAAACATATCTACAAACTTTAAGAAATTTTTAAGAAAAAAATAAAACAAATGGCTATGAAAGAAGAAAAAATAAAAATAGATACGGAAGAGAAAAAAAAGCATGAATGGACAACCTCTAAAAACCTATCTGGACCCCTCCTCTGGAAAACCTCCCCCCTCTCTCATATGGCTCTCCAACCCCTCTAATATGGGACTACGGCGATAAAGGAGAGGTATACGCATATACATTCACAGAGAAGGACAAAACCATTCAGGATAATAGTAAAGATATTTTGAGGGGAACATTTAAAACCATTATGAAAAAAAAACAAAATAAATAAATGCTGTAACTTTTTTAATAAAATTTTTATTCAAATACATTAATAAAAACTATATAAATAGACAGGTTTTTCGTTTTTTTTATAAAAGCATTGCTTTTCGTACTTCAGTTAACATAAAAATGAAGTGTAAGAGTTGTATAAAAAAATAAAAAAATAATACGAAAATGACGACGTTCTAAAAAAAAAATTCAAAAAGGAGGGGATATCACCAAAAAAGATCATGAGTTTTATGAATTTTGGAAATGGTAGACGATGTATTAAAAATATTTTTATTAATCCAAATAAGTTTTTTCCATCTTTGTATTCTATCATCACATTCACATAGATCAACTATTTTACTATAGATAATCGTCCGTAAAATAAGATAAATATTTGCTGTAACTTTTTTGAATAAAATTTTTATTCAAATAAAATATATAATAAAAAAATTGTATGTATTGTGCTTTAACTAGCTCTTTCACCACAGGCTAACATTCAAATGCCCATAACGTACAACAAGTAAAAAACCGATCGATCTGGCAGTGAGCTGAATGTCGCTATGGACCAGTCTCACCTGACATCCTTCTCCCAATTTTTTACAAAAGAGAGAAAGACCAGACAATTAAGTCTAAACCAGTCGCGATTTACAAGTGTACTGCGGGTTGAATGCGCACCAATGCAATAATAAATAAATATTACAGAACATTGGAGGGATCAAGCGCTTCATACTTCTTTTTACAAAAAAGTACAACTTTCAAGCGAGCACCTCTACACACAGTAGACGAACAAAAGTAGAACTGATTCAAAAAAATAAAAAACACCCTATTTATACTCTTTCAACTGTTTTTAAAAAAAAAAGGATTTTCTGATATTTTTTCCAAAATCCAATACATTTTTTTAAATCATTTTTCAATCCAATATTACATCTTAAAATTTTTTGAGAACATCATTTTTTTTAAATACCGTAACTATGAAATATCAGTCATTCTGCCATAAGATGGCGTTGAGGTAAGAGCTCCGTGACGGAAATTTCTATGATTAATTCTATAAGCAATTTTTTTGGTTTTTGATTATTTTTATTTCAACACGTCTCTTTTCAAATAAAAATAATATGAAGTTTTTTTCTTGGATAATGGTCTACGTAAGTGTAAATCACATCGGGTGAGGTATGATGGTTGTTTATAAAGGTTTTTATTTTTATTTTTTTATATCTCATGAAATTTTTTATGATCACCTTGAATGACCTTCCTCTCTTTGGATGTAAAAACTCAAGGATGATCACCAAAAAACTGGTCGTAAAACAACACCAGGTTTTCATGACATAAATATATACAAAATACCAAAAACCTCTTGTATACGACCAGGTGCATATCCCCCCTGATTTGATTACTGGTCGCTTTATCCAGGGTGACCACACCTTAAAACATGAACACCCCCCTGGAAATAAATTCTGGAACGAGCTCTGATTGGTCAATCAATTTTCTACTCGCATTCTGATTGGTCCAGAGCTCGGGCCAGGCTCTTACACATGAAAAATAATAATAATAATCATATAACTACTGACAGAGCTCATCAGGGAACTCTTTATGATATCTGTTAAAACATGAAGTAAATGAAATAAACAGTCCTTTATAACCCGCATTGATATTTTGAAGGGTCCGGGAGATTTGTTAGATGGCATGTCAGATATGATTTTGCGAACCTCAAAGGTTGACGCTGGACGGAAACAAAAGCTGGTTAAATTTATGGCTGTATCTTCCAGAATGGCGGAATTGATAGGATCAACATTTGCTAACAGGTTGGATGCGGCATCGGCGGCTTTCTGTCCCACTGAAGTAAAGTGTTCATTAAATTCACTTGCCAAACGATTTAAATCCTTGCTATAAGTGAGTCTGGTCGACGTAAGCTTCGAAGGAAGACATTTCCGAATTGTTTTCCACATGGACCCAGTGTTGCCCTTATAGTTGTTGATCTCTCCCTGCACATGAGCGATTTCGGCTTGTATTAACATTGTTTTAGCGTTGTTTCGTGCAGCTTATACAGAGACCAATCTGCCGCGTCACGTGTAAGTCTAAAACGTCTCATGAGTTTGTCTCTCTCTTTCATAACTGCCTTTAAGTCGTTATTAACAAATGGGACAGCGCGGTTTTGAATTGTAACCTTTTTTACGGGAACATGTCGATCTAAAACATCCAGGAACAATTGATTAAAAATTAACAGTTTAGTATTTATTTCTGGAACAAGATAGACTTGGTCAAAGAGCAACTGAGAGACTGCCGTAGAAAATAAAATAGGATCATAGTTCTTGTAAGATCTTGTAGATATGAATTATCGCTAATGCCAGTGTCGATGACTCCAGACTCGGTAACCAGAGCTTGATCTGAAACAAGGATTATGTCCACGAGTGTGGCTGATCGGTCGGTAATCCTAGTTGGCTTGGTAATAACTTGGGTTAGGTTCATGGTAGTACAAAGATCTACAATTGTTGAAAATTCATGGCCTCTTTTAAGGAGGTCACAGTTCAGATCACCCAGTATTATGATCGGTTTACCAAAACTTAAGGTACTGATGTAATGTGGCATAAATTCATTGAACAAGCAGTTAATAGAACAGTCAGGAGGCCTGTAAGAGATACATATGATGAAAGACTTCATCTTCTTGTGTTGTAATTTTAGCCAAAGTTGGTGAAGTCCCGAGTCGGAAACTTGGGTCACTTGTTTAAGAATTGATCCTTTGATGTTGCATCTTACATAGGCGCAAACACCTCCCCCAACTTTATGCAGTCGGTCAAGTCTAAACTGTTTATATCCTTCGATCTCGACATCTGTGTTCTTAACAGTAGAGTTAAACCATGTTTCGGAGACGGTAAAGACATCAAAGTCCTTATCCTTAACTAGAAGCCTAGCTTGGATTAAATGGTTCCTATTTTTCATTGATTGTATGTTGAGATGTGCAATTCTAAGTTTTGGTTTGATGAAAGAACTTGGAGGATTTGCTTGACTGACATGCTGCTGTGGTAAACAATTAATAAGGAATAGATTATTATAATTCATTGTACGATGTAAATTTTTAGATCTAGTAGAACGGTTCGGGGTCATCATCACAGGTATTAGGCTCCGGCTTGATCTTAAGGTGTTTGAAATCTCCTTTCTCGACTGATGGGCGATGCGACTGCTGGAATTTTGATTTGGCCATAGGTCATACCCCCTGTCATATATCGGACAATGACCTAAGGGAAGCGTTTATCTCGTCACACTTAGCTATTTTGGTCTCAAGAGAGATGATGTTATTTTCCAAAACAATTATTTCCTTATTTCTTTCTTTACGACCAAAGCGATATCCTGTTCGAGTCTATTGGTTTTCTCTTTCTCATCCGACAGTTCTCGCCGTAATTGAAATAAAACGCTTTCAGATTCGGAATTCTTCATTGTAAACTTTCTCTTCTTTGGCCCAACGTCTGTTTGATCACACGATGGATACTCTGGGTCGGAGGTCGTTTGCGTACACGCATCTTCCCTTGAAATTTCCATATTTAAATTAATAGGGATACCTTCCGAATTATAGTTAGACATACAGTATTTGTTAAAAGCTTGTAAAATCTTGATGTCCAACTTAATTTCGGCCAATTCAGCCGAAACACGCTTACACCCCGAACATTCATTCTCTATTTCATCCTCATGCAACGGAATAGACAGGTCCAACGTAGGTGTCGAAGAACCGGCTGAAATATCGATCTCTAAAGCACTGTCTTCATCCGATGTAACAACCTCCGAAGTTAGAAAGTTCAGGATCTGCTCCTTCAATGTGTTACCGACATGGCCCTGGAATAACAAGGTCTTCTTGTCGGAGTACCAGGTAATGGTAATATGATCGTTTCTAAACGATTTCGCTTTCCCCCCAGGTGAACGGCATTTGCCATCGTCACCAAACATGTCATACACAAACTTCTTGAGGTCCTCCAAAGAGCCCAGCCATTTGACTTTGCCTCTATCGGATAGGTTCTCCTTATATTTATTTAAAACATCAGGACCATCCAGAAGTGAGCCGTCCTTGACCGTATTGTTAACCGCCATTGTTAATCCGCCACGAAAAGCCAGTTCGGGATTCGGTTGACTGGAAGGCAAGTGACCAATAGATACATGTTCGTGCGTGTGTCGTACCACTGCTATTTTCTCCGTCGTTCCCCGTCTCTATTTTCGCAATTTTCTTAACTTCTCGTCTGCCACTGATACTGTGCTATGTCTTTGCTGTGCTGTCAGCAAGCGCAATGATTAGCCTGCCAAGCGTGGTGATTTATCTATATTTACGAACATTTTCCGACGATTTGTCGATATGACGTCACTACATCAACTGAGTGCAGAATAGCCTCACCCATCAACAATTATATACTGTACATGGCGTGCGATGGATGTTGGAAATCCCGCAGGCGGGTTAGGATTAAACTCTTTATAGGGGTGTTAGAGTTATGATTGGGGTTAGGACCTTTTACAACAAGAGTGTTTCATCACATATTCGACCTGGTACTGATTTCCGTTCTGTTTACTATGAATTATTAAATGAAGTTATCAAATAACCAAGGTTAACAACTGCGCAAGGCTTGGGGCGAGAATGGGCAGGCAGCTGACGCTAATTTCCGTAGACGGTCGGTAGCATCTTTAGTGGTCGGTATAGCATCTATTTATTATGTATATGGTTTACTTACAATTGGATTTCATAAATATTGATTATCAACCGAAAATTTCAAGTTCGCTTGCATAGTTGAGTGGTCTGTGTCATTTATTTTTACTTTTGAAGTCGAGGTTCGTGTTAATTCCATTTTTTTAATTTAATTTAATTTTTTTTATTTTTAATAGGGTTAGGATTAAGGTTCGGGTTAGTTTTAGGGTTTGGTTTAGAATATTATCAAAAAAATAGTCGCGCGTAAAAAAGTCCCAAGATGCTACCGACCATCAAAGATGCTACCGACCGTCTAGGGATTCCAAATGCGCCTTGATGACAGCACAGCGAAGACATAGCAGAGTATCAGTAGCAGACGAGAAGTTAAGAAAATTGCGAAAATATAAATAGAGACGAGGAACGACGGAAAAAGTAGCAGTGGTACGACACACTCACGAACAAGTATTGATTGGTCACTTGCCTTCAAGTCAACCGAATCCCGAACTGGCTTAGTCGAAGTGGTAGCGCAAGCCCTAGCGCAAGTGAATGGACAACAGTCAGGACGGAAGACCGAGCAGCAGTCCCGCGAACTCCAACACGGACGAATCCAGGCTGTCGAGCAATTTGGCGACACCATCCCGGGAAGCAGTGAAAAGGTACGGAGTCGCAGACATGGCCCGCTCAGGTATGACCAGCGACTCACGTCCGTCACACTCACAGGTATGTTAATTAGAAGAAGAAGAAATACTTTATTTAATGAAGGTATAACATTAATTACCGGTTACCCGGTAGTTTTCATAATGGCCCTTTAGTTGTTGAAATTGAGAGTTCCGAGGCGACCGCGGTGGGGAGAAGATCGGCCACCTCGAGAAACTTGTTTTCTAGTATGGTCGAAACGACTTTCGGTGGGATTGGCGAGCAACCCACCCGAGAATAAAGGCAGTTAGCAGCCCGGTGAAAAACGCTTGGCAATTCTGAGCATTTGTGATGTTCAAGCGTCCAGTTTCTCCAACATTTGCAATCTAGTGTTACGTGCTTGATTCACCCGACTTAGCCCCGAAAATTTAGAGGCCCCAACGACCGAATCGCCTTCATTTACCATCAAAGGGTGCTCGATCGTGCTTGTAACTAAAGTCACTGCGCGAAAGAAACAAGAGGTGTGACAGGTGTCAGATATGTTGACACGGTTAATCGCGCGATCTGCTGGCTTACATGGCGCTCATTATACGCATGGTCAAGCGTTTCAGCGGCATGTGTTGGTATAATTACGATCGAGCAGTTCGCCCCGAAGTCGCAGCGTCGAACCTTTTTGCGAACGTTTGCCAAAAACCCACATGGTTTCACCAATAAACGTAACGAACTAGCTTAGAGACGCAATTAATTGTACATCCGGATCGCCGAAAAGTAAATTATGTATAAGTGGTTGTTTTTTATGGTTATAAACTTGGCTTCTACTCGCACCTATCTCAACTCAAATCGGTAATCTAGCATACTGGGTGCAATCCTAGACTGACGTTTCTAGCATACTGGGTGCAGTTCCAGACTGGTATTTCTAGCATACTGGGTGCAGTTCGAGACTGGCATGGTGCAGTTACAGACTGGCATTTGTAGCATACTGGGTGCAGTTCCAGACTGGTATTTCTAGCATACTGGGTGAAGTCCCAGACTGGCATTTCTAGCATACTGGGTGCAGTCCTAGATTGGCATTCACATGGTACAGTCCCAGAATGGCATTTTAGCATATTGGGTGCAGTCCCAGATTGGCATTTCTAACATATTGGGTGCAATCCCAGAGTGGCATTTCTAGCATACTGGGTGCAATCCCAGACTGGCATTCATACTGGGTGCAATCCAAGATTGTCATTCACTGGGCGCTTTCCCAGTTTGGCATTCACTGGGTGCAGTCCCAGATTGGCATTTACTGGGTGTAGTCCCAAATTGTGGTATTCACTGGGTGCAGTCCCAGCTTGGTAGGTCGACATACTTTGAGATTACACCAGATTGACTCCACAGCTCAGCATACCCGGATGCGAATTTACTGTTAGGATATCTGGATATAACTTCGGATAAAAATGGTAACACATCAGTGGTTTGATGCAGTTGTGGGATCACCACGAATAGATTACTTGGATGGGTGATATATATATATATCACTTTTGGTGGTCAGGTCAAGATTGGAGATAACAACAGGGCATCCTGACCTGAATCCAAGTAATAACAAGCCTGCATGAAAAAATGGATTTACTCAAATTTACAACTGCGCAAATATGGAGAAAATTCATTCAAATGTTATATTTACTATAGGAGTAAAAATGGAAAATGCCGCATTTGTTACACATTTGCTCAAAAGCGAGTAAATGCGGCATTTACCAAGTTTACTAGTATGGTAAATGTAATATTTCAATAAATTTGCTCCATATTTGCGCATATTGTAAATTTGAGTAAATCCATTTTTTCGTGCAGTGAGGTAAGTCGGTGAACCCCCCGTCTGCTCCTAACCAACCATACGGGTAAGTAAAGTAAATACAGGTGTTAAATGAGGTTATTAGATAACCAAGGTTAACAACTAATGAACTGCGCAAGGCTTGGGGCGAGTATGCGAGTGGTTATATGAGAGGCACACCATGCCTGGCTGATCATTGCGCTTGCTGACAGCACAGCGAAGACATAGCAGAGTATCAGTAGCAGACGAGAAGTTAAGAAAATTGCGAAAATAACCAACAACCCTCCCTTTAATCAAAAGCTATTTCCACGAATGAAATCGGTGTGATAGGTGTAGACGGTGGTGGTCAGGTCAAGATTGGAGATCACAACAGGGAATCCTGACCTGAATCCAAGTAATAACAAGCGCTTGGTAAGTCGGTGAACCCCCCCTCTACACCTAACCAACCATACGGGTAAGTAAAGTGATTTGATGATTTGATTGAAATTCAAAATTGCACACGCCGGCGATCGGAGCCATAACTGCAAAAAAGCTGTCCAATCATGATTAGAGTTTCAGAGGTTTACTGCAATTTAAATGCGTAAAACCAAACAACCAAACAGCAGTTAGAGACAACTGGACCCGGAACGGTATAGAGTCTGCGAATCAGAGGCCGAAAGCTTGTTCTGGTCACGTGGATATTTTCAAATAATTAAAATTAATATGAGTGAAGCAGTCATAATTAAACATGGCTTGTTATTGTAGCCAAGTTAGAAAAGAAAGGGGATGTTAATATTGTGCTCGGGAAATTTTAACGTTATGGCCGAAATTGACAATCTCCATTTTGTGATTCAACGCACATTCAAGCAAATTTGCCGCTCGTGTTTGAGTTTTCTTAAACAAAGAGCAAACCAAAGAAAGAAATTGGATGAAATGAACGTCAAACATTTGACGAGGTGTCAATGTCATCAGCGAAATGTCTTGTTTACGGAAACGGCAACAGCTGTGCGTCCGCTGAAAGTTTACAACCGCGTGGTTCGTCATCAACGGCAGAAGCGTCTGAACGATTTGTCGCAACAGACCAACAGCGTATGTCTTCGGTTTCATTTACCGCTGAAACGCCAGATATTTATATTTCGCATGTCGACAAACAAGCAACGCCAAGCAGTATTACAAGCTTTCGTCCAACATCAACGGTCAACCCCTCACCGAATTTCTTCCGTGTGTTGTGTTTTCACCAACGCCAGATTCCCTCCAAGCAAAAACAGCTGAACCTGTTATTGTTTCTGTGTCAGTTCAATGGAAAAAGGACGCGTTCAAACGATTCATCTTCGAGGTTCACAGATCAATACACGCCATGATTACGTTTTATATTCCATCGAAATCAACTTTTTACATCAATTACTGTAGATTGCGCATATTTAGTAATTGACCAATCATGTGCTTTCCCCATTTTTTCGGGGATTTCCACGTGACCAGAACAAGCTTTCGGCCTCTGATTCGCAGACTCTATATCATGCTGGATTGTAGAGTCTTAACGCAGGCTAATATTAACCGGCAACTTCTGACAAATTTGCTGCAAGCTCAAAAATAGCCCGAGTTAACGCCTAGCGGGCGTCTTGTTGAAATATAAAAGGGAGGCAGTAATGAAAATTACCATGGCTTTCTGACAGGCTCTCCTTCTCCTCCATTCGCCACAATCGTGGGACTGTGGCGAATGGAGTAGAAGGAAAGCCTGTCAGAAAGCCATTGTAATTTTCATCAGTGCCTCCCTTTTATATATTTCAACAAGAAATTAAATGGGGAAATTAAACAGGGACTGCATATTTAATTAGCCTCGTACCCAGGCGCCGCGAGGAAACCTCAAATGAACTAATAATATCTTGCTTTTCTCGCAAAATTCCGTTTTATTAAATCAAATGATCTTGACTAACCTTCTAAAGAGTTATGGATTTGAACCATAGTTTATGTGACATCCATTATTCGATTGATTTGGACCATCCTGGATTATCGGACAATGATTCAGGTTTGTAATTAATACGGTTTACAACCTCCTCAAACTACTATATTCCGGCTATTGAAGTTACGTACTTTGATCTAAAAAAATACATTTTTTGTTACCAATGTCCTTTAAAAAAGATGAATTATATTACCATAAAAATCTATTCTGAATGTGACGTCCTTCACTGCTACGGCCAAATGTTCAATTACTTACTTTCTTCGCCCTGACCGAGTGTCAACCTGAATATATAAACCTACATGAGCTGTGTTTGCACTCCAATTCTAGCACAGGCCTCGTCTATAGGCCTATTCCAGGACAAACGTTTTACGCTGACACAGCCCGGATCCACGACAAGGATTGAATTAAATCCAGATTTGTAGGCCTTGGCCAGTATACAACATGTTTACACTACCAGAATGTAGGCTAGGCATATCAGGCTGGCTGGTTCTAGACTTGCAGTGAAAATACAACTCTATAGTCTATACGTTTTTGCCACTTAGCTACCAGTACTGTATACACCGTATAGGCTGGCACATGAAGATGCTGGTTAATTATGATCACAATTAGGTAAATGGATCCACATTCATATTTCTACATATCTTGACTGGATTTTCTATAGCTATCGATCATATGTAGTTGTGCTTATTTATTTAAAAGTCTTTCATTTGGCATGATTGTGCTAGTCTACCATCACCAGTGTGTTCAAAATCGCCCTTTGCGAGCAAAAGCATTATATCAATACAATGAAGGAATAATTAAAATTGACACGGTTGTTTTAACTGAATATATTTATCTTGCATATTGGTATCTGCCCTTTGTTTTCCTGGTCTCCCTCCAACCTTCTGTAGAAGTTTCCTTCATTTTCTTGAAATGTTCTGTTTTTTTTTATTCTTTTATATTTCCTTATCCAACTCTCCATTCTTATCTTCTCCACTTTTATAAGGTCTAAATACTTTGATTTCAACGATATAAGACAGTCGTTGCTTGGTGTTCTTTTTAGCTGGTTTTTGCTTTTGATGTTTCCCATAATCCGCTTCTCCTTAAGTGACATTGGCCTTTTAGTTTTCCTTCTAAATATTTCATTCGTTATCTGAGATGTTATCGCTTTCGACGCTTTGATATCTCTAATATTCTTTTCCCATTTCACTCGTTTATGACTTTTCCTATTCTTACTGGGGTGATTATCTCTCTTTGAGTGTTTCCCCCAAAATTTTGCCTGTCATTGTTCCGATCGCATAAACCGTGTGCACCAACTCATGTAGACCGCAATTTGTATCTATTTTTGCTTCAAAGACGTCATTTAATATTTTAATTTCCAAATTTGCTGTTACTTTTATCTTATGCAAAGGCTTTCTACCAACCACTGGCTCGAGCTCTGCCCATTAAGCATCAAAACTAGCCATTATTGATTAACGTATTAAACAACTCACGACTACTTCCATCCATGATTGCGCCTATCTGAGCGGTATCAACATTGTCAGGTGCTTGTAACATTCCTACCATGCTCCCATTTTCAGGGGACATTCCTTCCGCGATTTCCGCCATATTTCCCTCTTCCAGGGCCATTACTCCACTCCTGGATCTCTATCTTTAACTTTCAAGAGATTCACAATTGTGGCATCCTTTTCAAACTTGGCTGCATTATCACGCAGTAGTTGTTCCGTTATCCACCCAAACTACGGGTGTCTTTCACTCCACAGTCTCCTCAATATTTTCATATATCCCCTGCCTGCTAGTTTGGCTATTCGTTGCACTCCACTAGTTATACTTTGAGCTGACTTTTCCACTCTTGGGAAGACTTTCTAGTCGGTGGTTCATTTCCACCTCCTAAGAATTGCCATTGCCTTGCATTGTCTGCTAAATTCTTGGCTGTTAGTTCTATGTTCGGGTACTTCTCAATCAACAGGCTCTTCGTCCTTTTCATATATCCTCTTTTGTTCTGCTCTTTTGCTTTCAAATAACAATCAATTAGATCTCCCTTCATGTTCTCATCCCATTCCACTTTTGTAAACATGCTCACCTCGTACTATTACTATTACCACCAGTACTATTAGTTTCGGCAGCCTCCGTTGTCACAGTTAACTCATTGGTGTATTCGTTGTCAGAAGTGTTGGTTTGACTTCTGTTTGTGACTAAACTCTCCTCTATTCTGCTCCTCACAATGTGTTGATTAGAATTGTCCATTATCGGCTGCTATGGCCCAGTTATATTGTGGTTGGGTTTGAAACCATTACCACTTGAAGTTGCTCGCCACTACAAATAGGGTGGGCTATCCACCTTGCATGTACGTTAACGACCTCCTAAAACGTCCCCAATCCACCCCTCTGCACGTAACTACACATATATTGGGTTGCGTCTATTTCTCCCATAGATGGGGGTTTGTGACTTGGAGAGTTTCCTTCTATAATGCGATTGATAGTAACTGGTAACCATGGTGCTTTTAAGTGGTAAGCTCAAAGGGTTGCTTTCACTTTCTCAAGGTGATACCACAGAAAACCTTCTCCATTGCAGAACGATCAGAATTAAATCCGACAGTACCTGCCCACTGCCCCATAGCGATCATTATTATTATTATTATTATTATTATTATTATTATTATTATTTCGTGAGATAATAATATGCATGCATGGGAAAACTTGATGACAAGATGACATCTGATGACACCTGGGTATCCCTGGCACATCACGTTTGGGGAGATATATGTCAACACCTTATAACCTTGCACTCCCACAACAGTTTAGGATTTACAGAACACTCATTCTTTATCTCTGTGTCATAGGCATCCTTATGGGAAGGTTCCATGTATGCTCTTTTTTCCCTCGGTAATAATAGTATCATAATAATGCCATGACATCCTCCCTCAACTTTTTGGGAATGGTTTTCGCTTGCATCATGGCATTATAAATTGGATTTTATTGTACCCATTCTCTACTCCTTAAATTTCATTCCAAGTTAATTGGTTTCCATTGACACTTAATTCTACATTACCTACCCTTTCTATTATTGTTCTTATTTCCCAATCTGCTATATCTTGTAAGGTGAGGTAGGGTATGCCTCATCAATTGAGCCAGTCACAATTAATGTAGGCTACTGCTGCTTTAGACAGACCAACAAAGGGATACCCGTCATGTAAAAATGAATGACTTACCATAAGCCCAGCATAGTAAAAAAGATAAGAATTTAGGGATTCTACACAATGGATTGGTATAAGATGGTCTTGTTCTCCCTCAAACAAATGAAGTGAATCAACTCCAGATATAAGAAGAGACATACATAGATGAAAGTACTCCCGTGTAGGACCAGAAGCATCGGATCCATCTTCTCCTTTAAACTCAACATCTGGAATTGATCTTATATTGAGTCCCTTTTTGCATGTACAGCTTGAATATGTCACGAAGGGGTTTCGAAGATTGTCGGTCAATAAGGATGGGCTGTTGTTGGTTGAAATTGAGCCACTGCAGTTTGAAAGTTTTCAATGTTGAAGGAATCGATGGTAATGTCTTTGATGGAGATATATAAAAAAGTGGTCTGAACAGGTCTTCATCTTCTTCTGGAATATAAAAAAATAAGATTTCCACTTGCAATGTTAATATTAATATTACAGGGAGCTTCTCAGGATTTTATGAATGCCAGCTATTGTGATGACACATTTTCTGTTATAAAAAGTAAATTTCAGTCAAAATAGTGGCGGTTGCGATCGAGAGAATTTGATTTTATGCTAGCTGGTCCCATTTATTTAGTGCTGGCTACACGCGACCAGCACTGGTGTGGGTAGATCCCTGTATTAGCACGAAAATTGAAGAAGCCAGTGTAGGAACAGTGTAAATGCCTTGTGATGAAAATCTAAATTATTCTTTCGAATTTAAATAACTTCAGGGATAATTTAGGTTTTGGTTACATTCTTGTACTGACATCTTACATTATAATTTTACTCCCTTATAAGGCCTATACAGCAGGGCTGGGCATCTACTGCTTAATTGGGCAGGTTATTATCTACCTGTCAGTTTTAAACAAGATATACAACTACCTATACTGTATATTTGTGTACAAATTGAAATATAATAAGTTTATTATACCGCCTAAATAGAGTGAACTGTCTATATAAATTATTATTATTAAGAGTTATTATTTTGGGTTGTTTCTTGAATGTCACGGTAAAAAGCTTATAGCAACACCCCCCTTAACCTAAACTTAGGTAAAGTACATTTCTCCCTCCCCCAAGACTATGACAATATAATTCATTGCAATATACATAACATACACATGTACATACCAAGAAAAGCTGCAATGGTTGACTCAACAGTACCCATTTTTGCCTAGGTTTTCTGTACCTCTCTGTATGTCTTATCTGGGAATATGTCAAATATATGAGCGAAAGCAGCATCAGGATTCTAAACAAATGTTGTAATGAAATTTTATTAATATTTTCAGAGTCTTTTTAAAAAGTCAAAATATAGTGTGAGTTGTAATTTTTCCATAATATTAATCATTATTAGCTGCTTATTGACCGAGCGCGAGGTCGATCTGTACAGTGAAATATCGGACCGATGTTTTTATAGTACGGACCGAGCGAGCGAAGCGAGCCGAGGTCCGTGCATAAAAACAGAGGTCCGATATTTCACTGTACAGACCGAACAAGCGAGGTCAATAAGCAGTTTATTATATGGCCTAGACAAGAATTTTTTCAAAGCCTTTGTATTTGTAGAACTATTTATCCGAGTTTCGCTTGCCTTCCGCTTACCGAGCATTTGGTTGGCTTCTCTATTTTCATGGTTTTGCTTTACACACACAAAAATATAAACATTTATTCACAAACTCTCAAGGTAAAAGGTGGTGCTCCAGTCAACAATATACATTTAAATTTTAACAAAATATTTAAAAGTTCGTCAAAAAATTTGACTAAGTTTCTATGGCAACAGTAAAAACACTTGTAAATATCAATCTTCGTCGTCGCTGTCAATGAAAACGCGTCGCCTCTTCATGCCTTCTTGTCTAAAGTTCACTTTTCCGTTAAATATTTGAAACCTTCAGTTCGATATGTTGGAAATATTTGCACCGCTAAATATTGCTTGATTAGTCAAATCTTTATCGCTTTCTTGATCCAGCGCCGAGTAGCAGAGAAGTTGTCAACCAGTGATTCACTTCTGTTTGATATCAGCTCAGATCTCGACGATGTAGGTTGATTTTTACTCAACAGCTACGACATTTGGCGTTGGTGTTCTCCACTTGCTACTTTGTACGACTGTAAACTTTCTGTGCTTTTATGACCACTTAGTTGAGCGACAAAGTTTTCTGGTGTGTTGCCATCTAGAAGTCGCGAAATGCACGTCTTTCTCACAGAATGATTGCTTATTTTCGAACCAGATCGTTGAAGGCCTGCATTATGGGCAGCTAGCTTTAGTTAGAAATTTCCCAATTTCGTTTTTTCCCAAGCCGCTCCTCATGTACCAAATGTCGTTGTTTTGTTGTCGTCTGACGTTTCTCACCGCCAAGAAAAACGGAGCGTCTGGCACATTCATCTCGACAGGACGATGACTTTTAAAGATCTTATAATACTTTACCGGACATCTTTCTGAGTCAGTGGCGTAAACTTTTGGATTGAACGACCGCTGGTGTCCCTTTTCTTTACCTTTTCTGGTTTTGTCCCTCGTTCACAAAGCCAAACAAGAATTTCACGACCATCCACTGGGTCTTTTTGAAGTTCAACATCTCCCCAACGCATGAGTTTTCGGCTTTCATCGCTCGCTCGAAAGCCGAAATGTATGGCCAGAAACCACCAAATTGTTCTTTGGAGAACTGCGGGACCATCACTACCAAACTGTCCTGCTTGAAATAGTTTGTCTTCTTCTTCGTAGGTAAGTGCCCGAGTTACATTCGGTTTGTTTCCTTTTCCCGCTGCTTGAACAAGGTTTTTTCGTTTTGAAGCCAAGACTTGGCGTGATTTTTCAAACTCTACATCTTGCGAAATATTGACTTGAGAATTCATGTTTTTGAGATGTCTTTGCAAGCTTCTCTGGATTCCAGAGAGAGTATTTGGCTCGTATTCATCGCCGTCAAGTTTACGTGCATCTATAAAGAATTTGCACAGCAAGTGATTTAATTCTTCGGGAGCAAGACATTCAATCTTTACGTTTTCCTTGTTTATTTTTTCAAGATAACGATAAAAAGATTTCATGTCGCTAGCGGTTTTCTTTAGAGTGTTCGCACTCTGTTGTTCTTTAATAAAATTCTCGATTTCTTGCTGATTATTTGATTCATGTTGGATTTCGTTGTTGTTTTCCTCCATACTTTCAAGTTTGTCAACGGTTTGAATTTCTAGGGCATTACCACCTTGCGTAATGCCCGACAATTTCCCGTTCAGGTCATTACGGCTTTTTCCGGACCGCAAATTAACCAATCAGCGTGCGTCATTTTGCTCAGCCATATAATAATTATCACTTATTTACTGAGACCGAGGGAAACAGTGTGTTTTGTGGACCCGAGACCGCCGTTGTTGCCCGAGGCGAAGCCGAGGGCAATAACGGCGGTCGAGGGGCCACAAAACACACTGCTTTCCTGAGGTTTCAGTAAATAAGTGTTTTGTTATATAGTATATTAGTGTCAAAGTATGAATAATTCACCGGTTATTGGAGTGAACTTTGAAACGCAAACTAGATAAATGGAACCCCGTAAATGTTTAATAAAAAAAGACAACACTCAACAGTTAAATATTTATTACAATATTCTGAACTCAAAAGTGATAACAAACACTAGAACACTAGCGAACCGAGCAGACATTTTTTTAAATTTCAAAACAGCAAAACTATAAAATGAACTTTGGAACTTCACGGTTGACGCGCATGCGCACTGCACCCATTCTATTGTGGACCGGTCAATAAATGTTCTGTTATGGACCGGTTGCCTCGTTGCCAGGGCAATGCAGTAAACACGACGTTTTGCGGACAGGCACGTGATACGCTTTTGTCCAATCGGAAAACAGAAAAATTGAACTTTGACACTAACTATATATTATTAATTATTATTAAAAATAGTGACATTCCCGGAACGGGCTTTTCAATGACACTTTACAAAATTATTACAATATTAAAGTAATCTATCTATTGATCAAATACCCTATATAGGGTTAACAGTTATCAACAAGTCTAATATACGTTAAAAATTGTCTAATGTTCACAAATCTACTAGATTAAAAACTTATTTTTCCTTCTAAAAGGCCTAATTTTAATTTTGATTTAAAATGGTTTAAGTCACCGGTAGATTTTAATTGTCCGTCTAGTGCATTCCATATTTTCGTTCCTCTGTATTTAAATGTTCTTTGACCAGTCACAGTTCGGTACTTTGGGATATCAAGATCATTATGGTTTCTTGTAGCACGATCGTGAACTTGGTTTCTTTTTGTGAACTTGTGGCATAGGTACGGAGGTGCTTGATTGTTTATGCATTTGTAAGTTAAAATAGCATCTCTAAATTGTAAATGCTCTTTTAATGGTAGCCAGCCTAATTCCTTCAGTACGGGGGATATATGATCATATTTGGCATTCCCTGAAATCAGTCTAGCTGCAAAGTTCTGAATTAGCTGGATTTTCTTGATGTTTTCTTCAGATGTATTAGACCAAATTGATGAGCAATAATTGATTTTGCTCATGACTAAAGTGTTAATGATCGTAGCTAGTGTTGATTGGTCAAATAAGTGCTTTACACGGCTAATTTGACCTAATTTGGAAATGCACGATGACGACAAGTACTGTATGTGATCATTATACTTTAAGTTCGAGTCAAATATTATCCCCAAATCTTTGACCTCCGAAACAGGTTCGAGAGTTTTTCCAATAAAACTGATGTTAGGGGGAGACTCCAATTGTTGTGACAGTTGTCGTGATCCAATCACCATCATCTTCGTTTTATCTGGGTTAATCAGTAAACTGTTATTACAGCACCATTCAAACACTTTATGCAAGTCTCCTTCAATAGTTAGTAAAGACGAATCCAAACTTGACACGGGAAATGATAAATACAATTTAGAGTCGTCCACATACGATTTGAGACAACAAAATTCGGATGTTGACGGTAGGCTATCCGTGTAAATGTTAAATAAAAATGGAGAAAGCACAGAACCTTGAGGAATTCCATGAGTTATTGAAGCCGGTGTCGAGGTGGTGTTTCCTATACGAACATATTGAAATCTATTCGCCAGATAACTCTCAAACCATTTGTAGACTACAGTAGAAACGCCTAAATGTAAAATCTTTCGAAGAAGGATGTCATGCTTAACGCTGTCAAAGGCTTTGGACAGATCAATGAAAACCATAATCGATACTTGTTTGTTGTCCATTACTTCTAATAGAGTATCAGTTACCGCAACGTTGAGTGTTTCGGTTGAATGACTTTTACGATTCCCACTCTGATGTTTTGATAATAACTTATGTTTCGTGAGGTATGCTGAGAACTGGTTTAGGACAACCTTGTCACAGACCTTTGAAAGGACCGCCAACAACGACAGAGGTCTATTGTTTGAGGCGACTTCATGATCACCTTCTTTAAGTAATGGAATCACTTCCGCTAGTTTCCAAATCAAAGGATATTTTGATGTCTTCAGAGAACAGTTGATAATATCGGTTAGTGGGAGTAAAATAATGTCGAGAGAATCTTTCACTGATCGAATACCTATTTTATCTGGGCCAGGAGCTTTATTTAATGGGGATTCCAAAATTATCCTTCGAACCTATAACAAATATATTAACCATATAACAAATATGACTAGAAATACGTATTCGCAATAATCGCCTCATCCATTGTGCCCAGACCTTGCACGCCGTGGCCGTGTATTTCTGTTTTGCAAAAATTCACAATTTCCAAAAGCCCGTTTCGTCGAAGAAATGTTTGAACGTTATCTCGGCCAATATTTAACCGATTTAAACTCTGAAAACAGATTTGGAATTAGCGAGTCAACATACATAACATACGCGTTTACTATATTACGAGAACGTGAGTACCCTTCGTAAAAACGGTTTATGTACTTAGAAATTAGTCGATTATAAACTGGTCACTTCATCGTATATTATTTTGAACGTTATCTCGATCAATATTTAACCGTTTTCAATTCTAAAAACAGATTTGGAATTAGCGAGTCAAAATACATCACATATGTGTCTACTAGCTATATTACGAGAACGTGAATACCCTTCGTAAAAATGGTTTATGTACTTAGAAGTTTGTCGGCTATGATTAGCCGGTCACTTCGTCGAATATTATGTTGAATATCTCGATCAATATATAACCGTTTTCAATTCTGAAAACAGATTTGGAATTAGCGAGTCAAAATACATAACATATGTGTCTACTATATTACGATAACGTGAATACCCTTCGTAAAAATGGTTTATGTACTTATAAATTAGTCCGGGCTTGGTCGGCTATGATAATCGCGATCAATATATAACCGTTTTCAATTCTGAAAACAGATTTGGAATTAGCGAGTCAAAATACATACTCGGACTCGGATTTATATTTCCTCAAAAACCTATGTCTCTTGTGACGGTTCAATTTAATCTGAGTATCTAGTTACAAGTGCCACATTTTTCGATGCCGCGCATGAGGACGGTTTATCATATATATATATATATATATATATATATAATATATATATATATATATATATATATATATATATATATATATATATATATATATACCTATAAACTGATCCTAGATCTAGGAACGGCTTGGATCTCGCGTGATAAGGGACTAAACGCCGGTCGATATTAGCACCCTTGCCCTCAGGCCTTCGGCCTTCGGCCGGCGCTTCGCGCCGGACGAGGGGATTATTACATATACATTATAATACGAAAACTACATCATAATCCCCTCGCCGAAGGCGCTGGAGCGAGGGTGATAATCTTGACGGGGTGGTAGAATGTCCGGTCGTGTACATTGTCCGGTCGTCTGTGGGAAGTTAGTTCTGCAAAATGTTTGTGGGGCGTATAAATATAGGTATCCATCAACCGGACCGACATCGGTTGTCTTGGTTACGATGACGTGCTCACAGGGAAGAAAGTAGGTAAACAAGGATATTTATGGATCAAAAAGGATATTTATCTAAGGTCGTGAGCGGGAACATTTTGTGTTATTTTTTACTTGAAAAAAACGTGAAATGTACGTGAAATGAGTAATTTAAATAACGAATGGCAGGCTGAAGCTGCACGAGCAGAAGAGAACGAGAGGGGACAGTCGTTATTAAAAACAAAACCTCAATACTTATTCTGCAACAAAACCAACACAGCAAGAAGGATTGCGACAGAAACAAGTCAAAGCGACTCGAAGACGATATCCAGTGTTATTCTCGTAATTTGTGCTTTATAATACTACAGAATAGTAAGTGTTCGTTCATATTTTAAAATATACAGTATGTTTATTCTGTGCTTGATAATGAGCCTATATAGTAAACTATAGCTGTGTTTCAGTGTTTATACGACCTGGGCCTGGCCTACAATTTTATAGTATATAAACAAGCATTACTGTATACTGGTCAGTGTTAATATATACACTGCTGTATAGTGAATAAGAGAGAGATTGGAGTAGAAAGATGATACATGGATTGTCAAGCTCATATCCTCATAAAATGATTCTGAGTCCTGGACAGGAATCGAACCTGTAACTTTATTGCTTCTAACCATTAAGCTACCGAGACTCAGATGGAGAGTAAAGCTGGTTACAATTCAACATTTATAATACATTCGGTTGATATAGGTATACAGTACTGGCTATGTAGCTTGCATTCACTACAGCAGTGTATATATTAAGTATTAACACATCCAAGCATTACTGATATAATATAGTGACTGCCGTATAGGCAGTGCCAGTACATATACCAATTGAACTACATACATCATTGTATTCATTCTCTCTCCAACGGAGTCTTGATGACTGAATGGTTAGAGTCACCTGCAATCAGAAGGTTATAATTTTTCAACTGGCAATAATCTATATTCCATAAACAATCTGTGTTTAATCCATCCATTATGGAACATAGGCTTACAGTAGCTGGCCTAGATGAATCGTTGAGATGATGAATCGTTTATTGAATAATCACAACACTTTGCAGTCTATAAGCGACTGAATTACGTGTGAAATTTACAATGTGAAAAAGGAAACTATAAGAATATATAAGAATAAAAAACATGTGTTATATATAATATACAATAATAATATATATAAGAATAAATATGTATTATTTACAAACTATGGCTTATTATAAAGGAGTTATTATATCGATTGGTTCTACACACAGGAGTGTTAAACATTCTCTTTGATCGTAACTGTCTGATATGTCCTGCTTTAGGTGGTAACAGGACAGCCAGCTTGTGGTCTTTCATGTTTTTTATATCGTTGAATAGATCAGCACATAGTTTCTCACGTCTTGCAGCTAAGGTTGTTAGCCCGGCATCTTCTAAGGCATCCCTGTAACTTCGATCAGGAAAAATTATACGCATAGCCCGCTTCTGGATGCGCTCAATTGCATCGGACAGATAGCCAGGAAGACCACGGTGAAAGACCTGACACGCGTATTCTAAAACAGATCTTATAACGCTACAATAGAAGAGAATTAAATCATTTGAACTAACACCGGCACGGTTTAGCTGACGTAGTAGATACAGACGTTTGGCGGACTTAATTAAGATTATGTCGACATGGTCGTTCCATTTAAGATCATTTCTAATCGTAACACCAAGGACTTTAACAGATGTTACTCTTTCAAAAGATAAACCATCTATTTCCACGGGAGCATGATCGACAGGAGTTCTCTTAAAACACGTCAAGATTTCCTTGCTCTTTGTTGGATTAATCTGTAGGAGCTTTTCCTGAGACCAATTATAGATGTGGTCGACTGCCTGCTGCAAGCTGCTTTGGTTAGATGGTGGTACCAGCTCCGAAATAGTGGTGTCATCAGCAAATTTCCACATGGGCATCGACTCTCCTGGTAACTTGAGATCATTGATCATCACCAAGAAAAGCCAAGGGCCGAGCCGGGTCCCTTGTGGGACGCCCGCGGGAACATTGAGCCAGTTGGAATAGCAACTTCCATTTAGTTCACCCTTTGCTGCCTGTCCTTTAGAAAGTCGATTATCCAATTCAAGGTAGTTGGCTTGACTCCAAGACTTAACAGTTTGGCAATAAGGATCTCATGGTCAATTAGATCGAATGCTTTCCGAAAGTCCACGAAAGCAGTTCTTACAGTCGTGCCAGTGCCGTCGGTAGCGCCTAGCCAATGGTGAAACATAGAAATTAAAGCAAACGTCGTTGAAGAGCCTGGTATGAAGCCGTATTGATTTGGGTCTATAGATGACAGCACAGTAGGCTTTAGGGATTTCTCAATAACAAAACCTTCGGCAATCTTCGATAGTGTTGACGTTAGCGAGATCGGTCTTAGATCTTTGTTAAAATCACAAACTGTGGGGGTCTTGGGTAAAGGCGAGACATCGGCGAGCTTCCATACATGAGGGACTCTGCATTCAGAAAAGGAAGTGTTTAAGATGTCAGCAATGGGCGCAGCCAAAATGTCTGCAAATTTTTTAAGCACCCAATTAGAAAGATCATCTGGGCCACCAGCACGAGATGTGCTCACCGCTCGAAGTTTCCTCACAACAGACATCTCGGTGACGGAAATTGGCTGGTCATCATCCGTTAAGACATGGACACAGTCTGTTAGGGGCGAGTAGTCCTTCATTACACTAATGAATGTATCGTTGATTTTTCTTGCCAAAGAAGACTCCTCGCAGACAAGATTTGGATGGAGGACAGAATTTAGGTCACGCCCAGTTCGTTTGGCAGTTCCACATAATTGTTTGACCTCACGCCACCAATCGCGGGGTTTGGAGTCATGCAGGTCCTTTACTTTGTTCTCGTAGTAGACCCTGGGGCAGCGTTTCCGTTCGCGGTTTACCTTGTTTCTTATGATCTTATACAAGGATTCATTTCCGGAGGCGAAGGCCTTTTGTTGTCGAGTGATAAGAGTTTTCAGTTGGATGATCAGCCAAGGGCGATCAGTTTCATGAACAGTAGTATAGCAACTAGGGCTGCGAGCTCAATCGACCTCAACCGTGAATATAAACACCAAAACGTCACCAAATTTGGCCAAGTCACGACTCGACAAATTTGGCGATGTTTTGGTGTTTATATTCACGGTTGACGTCGAATAAGCTCGCAGCCCTAGTTGCTATACTACTACAACGATCGTTAGTCAATCTAGACACCCTTCGCACGTTTTCTACTAAATTGGTGTCAAACACACGCGAGACTAGCGAAACAATACCAAATTTATACCAAATCGCGACTCTCGCTAAATTTGACGCCATTTCAGCCACATTTAAAAATAGTCGTTTCAAAATTCTCACAAATTTATGTCAAATTACATTTAGGAAAAAATAGAAAGTGTCATTTCAACATTTTCGCGTGTTAAAAAAAATAAAATGTGGTACGAGCCCACTCTCACATATTAAAAAATAGAGAGTGTCATTTCAACATTTTCACAAATTTGTCGAATCGCATTTAAAAAAATAGTCGTTCCAACATTTTCACAAATTTACCAAATCACATTTAAAAATAATCGTTCCAACATTTTCACAAATTTGTCAAATCACATTTAAAAAATAGTCGTTTCAATATTTTCACAAATTTGTCAAATCACATTTTTACAAATTTATGTATCGTAAAAGTGTCTCACGCGTGATAAAATTGCCACCTGTTATGCAAATTAGGTTATTGCCACCTGTTAATAATTGATTAGTCCGTTTGTTCACTATTTTCAGCGTTTGTCGCCTCTCACTTCAATGTTTTTGTGACCATACGCGTAGGAGTCAATACCATTTTCTAAAAGGTATCGTTTATCATCAAAACAGGATAGCGACACTTTATTAATTTCGTAACTACCGAGCTGATGTTTGACACTTCTAATGGTCTTCATTGTGTGTCGCAATTGTTTCTGCTCAAGTAACACACTTTTGTAATCTTCGTGTCTGATCACTTTTTTAATTATATTCTTTCTAATACCTTTAGCGGTTTTCCCGCCGCCTCCACCCTCTTTCAAATAGCTGTACATTTTACTGCGCAACCCGACGAACTCGACAATTGGCGTTCCAGCGCACTCGTCCTTCATCTTCCCAATAACTTTCTTATTCTCTCTAAAAAAGAATGGGCTGTCTGCAGGATAGTCGCTATTGTCGAACTTTTCACACTCCATCATAAAGTCGGAATAAACGTCGTCAGTTTTGATTGAGTACAACAGACTGTCAGTGTCAGTGAAGTGCAATCTACAGGTGTCGCTAGAGTACTTTTTCATAATGTAATTATAGTGGAAATTGTACATCAACGTTTTACTCAAGTCTAGTATGCACATACCCACATATGCAGGTCTATTTAGTGTCAACGTTTCTTTAACCTTATGGACAGCGACTAAGTTCTCGCTAAATATTTTGCAAGACACGAACGTCGGCTTCGAGACAAGCTTTTCTAATTTCTTCGCGGTGGTCACTAATCTTACGTCCACACGCTTCCTCAAATTCTCCATTGTTTTTCCAAACACACTGTTGTTCATCAACTTGAAGAAGTCCTTCTCAAAAGCGTTCTTAGCCGCAGTTCTTTTGACTGTGTTAAAGTCGATGTACTTACCTAGCCACTTGGACTGGTCAAACTGCAGGACCCTGTGAATCTTATTGATTTTTAATCCAAGATCCATGTACAACTGCAGATTTCCGTAGTGACACACATACTTTTTTTTGTCCATCAAATTAGTCACCAGCTTCTTCACACCACCAACACTCACGTTAAACTTATTTTTGATTTTCGTGCAGTACCCTGACAACATGTCAACGGTTATCTCCATCTTTTCAGGAGCCAGCGGGTAGTCGTTATGTAGGTCATGCAAATGGGCTGGATACTCCAAGTCGACCTCGAGCAGTAAACCTTTTTTACTACCGTCGTGATACTCACGCAGATTAACCTTTTTTATTTCTTTCTCAGTCAACCACTTGAAGCCACCTGTAGGTAGACTTCGACTCATCGCCCATCCGTACAAATTGTTGGCGTCAAGGTACATCAAATACTTCGACTCTTGCGCTTTATCGTACCCCTTCATATATTTATTGTTCGCCACGCCATGTCTGTTGCATATGTAGCTCACACCACCACGCATACCCATTTCTACGAACTGAAACATGTCGATGTCGGACAATAACTCAAGCTCCACTCCAGTCATCTTCAGCATAGCATCCCAAGCCAACCCAGGCGATGTGAAATAATGGCAAGGGTCTAGTTTATACTCACGGTGACATGTCTTTCTAAAGTTCTCAAAAACGTCGGCAAGCAAGAGCACGTCACTTTTCAAATACAGGTCGTGATACCCACCCATGTTTTCAACGTCGAAGTAGTCCCACACATCGATGGCGCGCTCGTGCATTTCTTCCGTAATGTGCTCATCATTCAGAACGTTGTAAAAGTCTTTTTTGGAGGGTAGCTCGCGTTTATCGAATTTATTAAAGGAGTCCATATAATCGTAGGGATAGACCCCCTTTCTTGTCATAAGTGCCAACCCCTCATCGCGAAACACTTCTGACGTGTATTTGAAAGCGTCCCTTGGTAGGTTCCTTACCAAGTTGTCTAGACCACTACCCATGAACTGGAAGCTGTCCAAAAATACTAAGTTTTTTCCAAGCATGAACGCCATGTACTTCTCCATGTTGTTTGGTATCACATTTATGTCTTGACCAAACTTACCAATCTCCTGCATAATGAAATGGCTATCGTAACCGCGTAAGTTATGAAAGATCACAGGAATTTTATCAGTCAATCTAAAGTTCACGTTACACTGACGATGTGCGGACCCTCTGTACTTACCTGAGACATGACAGTGGTCTCTCACTCTAACGTCAGCGCCAGTGTACTCAACACTGCAAATATGACAACTCCTAGCCTCGTCAAAGTTCTTCTTATCGGCATCAGTCAGTATCATTTCTCTGTTAAAGTGACTCTCAGATGTCTCTTTACAATATTCGACAATTTCTAGCATCTCCCCAATGAACTTGTTGACTGCATTTTCACCGCGATACACTTTCACTGGCTTACTGTACTCGTTATCGTAGCAACAAACTAATTTATACCCATAACCGCAGTCAACGTGCCTCTGATAAGCATTTGTGTAGCTACACTCGCTTGATGGCGTCGCTGTGTGCACCTTCTGTGTGATAGCCTCGAAGTCTGCATACACCACAAATGGTACATTTAATTGTCTGCTAAAATTCTCGTATTTTACTTTCGCACCTTTTTGTGGCATTTTAATAGCTTGCTTCCCATTAATGACCAAACACACTTCAATATGACTTTCAAGCACGTCCGCGCGGGTGAAACACTGCAAACAATACCTGCAAAAGTGCTTTCTCGCCTTATACTTTGTCTGACGGTACATGAATTTATCGAAATCGCGAATGTACACATAATGCTTGTTGCCCACGTCGTTAGTTATCAACAGTAGGTCCATATGGTCAGGATACGTCTCCTTAGAAACGTACACAGGGAATGGCTGCTTATCTTCGTACCCAAAAACATTAATGCTAATTTCGTTAGCCTTTTCGATCTTGTTGTAGTCTTTGACTGATACTGGGAAGTCAATTCCGTCATAATTCAGCTCACCGACATGCCTAGCGTACTTCGACGTTCTGTCAGAGTTTTTTCCAACAGGAAACTTATGTGCTAGGTGACACCATCTAAAGCATTTGTTGTCATCATCGTTATTTACGTTTATCAGACCCTTCATACTATTACGCAGCTCCTTTGGCAACGCAATGTAGCTACTCCCATGCAGAGGTCTGTAAATAGCGACATTAACGTAGTGTGCACCTATTTTGTCGATAGTCCATCCAGACCCCTCAGATAACCACCCAGCTATCCGCGTCAAAATCTGTTCCGACCCACGATTGGCAACACCCTCGATGTCATGCTCGTTAATGACGACGAACGTTTCGCTGTTAAAGTAGGCAGTTTTGTACGTAGTCTTATTGAGTTCTAAAACTTTCTCAAAAGTGACTTTGACTGTCTCCACCACTTTCATTCCGTTGGTCTCGTTTAGTTCACGTCTCAAAAGGTTAGTGACAGCGCTTCTACTACCATTTACCTGATTGATGTCTCTGTCGTCAATTACTTCGACTCCATAGGACCTTGTGAACCCTCTCAGTGCTCGATCCAACAGATGCGTTGACGGTGTGAGGTCTTGGACTAGACGTTGTGTTTCCTGGTCTCTAAAGAAGCCGTGAGCGTTGGTCGCTTCATCTGTTAGTGAATTGACAACGGCTGCACTCGTCTTATGCGCCCGTCTTTTTGTCACTGAATTTTTCACAGTCCGACTCATTGGCTTATACTTACATTACACTTTTTTTCTTAGCCCACTCATTGTAATAAATATCACCACTCTCACACCATCCCAGTTTTGGGTACACCACCCCAAACAAATTGTTGTCGAACAAGTCTTTCACCTTCCCGTCTTTGAGGTCTGGCACCTTCTTGAGTGTCTCGACTCGTCTTCTATGACACAACCTAATAATGTAGTATCCATATCTGCTAACATTTCTACCCTTTACCAAATTGCATGAGTACAACACATTGACAACTTTCAAGAAGTCCTCTTTTATCAACTCAAGGTGCTCACCCTTCACAACATCACGTAGTCTCCTCCCATCCACCAAGACCGTTTGTGAACGCTTTTTAACCGTGTGAGTCTCATGTCGCTGTAACTCTGAGTGTAACCCCATTCAATGTCGCCACACTTTGGACACGCGTACCCACCGCAGTCACTCACGTTTTTCACAACATCACAATCCAAGCAGTAGTAAATTCTGAAGGTGTCCCCACACTCAGTTCGCGTCTCACTCGCGATTTCGTCAATTGTGTAGCCGTAGCTCATCTGCCTCATAAGTTTGTCCATCACCTATACTACTCCAACATATTTTTTTTCACCGAACTAGCACCCACGCTACTATTCCACTACCCAAGCCTAGCGCACCAACAAACAATAATTGGTATTCCTTCATTTCCGCACTCGGTTGGTAGTAATCCGCAACCTTCGGGAGGTCAGTGAACACTCGTCCGCTGTGCCGTATGGTCATTACGCTTCTAAGTTCTTCCAACGCGTGGTTTGTGTCATTGATGTCAGCATTAGCATCAGAGAGCTGTTGTCGCAAACGCTGGATCTGATCTTTCTTAGCGACCTCATTCTCATACCACACTTCTTTCGCACTGGCTAGCTGTTCCAACGCATGGTTGTGTCTTTTCATCTCAGCTTCATAGCCTGAGTGATTAAACTTTGAAAACATAAAGCCAGCGCCTGCGAAAGCCACTGCATTAAATATCCCTCCAGCCACAACACTCACCATTAACTTACGTTGATTTGAATGGATCTGTTGGTATCCACTTTTTCGATTGCACCCATTTTACTAACAGCGTTCCTGCACCAACAGCTGCAGCAAGTTTCACTGTACCTTTCACAGTCTCTGGTGTTCCCAATGGTTCTCCCAAAGCCTTTTTAGAAATCATACTCACTACCACAGCGCCAGTCGTAACAAGTAACGCGTCGTACAATTCGTTCATAAGTTCTTTTCGATCGATCGCAGCCATATATACATTGTCGTGTGTTTTGTTCAAGAATCAAATGTGTCAAGTGTTGGACGACGAGTTCTACAACTTTCTGACACAGCTGGTGCAGTACTCACAGGCTCTAGTCGTGTCTCTTTTTCACTGCTAATTGTGTACCATAACGAAGCACCAGCGATGATTACACCAAGTGTTCCGACAACATATCCATAACCCCACTCACCACCCTGTTCTTCGTTGACTATCATTTCGCGCATTTTCTTTTCTTTCGCGGCTTTCGATATCTCAGCCAACTTTTTACCAGCAGCGACACGCTTTGGGTCCTTCACCTTAACACTTTTCACATCAGCCGTGATCTTAGCGTCGACAACCGTCTGTGAGTCTGCAACCATCTAATACACTATCACGTGTTATCTTACTCACAGTTGACCTCACAGTTGTCTCACAGATGACCTCACAGGTATCTCACAGTTCCAGACCAAACGCACTAAAAATTAGGATTTTTTCTGAGAGTATAACATAATGACTCAAGCCAGAGAAATCAGCGAAGAAGATATTGCCAACATGTTGAGAACAGCCTTTATCAGTGTGTCCACCCTACAAGGCGCCTCTGGACCTATCGTCTTAAACGAGTACTTCTCAACATACACAATGTTCGACCCCGACCCTGAAGGACCACCAAAACGGCTTGGCTCTCAGGTCCGCCATACGAGGTATCTTCTCGACGCTTGGATCGATCTTCGAGAAGACAGAGCCAACGAGCTTGCTGGTGTGTTAGCTGGCATAATCCCTGTGTGGTGTTACTCATCATTCAAGTACCTTATGTTAGCAAGTGACGTCTACTTGAACGATCCTAGTGGGTCCACAGCCACGTTACTCGGTAATTTCCTCCAAGTGTTCTTAGCGACCCTTCTATGGAAACCATGCCCAACCAAAGCCAAAGCGTGGCTAGAGCTCGCCGCGAACCGCGACGTTCACGTTTGCAAGGTGGGGTGTAACGAGATACTGGGTGCGGATGATATCAGGGACCACGTACTCTCGCCTGCCCACAGACACTTTGCGAGAGATGAAAGCGTGTACGCCTGTCACCCATGCGGTGTGGCTACCAACGACCCACTGCATCGCTTGAGACACGAGAGCTCGAGGTCTCATCTTAAAAACTTAGAGCTCCAGCGGATATTCAACATGGAACGACAGTTTCCACCACAATAAAAAATATTTCTCCGAAGGTATAGTAACCATGAGAAAAGTTGGTAAACTAGAGATCGTGATTGGCCCCATGTTTGCAGGAAAAACAACCGAGACTCTTCGCAGGTTAGTCACGTTAAGTAAGTCAGGGCTCAAAGTCCTTTACATGAACAACACAGGTGACACTAGGCGAACTGACCACGCGTTCTCCACACATCGTCAGACCATTGTTGTTGGATCAGACAGTTTACCTGCGAAGTTAATCACCAACCTCCCAAGCTCTTCTGAGATAGCTGACTATGACGTCATCGGAATTGATGAAGGCCATTGGTACTCTGATCTGTCAGTTACCCGTGAATACATTAAAGCTGGCATCCACGTCATTATTTGTGGTCTCATAACAACAGAGCACTTAAAAAAACTTGGTGAGCTCGACACACTGTTCCCAGTGGCAGACGACATCACATTTCTAAAAGCGTATTGCGCCGTTTGTCGCGACACTTACGGAACAACTGTTGATGCACCATTCAATTGGAGATACAACCCAGGGCCATCATTCGTTGGTGGTGCTGAGCAATATCGCGCAGTGTGCAGACGTCATCATCCTTCCACACAAAATTAAGGGTGTTCTCGGATACCCCACTTTTTAAATTTAGACATTGGTCACATGAAGCGTCCAATGCCATAGAAACATTTTTTCACACAGTGGTCAGAAGGTTTGTGAAATAAATAGAGAAAGTTTCGCAGATATTTTTTTACCAAGTTAAAAACGTCTTTAGAAAATGCTAGAGCAGTCGTCGCTTCAAGTGTCGTCTCAACAACGAGAACGAGTGCTAACTCGACTTATTACTCGCTGTCTAAAAAGTCTCTTTACAATAGCGTCTCTCATGGTTACTCAACGCTGATTTATTTTTAAATTTACGAAGGCAGTGAGAGCACTGAAACCCAACGTCAAAGAGATATTTTATTACCGTGGTAATAGCGTCGTCATATGAGTCGCACAACAACGTTAGATAACCAGCGGATTTGTATCTGAGCAACAGAGACTCCTGCTCTTTGGATGTCTTGCCTGTGCCACCTGGGTTCTTGAACTCAATCACGAGTCCGCTATGCTGTCGGTTTGCATTGGCAATAATCAAGTCAGGCGTTCCACGTTGGTAACCTTTTTTCCACGAATTTATTCTTTTACTCGAAGTGTCTTGATTCTCACCACAAGCGGCTATCAAAATAGCTTCTGGATAATATCTCCTAAGAAAACCGACGACTTTCGTGTGGAGATCGAACTCAGTGATCATTTTAAATTGATTGTGTTTAAGACCAGCGCTAGCTAAACTTTTTCTAACGCTTGGTAAGACTTCTGAGTGCACCCACCTTCCAAAGTGTTTCGCGCGCTCCAATTTACTCGAGAACGTCAATGAGTAGACCCCAAGTTCGTTGATAAACGAGGTCTGTTCCATCTTCATTTTACAATCAGGTTCGACGTGGTCGTTGACTGCATCTTTTGGTCTAGCATAGCCTAGAGCACTTGCGACTTCTCTTGCTTTGAACCATATCTCACCGTTGTTCATGACCGTTGTGATTTGGTGGCCATCGAAGTCGAATAATCGAAGCGCTGTGGAGGTCATCACTATATTATAGTCTCCTACAAAAAAACTACTCGACATAGGTGTCAGGTTTTTTATAGATTTGGTTTGTTGTGTACCAATGCAGCAAATACGTTTTATCAGTCCTCAGTTTTCTACGTCGTCTGAAAAAGTTTCTAACGTTACGAACCAGCTTTCTAAGCCAACCCATTACATGACTTAGGTCACGTCTCCTACCACTCCTACTTTGTCTGACTCTGGTATCATAATAGGTTTGCCGTAAGTCTTTTTAGACCTCATACCAATCTCAGCGTGGAGCTCGAGAGTCACGTCACCGCGACCAAATGACCCACCAGCTTTGAACATGTGATCAGTCGTTTTATTTATTTTATATATTTCACATTCTTTTGAAATACATGCCCCCATTTACTTTACACCATATTCCTTCATCATTTCTCCACCCATGATTATGATGTCTCGGTTTGTCATGTAACCACTCACGATTTTCACACCGTAGAATTCTATCAACGATGGGTGTGCATAGGGCGCTAGTGGTATTCTTGGTCGATGTATTCCAAAAATTGTTCCATAGGGTGCGCCTATCTTTTTCATATTTGCTATGAAGTCTGAATCGGTCGACTTAACGTTGTTGACTCTGACGTGTGAATTGTCCATTTGCCAGTGTATTGATATCATGTGCATTTTACTTATGTCAACGCCACTCGGAATAGTGCATACTTTCTCCATCGCTGGGACGCTACCACCATACGCGAGTCCATTAGTCACACCAGTCTTGTACCCTATGAACTTATCCCAACTACCATCGTCGTTTGATATAATTGTCTCCCAATTTGATCCAGCGGTTCTCATGGGTAACCTCACCACAACAAAAATGGAGAGGTCGCACCATTGCATACTGGGGCAGTTAAAATGGAGACCTGACTCAAGTGGGATTGGTGTTAACACAGGGGATAGAAAACTTTGACTCACACTGCTGATGCCAACAATAGGACCATAAGCCGGGTTGTTTTGCACTAATTTACTTGTTTCACCAATAGCTTTCACTTTGTTTGAACCATTGGTGTGAAATTCCACGTTTTTTAAGGCGTGTGTGCTAACGTTGAAGTCGAGCACAACATTGTAGGACTGACTCTTGAGGAAACCCGCTAACAATTGCTCTAGAGTTCTTTTATTCGCGGCGTCTGAGTCATCGACTGGGTCTGCTACGTTTTTTATTGCTGAGCCTTGCATGTCTATTATTCCAGACATCCTTCCACCGGTCGCGCTTAATTTAGGATCTTCGTCCAGATGCCTTTTCGTTCTCTTTAGTATTTTATCGTGAGGGTCGTCAGACTCATACCCATAGTTTAGACTCATTACTACTTCAAGGTGTATTTGGTTAGTAGATAACCAGAGACCGCTGAGAACCCTAAGATTATCGCCAGCGTTGTCGTGGTGTCTGACTCACTTGTGGGAAGTGGTGTCGCACTTTCTTGGTGAACTTTTTTAGTCACAGTCGTTGGTACCACCACATTTTCTTGGTGAGCTTTTTTCTTCACAGTCGTTGGTGCTACTACTAAGTGAGTCACCACGTTTTCTTGGTGGACTTTTTTAACCATAATTGTTGGTGTTGTTGCATTCAAGCTAGTGTTCACTCCAAATCTCATGGACTCTGTGGCAACCTTTAATAAGTTGTTGTACCCAGCGATTTTATTCTTGAGAATCACCACGTTACTTGGCATTAACCATGTACTTGGCGACACTGCAAGATTTTGGACAACGTTGGTGTCTCTAATCGATTTATTCATGTTGAGAATCCATGTCGACACGTCATACTGTACAACACTGTCAGAAAACAACTTGCGGAATTCTTGTTGGGTCTCTAGACTTCCTGCAGAACCACCAACGACTGACACACGTGTTCTCGCTTGTGCACCAAGTGTGGAGTACACAAAGGACTCTATGCTCTGATTTAGATATTGCAACCCAATGTTGGTAAAACCATCTGAGAGTCGCGCGACGTATCGTTTGTAGTCGTTCTGAACGTCGTTGAGTGTGAAGACTCTGGATTCACCTGTTGTGCCATCGCTCAGGACTTTATTCTGGTAATAATGCTTCCTGGGAATCTTGGAAGTCTTGCCATACAATTCGGAGGCGCTAAATTCTCTACTTATCGATTTCATGGTCTCACCACCTTCCATTCTTCTGAGAAGTCTTCTAATGGTGAAGTACAAATGAAATCTCATCACACTTGTGACCACGGGGTGAACTTCTTGTGACACTGACAAATGTTGCAATGACACCCCACAACAGAAACTCGCACAATACGTTGCAAACACAACACGGTAGTAAGATTCGTTGTCATCCCACTCTGATTTTGTCTTTGACGTGGTGACTCGCAAGACTGGCAGCTTCGACATGAAGTAGCTACTCTGGTTGACAAAGACTTTAAAGTTATTCACTGGATAATTTAGCACGTTTTCTGTTGGATAACCGTCCCAAAGCCCCCAGTGGTTTTTATGACCTTTTGACAGTGGTTGGATAGTCCCACCACCTTGCCATATTATTGGGAACTTACTATTGTGTAGCCACTTCCACATGCTTTTATCATTTTTGAAGGTTGCGCTGGTTATGTCTGTGCTAAGGATGTCGTTGTTTCTGAAATACACGTCGACACTCATGATTTTACCATCTTGCAAAATATTTGGATAGAACTCGAATTTGCTTAAAGTGGCGTGATGGTACTTTTTGATGAGGTCTGCCTTCGCGTCGTGTGCGGCCTTCGATGTGTTAGCCATCGCGAGTTTGTAGTACTTTCCATAGTAATCACGAAGGGCTTTCTGCATATATAATATACCATATGTTACACATAACACGTGCTACATTATATATGGTCAGGGTTGTAGTATTGATTAGAGGTCCAACGGAAACTGTGGATCTACCAGAGGCACTTTTGACGTTTGGCTCAGATCCTCACTTACTAGTAAAAAAAGCGACCATCTTTTGGGACTACGTTAACGTGGAGACCGGTGTGAATGACGAAATAAGTTACAACAGTAACAAACACGTTTTTGGGTCTGGGTACCACACTTTTAAAATGATCGCCGATGAGTTGAAAGGATTAGGGGCTATCGAGCTAGTAGCCAACAAACATGATTCAAAGTGCGCGATAAAAACTGATCAACAATTAGAGCTGTTCAAATTTGGAGAACTCTTAGGGTTCAATGATAACACAACGGTGAGTAGTAGTGGTTTGGTCAGCCCTAACGTTGTGGATGTTAACAAAGGGTTGAAGTACGTACAAGTAGGTTGTAGCATTGTGAACAGACCTGAGAACATTGTTAATGGCAGCAAAAGCGAGGTTATCGTCGAGTTGCCATTGACCACCACCCAACCACTGAAGAGCTCTGTTCAACAATTTTCCAACATTGAGTCGAAGGTGTCGATAAACAAAGGCGCTTTCACACAGCTGGTGTTTAACGTGACTGACCAAGATGGTAGTGGCGTCAATGTTGGTGACATATTGTTGGATTTGTATGCAACGCTTGAGTAGCTAGACGTGCGCTAATGTAATGAGTCTAAACTATGGGTATGACTCTGGTGGTTACACTGAAAAGCGACGTGTAGACGACAGTCCTCAAAAGTTGACGGTGCTTATTGAAGGTGTGGAGAAAGTCGTAACTTTTGACTACAGCGTAGTGGCCACATACGATAACCCACACGTTGTAGTCAAGACAGCCACTGTGTTTTGGAGCTATGACAATGTGGCGAGTGGTGGTGATATTCAATTCTTCGTTATTTCTACAGGAAAACCAGCGCCAAGAGTCGGGCCAATTCGAGTGGGTGGGGGCTACTACAACTTCGACGCGTTGGTTAGAGCTCTACGACACGCGCTCAGGGCGTTTAGTATAGATCTCGTGGTGGAGAAACTGATGACCGCAGGTAAAAGTAGGGTTAAAGTTAAGACTGCGGGGGGGAGAAGCTCCGAAGTAGAACTTAGGCTAGGTGACATTGGGCTTTTGCTTGGTTTCGCGAAGGACGCAGGAATTATGGCAGATGGTCAGTGGCATGACAGTCCAAACAAGATTGACATGAACAGAGATCTAAAGTATGTAGAAGTCTCGTGCGATGCTGTTGAGACGGAGAGCAATTTGGGCACTGATGGGAAGCGTAGTAATGTGATCACAACGTTGCCAATACCCACCGAGCAGTCTCTTGATGGAGGGATACAACGCTACGCATACGTTGAGTCCAAGGTGAGAATTAAAAAAGGTATTTACTCAAGTATGACGTTTCGTGTCAAACCAAACAATGGTGACGCTGACGTTGGCGCGGTGCTATTGGAACTGTATATTGTGTGAGTTATATGGAGCTTGGTGTGGAGACAGAACAAGGGTTGAGAGATATTTACTATAATCCTAAGACAGGGTTCAGTGGTGTAGAGAGGTTGTATCAAAGTGCATTGGGAGACGGATTGAAAGTAACTAGAAAAACAGTGAGAGAATGGTTGACAGCGCAGGACATCTACACTAGGTACAAACCTATCGTGTGAAGACATAAATTCCGCGCGACTTTTGTTGGATTTCTTGGCGAAGAGCTCCAAATGGATCTAGTGGATATGAGTAAGTACTCAAAACAGAATGGAGGGTATTATTGGATATTGACAGGCATTGAAATATTGAGTAGATACGCTTTTGGCATTGCAGTTTACAGAAAAGACACTAAGAACATGACTAAGGCTGTTGGAAAATTGTTGAGTGACTTTAAAGATCGGTTTGGAGCCACGCCTAAGTTGGCGCAATTTGACGATGGACTTGAGTTCTACAACGTTGGTGTGAAAAGTTTGTTGGAAAAGCACGGTGTTGAATATTTCAGCACTAAGAGTGATAAAAAGGCTGCTGTTGTTGAGCGTTTCAATAGAAGTCTCAAGAGTATTATGTGGAAGTACTTTTACGCTTGTGGAACGTACAAATGGATTGACGTTTTGGATCAGTTTGTAAGCAATTACAATAGCAATGTGAACCGCAGTATTATGACAAAACCGAAGGATGTCGATAAGTCAAATGAAGGCGAAGTGTGGACCACTTTGTTTGGTCACCAATTTGCAGACAACCCGTTGCCAAAGTTTAGAGTTGGCGAGTCAGTGAGAATTAGTAAATACAAGAGTGTGTTCACAAAGGGTTATGAAGCCAACTTCACTGAGGAGCTGTTTAAAGTGGTAAAGGTTATTCGTGGTGATCCGAATGTGTATGAAATTGAGGACGTGAGCGGTGAACAGATTATTGGTAAATTTTATGAACAGGAATTATCGCTGGTCAATAAGAAACATGGCGACGACGTGTACAGAGTTGAAAAGGTGTTGAAAAGAAAGAAAGTTAGAGGGAAGAAGATGGCGCTGGTCAAATGGTTGGGTTATGAGAGCAAACATAATTCGTGGATACCAGAAAGCGACATTCAAAATGTGAGCTAATGTAATATGGCTGAAGGTGGGGAAGTTTTTGACGAGATCGAGATGGAAACCCTCAATAAGTACGAAGACATGAGTAATGAGCAATTAGAAAAGACGCTCGTCGATGTTGAAGACGTTATTGAAGGCATGTACGGTAAGCACACTGAAGACGACATGCCGGAAGACGTTCGTGTTAATTACAACGACTATCAAGACCAAGCGAAAAAGATAAGGAGCGAGCTAGACGTGAGACGAGGTGGGCAAAAAGAGACGTCATTTATTGACACTGATGATGGTAAGACGGTGACAATAAGGGGAACCAACACAGAAGTCCCCGCAGTGGAGTTTGTTGAGCAGGAGCCATATGGTGATGTCAGTGATGTGAGTATTAGTATAGCTTTCGAAGAGGAGGACGACATCAAGAGAAGACTTGGTGAACTAAAAGCGCACAACAAAAAGGTGATAGAAAACGAAGTAAAAAGAATCAAGCTAATAGGTAAGAAAGTACGTGAGTTGTACAAAAAAAAAACTCGGTCGTGATGACGTGTCAAAGGAAATAATCAACAGGTCACAGGTTACGGACTCGGGGTCTATTCTTTTCAAACCGATAAACAAAGATGGTGAGCGTGGGAGCTTTAAACTAATTCTAAAACCTGGGGAAAAAGGTTTGATCTACAGTGTAGGCGCGAGTAGTAAAAACGCTATTGAGCAGTTCAAAAAGTTAGTTAGTCAAATCCCTGAGAATGCAGAAACAACAGTTGTCACAACAGAAGTAATCCCAGACGATTTCCCAGTGATTGAGACAAGAGTGGGCTATGACGACATACCTGGGCTATCACCAGACGAAAACCGCGGGCTGAATGGTGTGCTTAACCCAAGCGATAGCGTGTTGCGTGAATCGAGAATAGGTGACACTGGTGCGTTGCAAATACAAGCAAACCATTTCCAAGAAGCGATAGACAAAGAGGACGAGAGAATAGCAGAGCTTGAGGGAAAAGACACCACGACCGCAGAGAACGAAGAGTACATTGATCTACGCGGAAGAGTGATTGGGCTCACGCAAGCCAGAGACAAAACTTTAGGGCAGCTAGAAATAGAGGAGGTTAGAGAGCGGCAAGAAGTCGACATTGACAGATTTCAGAAATTCAAGGAATGGGCTAAAGAAAATATAGTTGGGTTGAGCGCTGTGGCAATTTCAGTGGCTGGGATTATAACAACTATTATTATCGCTGGGAGATCTGCTGTTATGAGGGGCGCTATGGCTACAAAGTCATTCGCACAGGCTGTTAAGAACGCGATAATGAAGATGGGTCCATGGGCTGTTGGGTTGGCTAATTTAGTTTACAACGCGTTGACGTTGGGCGCAAAGGGTCTCGCTTGGTTGGCTCAAAATCTGTGGGTACTTGCGGTGGTACTTGCGTGGTTTGCTTATGATTATTACAAGCTAAAACGGTAGCGATAAAACATATGTAAAGGTATATGAACGTCACGTCAGCAGAGTTGAGCCCTGGTTTTAGACGAGCGACCATGGGTGGTATAAAAGGGGTGAGAACGCAACACGTAATCACGTTGAACCCTAATAAAGTCAGTCCTGGCGAGGAACTTTACATTGATATACCGAAGCTTAAGGTTAGTAGCTGTTTGGTGCCTGGATCGTTGGGTTTAGTGTTCGACTTTAAGAATGCAAACGCCAAAAGCTGGTTCTTGAACAATGTGAGCAAGTTGTTGGTTGAGAAACTTGTTGTGAGACTAGCTGGGGAGACTGTGTATGACAACAATGGGGAAAATTACACTGGTGTTTATCGCGACCTTTGGGAAAGTGTTACTGCGCGAGACCAAATGATTGACTATGGTATTGGTGGTGAGAACTTGAGAAAGCTAGTTTCTAAGGATGACAGTGGTGCGACGAGTGGGAACGCCGCTAAAGTTAGTGACGCGTTAATGTTTGGTGTGATTGGGACGAAGCAGCGGATAAAGCTCGGCAAGATCATGAATGACCACGGGTTGTACGCTCCTTTTAGCATGAACAACAACTTGCAGTACGTGATCACACTTCCGAAGGCCACAGACATCATGGTGGCACAATTCGGTAGCGCTGTGGGCGGATACACTCTGGAGAACCTCGAGCTTGAGTATGAGACGATTGATAACCAGGAGCTCGCTGACGAAATAGCGTCGGGCTATGCAAGTGGTCGTAGTTTGTCATATGAGCACATCACGTTGATGAAAACCACCGAATGGGACAAAGGCACGACCATCGTGAATGAAAACATTAATCTTCCAAGAAAAAGCATGAAGGCAATTGTGTTGCTATTCGTGAGTAAGGTGCGAACAGACAGCGAGGAGTTTCTTTACCCAAATATTGATAGTGTTAGAGTCACAATTGAAGGTGTGCCAAATAGTGTGTACTCACAAGGCATCCCAAAGTCGAAGTTCTACGCAGAAGCGAAACGATTGTTTGGGTTGGGTGAAGAACACGCTCAGTTCATGACCATACAGAAGTTCTATAAAGATGGCTTTGCGTTAGTCATCGACTTGAGGAGTGTTCAAGATAATCGCAATGTCGCCACTGGCAAGAACATTGTAAACACACAATCCGGCGTGCTTCTTGAAATCACGAAGAAAGCGACGACTGCGAACGTCATGTGTAGGGTGTTTGTGGTAAGCGATGGGTTGGTCAACTTTATGAATAATGGGTTGCAATCAATCCAGTATTAAATCAAACGTGGGTTAATGGAGACTCCGTTTAATATGTTAATTGTTGGTATGACAGCTTGTGGTAAGACACATTATTTGCTGGAAACACTAGAGTCCGAGTATCGTGGTAAATTTGACTACATTGTGTTGATTTGCCCCACTTTTGAGTGGAACAAAGCGTATCAAGATTGGAAATATGTGCGCGACCCTGACGTGCTAGCGATAGACTGTGCGCAGGATAGTGTTGACGCTGTTCTCAAGTGTGTGGCAAATGTTTTTAAAGGCACTAACACTCTGATTGTGTTGGACGACTGTGCGAGCTCTCAAGATGTTAAGAATAGGACTAGTCAATTGGTCAACTTGGCTTTTAGCGCGCGACATTTTATGTTGAGCGTTATTGTCGTCACACAACAACTGACGTCGATCGCAAAACCGTACAGAGAAAATATTAGTAAGCTTGTTTGCTTCTACTGCCCGAGTAGGAGTGATATGAAGGTCGTTATCGACGATTACCTTGGAAACATTAGCAGAGAAAAATCGTCGGCGATTGTGACCGCACTAAAAAATAATAAGTACGCTAGACTCGAAATCTCACTGCGCTATCCGTACAGTCACGAAGTTGTTATTCCGCAATAAAATATGGGTATAAGTAATAGCGTGATGGTAAAACGCAAAAGTGAGGAAAATCCTACGATTGAGGAATTAGTTGAGGAGACTGACGACACCCCAACTGTGGAAGACAATATTGACGTTAGGAGATCTGAACTTATTAGACTGTCTGGTGATGGTGTGGTGAGTCAGTCCGAAGCGTACATTAAAAAAGCGTCCGCAAAAGTTATTTATAAGATATGGCACCAATACGAGTTGAAGAGAATGGAAATCGCAAACGCTTTTCTCACCGACTTGCTAATCAGCAAATTCGCTAGCTTACTAGATGGGTTGAACGCTATTGAGAACTCTGACGAACTAAACGACGAGCTGCAAAAAGACCCGCTATTAAAGAAAGACGTCGAGAGCATTGTCGCGATTGTGACGCCGTACGTGCCTTTCTTGGGCTTGTTGTCGGGAGGAATCACAACGTCGAAATATGTGTACGATCACCATTTTAGAAAAGAGGCGACAAACGCTGAAAATAGTGAACAAACGGACTAATCAATTATTAACAGGTGGCAATAACCTAATTTGCATAACAGGTGGCAATTTTATCACGCGTGAGACACTTTTACGATACATAAATTTGTAAAAATGTGATTTGACAAATTTGTGAAAATATTGAAACGACTATTTTTTAAATGTGATTTGACAAATTTGTGAAAATGTTGGAACGATTATTTTTAAATGTGATTTGGTAAATTTGTGAAAATGTTGGAACGACTATTTTTTTAAATGCGATTCGACAAATTTGTGAAAATGTTGAAATGACACTCTCTATTTTTTAATATGTGAGAGTGGGCTCGTACCACATTTTATTTTTTTTAACACGCGAAAATGTTGAAATGACACTTTCTATTTTTTCCTAAATGTAATTTGACATAAATTTGTGAGAATTTTGAAACGACTATTTTTAAATGTGGCTGAAATGGCGTCAAATTTAGCGAGAGTCGCGATTTGGTATAAATTTGGTATTGTTTCGCTAGTCTCGCGTGTGTTTGACACCAATTTAGTAGAAAACGTGCGAAGGGTGTCTAGATTGACTAACGATCGTTGTAGTAGTATAGCAACTAGGGCTGCGAGCTTATTCGACGTCAACCGTGAATATAAACACCAAAACATCGCCAAATTTGTCGAGTCGTGACTTGGCCAAATTTGGTGACGTTTTGGTGTTTATATTCACGGTTGAGGTCGATTGAGCTCGCAGCCCTAGTTGCTATACTACTATGAACTTTTACGAAGCGTTTTGGCATGATAGTATCCAACCCAAAGTTGATGATTTCCGTGAGCATTTCCAGCTTCTCTTCACTTGACTGATCAGTAAACAGGCCAGACCAAGGCACCTGGAGAAGAAATCTGCCGACACTCGCTACTTTAATTGGTCGCTTGTCTCTTGCTTTAATAACCTTACACTTAGGTTTTGAAGACTTTTCCGGAACTCCAGCACTCGCGATTATCGTCAGATGGTCTGACAAGCCAAACGGGGGCATGCTACTTGGACGTGAATAATATTCATAAATATTCGTAAAAATCTGGTCTAATGTTCTTTGTCCTCTGCATGGTAGGAAAATCTACCATAGGCATCAGTTGGAAGGACCTAGCAGCGGATTGAAACATAGGTAAAAGCGTCTTGTTGTAATCACCTGCCATGATGATTGCACAGTTTGGGTATCGTGACTCAATTGTCACCAGTGATGTCATAAGATAGTCTTTCATAGTGACGTCATGGGCGTCAGGGGGCTGATAAACCAGACCAACAATAATGTTAGAAAAACCACGTGGAAGACGCCTAGGTCTGAGGTCTGCCCAAAGAACCTCGTGGTCTGCATGATAGAGATCAGAAATAAGCTTACATTCGGTGGTAGATTTGACATACATACAAACGCCTCCGTGTTGTCTATTCTCACGATCCCGCCTAAAGAGCTGATATCCATTAATAATTATTGGGTCGTCTGGAACGTCCTTACGTAGCCAGGTCTCAGTAAAAAGGGCAATATCAGGATCAACGTTATTTATCGTGTGCGCGATCTCATCGATTTTAGGCGCCAGCGACATTGTGTTGGACAGAAGAAGCGATGGAACAAAATGCGGCCTCCCTAGGGAACATTCGGTCACGCTGTCGAGCTCAGATGTTGTAGCTGAAGTGGTGTGAGTTTGAATATTTAATAAGTTCTTGTAGTTTGTACGATTTGAGCTTCTAAACCTCGTTCCAAAGGCTCCAGGAAAGTCGCTTTTCCTCTCTCTTGATACAATGGAGGGAATTTGATAAATAATTTGGTGAGAACCAAGTGTATGGATTCGATGGTGAGCTCCGCCACGTTTTCTTCTATATGGTTTTAAGATGCCGAATTCTTTCAACGCGTTCCACTCGATAGGCTCAACTGGCTTGACCTTCTGAGGCAGATTTTTCCAAGTGGCCATAACATAACTTATTGTGTCTGCATGTGAATAGGCTTGGACGATGCTGGTCCTAGGCCGGCTTGTAATGTAAAATACAGCTTATATAGGATTATATATTGACATTGGGTATGTTGACATTCATTGTCAGCAAAAATTGATAGGGATTGAACAAGCGAGATCAGCTAGATCAATTGTCAACAAGCGAGCTAGGAATGTCATCCTGAACATTGGTTATATATGCACATGGTGATGTAATTTAGATACTATAGTACACAATGCCATGTCTTGTTGCACATACATGGCTTTTGTATTAATAACCATCAAAATATGGTATCTGCACTAAGGCATTTATTATTATATATTATTAGTATTACGGTATTAATAATAATACAATAATAATTATGGCAGCCCCTTAAATGCTAAGACTGGTATTAATGGGCGTCTTGTTTCCTAACGAATTACAGTCAAATATAAGCACATATTTATATGTACTGTACAATGTTACAAAAACTAATTTTAACTGAAAAGTTGTATAAATCCTGTACATTAACTGATCTGTTGCAAGTCCACACTTAGAAAAGATCAGTTTTCCTGCCCTGCATTGAGACCTAACAAGAACATCAATATTATATAAGTTATCCACATTCCACATCCCTGCCAGCTCCACATCGCAGCAGTCTAATGTGGGTAGAATTATCAACTTACTTTATATAATCATCCACACCAACAATCGGGGTAGAATCTCTAATACATGTTGAACCCTTTTGAATAGACCCATAGACATTTGAACAAATTTGTGTACCCATTGTATGATAAATATGCACTTTCTTCCTTCAACAGCCTTACATGTCTCTTTATACTAACTACTGAGTTGATTATTTCATGTGGAATTATCAGTAGTGTGAAACAAGTAATTGTTTTCTTAGTGATTGAGGGTAGAAACAGCAGTAGACTTCCCCACTATTCTGTTACTGCACCCAATTGTTCTATGAAACAATTAAATTCAGACAACACAAAGCTCTCAGAGATATTGACAAATTGTCCAATTTTGGCAAATGAATGGGCTATTATACCTAATAGCGTAGCGTCTGGCTGCTATTAACAGCTCAAAATGCAGACAAACAAACCAAATTTAACTCACAAATGATTGCAAATGAGCGGCTGGACAAAATGCAGGTTGCAGGTTGGGAATTTGCAGGTTGGGAATTTGCAGGTTGGGAACTTGCAGGTTGGGAACTTGTAGGTTGGGAATTTGCAGGTTGGGAATACAAGTTGTTTTCTAGACAATCTTTTTTAGTTCAGCACGGTCTCTTCCTTAAATTAACCATTATCCTTAAGTTACAAATCGCTCTGAATTAAGGATAATGGTTAATCTAATGGTATTGTAGGGTTAGAACCCAACCCCATTACAACATCAATCCTAACCCAACCCTCCCATGTCAGAATCTTGCCAAGATCTTGCAAGATCTTGCAAGATCCTGTAAGATCTCATAAGATCTTGTGAAATCTTATAAGATCCCAAGAAAATCTTATAAGAAAAATCTTGTAAGATCTTATAAGATATCTCGTAAGATCTTGTAAGATATTGTGAAATCTTATAAGATCCCAAGAAAAATCTTATAAGAAAAATCTTGTAAGATCTTATAAGATCTCGGAAGATATATTGTAAGATATTGTGAAATCTTATAAGATTCTAAGAAAAATCTTATAAGAAAAATCTTGTAAGATCTTATAATATATCTTGTAAGATATTGTGAAATCTTATAAAATTCTAAGAAAAATCTTATCAGAAAAATCTTGTAAGATCTTATAAGATCTCAGAAGATATCTTGTAGGATCTTGTGAAATCTTATAAGATTCTAAGAAAAATCGTATAAGACTGAAAAATCTTGTAAGATCTTATAAGATCTCTGGTGATATCTTGTAAGATCTCCTCTTGATTCTTCTTGTCTTGGCTGAATGCTGGCCATGTTTGCACGAGGTCAGTTTTGCCGGGATTTTCGCGAGTTCAATGTAGTATGGTAAAATCCGAACATATTTTCATGTCAGGTTTCCATATAATGGCTGCGACCGTTCAAAAATATAGTCATTGATCATCATCGGAAACACGCTTTTAGTGATATAATTTTGCGCCACACGTTGTGGTGTGACCCAGGGGTTTGAAGTTAAAAACAAACTTAACAACGAAGATGCAAGGAACTGTGCGAAAGTTCTGTAGTGTTTTGAACATCCGAATGATTTTGAAGTTAGGTTTTTATAATGGTAAATGTCATTTTTGACAGTTTCAGTTGATTTGTAAACCGATAGAAACAAAAGATCCAATCGTTTCCGCACAGCGTCCCACCAAAACACACCTTGTGTCATGCCATATTGCCAGGTATCATATTCATATTCATATAGCGTCTAAGTTGATTCAGTCAGTGCTTGTTTGAAGTTTGAACGTCTTCCGAGGGCGCGACCGTTTTAAATCCAAACTGGAAAACATACACGGATGGGTAAGTAAAAATCCTATATCACTTTACCACTTTGGCGGCAGTTTTAAAAGCTGTGAAAAATAATCGGTATTTATTCCATTTAGTCGCTTTAGACTTTAGTCACATTATCAAATCCCCGCACGAAAAGGGTAAATATATGAGCAGCGTATATCCTTGTGTTTTCCCGCTTCATATAGAAGCAGAAATTGCAAAAGAGTGGTTCTTTATATTTTTGAAGATGAACATAGATATAGTATCATATCGCAGTACTTTGTGAAGCGGGGAGACGATGAACAGTTGGCGGTTGGTGGGTAAAACATGGAAAGAAGATACACACGGGTAAACTTGTGAACCAAGGTAGGTAGCCTTCTCTTCATGCGTTCTATTTCAGTGACTATCCAATAAAGCACGCGGCAGCCTGAACTGTGAGTCTGTTCATGTGGTTGCACGGAACAACAAATAAAAAATCACCCTCGCGTGAACTGCGTACAGTTTGCGGCGCCGATTTACATTTCGTGTAAACTAAACATTGGAGATTTTATAGGCGACATTTATTGGGAACATCCACGTTCTGTAATAAAACAAGGATGCTGACCGAAACTCGCAAAATGGTCGTCTGAATGGTCGAACAATTTTTGTTTTTCCACAAATTAAAATACGAGTCTAACTGGGCCTAATGCTTAGTGGAAATCATAAGTTTCTTTTATAGTTTTAAACATCACATGTGTAGCGAAAGCAGGACAGCCGTGTTTCTGCTTAAAGTTTTAACTACGAAGCGCGCGGATCAGTTACATGTGCTGACATTCATGGTGTTGTGTTGTGTCTCTTACGCTTGAGGAATTCGAGGGTTTAAAAAACGTTCGGTTTACAACTTATAAAGTTAGTATATCTTCTATTTTCGTAAAATCTTTCAGAATATCGCCTTTTAGTAACATAGCGTTTGGTTTAGAGTGAAAATATATGGCCCCTTATGGAATTTTACCAACGAAATTACTAAATGTTGACAGCAAAATGAATGCGGCGTTCTTTTATGTATCAAGTCTAGAGTCGAAACTAAAAAGTCGAGAATAAACTTCGAATTAAAAAATCCGTTATATACCATTTAGACATGTTGCTTTATTCCACTCCTAGGCCAAGATATATTTTTAAAAACATCAGATAAAAGATACAAGTAGCAGCTGGCCATTATGAAGTGCCGCTGGAATTCTATCAGACATCGACATTTCACAGATGCACGGAATTACTCCATAATATATAGTATATACTCATGTTACTTTTGGACTTTTGTTATCACTATTCACTAATGGTTTTAAATTCGAAAATTATTCTCGACTTGTGAGTTTCGGCTTTCGACTTGATCCATGTAACGCTAGTGTAAATCGCACCATTTCCTTTAATTTGCTGTCAACATGTTTTTACTCCACAGCTGTGCTGCAGGCGAAGTAGTCATATATATATTATTATTATTATTATTCATGTGTAAGGGATTGGCACTAGCTCTTAACCAATCAGATTGCAGTAAGTATTTGAATTGACCAATCAGAGAAAAGGGTATCGCAGTATTTCCAGAGAGGTGTCCCAAAATACAGCCAGCTGTGGTGGTTATCCTAATAGGTTATCCGTAATCAGGGGGGGAAGTCAATTCAAATAATACTTATATTGCAATCTGATCGGTTTGAGAGCGAAGTGCCAATCCCTTACACATGAAGATGGTAGTTGGTTGTCATTTTCGTCGGGAAGGAAACATGGCCGCCGTGCGCAGTGAAGGCAAAAAAATGTATTTTGGAAAAAAAAGTTAATGGAAGAAAAATATATATTTGAAAAAAAAATAAAAAGATATATGTGAATTAGTAGTAGTATTTAAAAAAAAAAAAATGAAAAACAAAAAACTAAAAACATGAATTGTGAATTTGAAATAAAAAAAAAGTATTTTAAAATAAAAAAATAAAAATATAAAAATGGTTGAAATATTTTTAAAAATAGAACGTTGAATTGTATTTTATAAAAAAAAAGGAATTGTGATTTATGTAAAAAAGTATTTTTAAAAAAAAAATAAGAAATGAGCGCGACGGAGATGTAAAGACAAGGATTTGTGATAAATGATGAAGGATCATATTTTTACATTTATGGAGAATAAAACATATTTTACAAAAAGAAAACGAATACCGTGTCAAGATGAAGCTTTGTATTGTCCAAATGATGATTTTATTACAGTTTTAGAACATGTTGAAATTGTGTTGGTAAAATATGAAGAAGTTCCTTTGCTACGATCTAATTATGCTCCTACCAACTATCAATTTTAGAAACTGTTATTCCTATGTGATTTACCAGTGCTTGGTCGCCAGTATGTATATACTCATTCACATATAGATCAATCGAGCCATATTGGAAAAGGCGTTAAAAGTATAATTGCTTGTTATATGTATCCCTAATTTGTGAAAAATGACGGGTGTGAGATCACATATGGATCACATATTTTTTTTTATGGAAGATGGAACATATTTTTTTAAAAGAAAACCACCACCGAAGAATAAATATAATCCTTTTTTTTGTACAAATGAAGATTTTACTAGAAAAAACTAGAAGTTCCTACAGTACCATTAATTGATGAATATCAACCTTATAAACTATTATTCCTATGTGATTTACCTGATGGTCGTCAGTACGTATATATCTATTCGCAAATAGATCAATCGAAGAATATTGGAAAATTTGTTAGAAGTATAGAAGTGACAATGATATATAATATTTTTTGATGTGGAATTGGGAAGAAAAAAATAAAAAGTATTTTTGTGAAATCAAGACATTAAAAAAGGATCCCCGGAGTGTGTTAATTAGTACAGTATGTACATGCCCCGACGAAAGACTTGGTCGTTTATTTCTCGTAGTGAAGAAATCGGTAATAAATTGTTTGAGGAAGCGAAATTAATTGGTACTCCTTCTTGTAAAATTAAATTGGATAATATCTCGTTTTTTGAATGCAGTTGTGAAACTGAAAATGAAAGTAATGGTTATATTCAAGGTGTGGTTATATTTAAAGAAGCAAACGGGAGTGGTTGGGATGATATAATACCCTACTTGAGTGAAATTGTTCGATCCTATCCTGAAGATTTTTACCATCGTAAGGGTAGAACCTATGAACCCTCTACATTTATTCGATATGGAAAACGTCGTGGAAAATTGCGGAAAATGTGGAGTCGCGAAAGATCTTTGAAATTGGCAAAATATAAAAGAGAGTGGAGAAAAAAAAACAATCTTAAAAAAACGTTAAATAATACTTAAAACAAGATGTTTTGTTCGTACTGTTGTATGGGTGTTAAACACTGGGAACATTTTGCAATGTATTATACATGTAGAAAATGCTATGTCAACAGACAATATTGTGAATTTTGTAAAAGATATTACTCAAGATTACTTACTACTAAATTGATGTATAGTTGTAAATGTAGCGATAGAATAAAAAGAAGGAAACAAAGATATAATATTGAATAAAAAAATTTTTATTACAACAAAAATTCGTTTTTTATTATTTTTTTACAAATAGAGGTTAAGAAGCGATAGTTTTTTCCTAAAAAAAGAAAATAAAAAATGTTTTTTAAAAAAAAAAATCGTTTTTCCTATATAAACATTGTTAGAGAATCAAAAAAATGAAAACCGACAGTTTGTTGTGTAGGAATTATTTTTTAAGGAACAACTATTTTCACCTATAAAAAATTATAATGGGTAGACAAAAAGGAGGATTGTATTTACCCACTAGGAATAGGTTTCAAATAGGGTCTGGACGTAGAAAAAAAAAAAAATACGAAGGAGGGGTAGGAAAATAAAAACAAAACAAAAAGGCGGATTCTTTAAATGGATCTTAGAACCCGCGATGGCAATGGGGAAAGCAATGGTTGGTGGAAGTGTAAAAAGAAAACAAAAACGTGGCTTTTATTTACGACCCTTTGGGGTAGAAAAAATAAGATAAATATGGATGGATTCTTAAAAATGGTTTTGCGATCCTTAGGGTCTTTACAAATAGAAGCTGTTTTTATTTTTTGAATCAGTTCTACTGCTGGTTGTCTACAGTAAAGAATGTCTTCTAACTCACCCTTGCTCTGTCCACCTCAACATCTTGTAAAAAAAATGAAAAATGTTAAAACGGTGTTACTAGAGTGTACAAAAGTTCCACTTCTACATCCTGAGGAGGGTAAAGCTGATGTCTTTTATAAAATATTAATCAAATGTGATATGAAGGATGGTGAAAAGTATATATATTCTTATTTGCAAGACGATCATTCAGATAAACTTGGAGAGCTTATTGATTTTACGGAAGAAATTTTTAAGATAAATGAATAAACAAGACAATCATTTATTGTTCTGCACCCCTGAAGACATAGTAAAAAGTTTGGGAAATGTAAGGTTAATAAGATGTGATAAAGTTACTATATTCCTTGAAGATAGTGTTCAATTTTATAAATTAGTATTTCATTGTAAGAGTGAAAAGGAGGATGAAAAGTTTCTATATACGTACACACGTTTTGATCAAACGTTGAATATTGGAAAGTTTGTGAAATTTAAAGAGAACAACATAAATACTGCGACATTTGTATAAAAAAGACATTCAGCTGTTATGAGAGATGGAGAATCCCTCATTCATATGTCCCCAAGATTTTATTAAAGTTCTGGCTGGCAATGGAGATGGAGGTTTAATTTTATTAAAATGTGAAAAAATAAATACCATAGAGGTATTTGATGCTTATTGTCTATACAAAATAATATTACAAAATGATAAAATCGAGGGGTTTCCAAAATATATATATACCTATTCATCAGATGATCAGACAAACCTGATTGGAACTGCAGTTAGATTTTAAAAAGACAAGTCAAGAATTAAAGAGAAAATGAATCAGTACCAAGAAATGGATATAATACAATTTAAAAAAGAAGTATGTACTCCACAAGCAAAATTACGTTTATTAGACTCTATACCGCTTCCAAAAACAGAACCCAATCGCATAATTCCAGAATTGCAATTGTATCGTTTATATTTTAAAGATGAAAGTAATGGATGTTATTATACGACAAGATTTGATTTATCAATGGCACGTTTATTGGGTAAAAATGTACGTCTTACTGAACAATATTTATTTGTTACCATTTAATTTCTTATCTATAACCCTGTAAATATTAAGAAAAATAAAAAAACTGTTTTGTTTGCTATAAAATAGTGTTTTTTTTGATTTTTTGAAAAATGAATGATTGTGAATTTAAAAAAAAGGAATGGATGATCCGAATTATGTTCCCCCAGAACATCTTGCAGAGATTTATAAAAAATCTAATATGATGTTATTATCATGTGTAAAAGAAGATTATTTTAAAGATATTTTTAAACCGTGTTATAAGTTATTAGTATACTTATGTGAAATGGGTAGCGATGATCAGTATATATATACCTATGTAAAAAATGACTGTACACATTTTAAAGGACGCTTTATACAATTTAAAGTAGAATAATGGAAAAAACGATTGAAAAGAATGATTGTTGGGTTTTTAATGGCAAATTTTCTCCACTCAAATATATTGGAATTCAAAAAAAAGAATTTGTTGCTAACGCTTGGATTTTTAGTGGAACTTCACCATCACTTCTATATAAAGGAGTAAAAATAAAGGAAACTATTCACATGCAATGATACCCTGTGAAAGAGTTGGTGAAAACAAATATATGTCTCAATTTGAGGAGGATGATTGTTTTTATGTACCTTTGACACTCTTGGTAGATGATTATCAAGATTCCAATTTAAAGTTGATGCACTGGACTGAACAAACACATTATAAATATAATTTTATACCGGTTATGATTGCTTTTTTATACCGGTTATGATTGCTTTTTTAAAGATGATAATATAGAATCCCGACTTAACCATTTGGTAAAAACTGCTACAAGATTTAGAGTACCCCAAGAAAAAGATATATGGCTTTTTAAAACAACGATAGTGCATGAATATAACCCTTACCACCAAGCCTCCCCACCCATTCAAAAGGACGATGATCTTATCGGGGAATATGTAGTGTTTATAAAAATTTTTTATGAACATCAAGAAATGTATAAGTTGGTGAAAAAAAATAAATGATCTTTCACACAAACTCTTAGAAGATGAACTTGTTAAGAAAAATATTTTTGTAATTATTTTTTATAAGAAATAAAAAAAACTGTTTGCATACTATAAAAACAGCGTGTGTGTTGTGATTTTTTATTAGTTTTTTTGAAAATGAATGCTCGTGAATTATTAACGACTCTATCTAATCATCTTGGGGATGATTGTATGTTTAAATTTATGAGATATGATCAAATAATAACAGCTACACGTGATAAAGAATATACAGGCAAAATACAATTATTGGAGTGTAAGGAAATTAAATCATCAATACCAATTTTTCAATCATATCTATTGTTTGAAATATATTTATTCTTGGAAAGAAAGAATGGTGTTAAAGAATATGTAAAAAGTTTTTCAACTGTGGATTTATCATGGAGCATATATAAAGATGCTCAAATTAACAATTTAACATATAAAATTGAATTGTGGAATAATGAACAATGAACGAAATGAACGATATTATTACAAACATCCATGTGGAAGATGTATTAACAAACTACCGTGTGTAATTCATCCACAGGAATTAAAACTTTCTAGACTAAACAGTTTTAAACGTGGTTTGTTAAAGAAGTTAAATATACGATGGAAATATACAGTGAATGTTTCAGTGGATATAGATCGCGAATAGAAGAAAAGACGTTCACACGTTGAATTGTTTGAGATAGAAAATACACGAGATTCAAACGTTTTTATTTTTTGGAATGGAGAGGTTATGAATTATGACGAAACAATATTTGGTGGAGAAACTGTAATAGCCAATGTTTATAACAATGCAAGCTCATTAGTTGTGGAAAGCTGTTCAATTAATAGAGAAGGACAAGTGTCTTATTTTAGTTAAACAACATATAAAAAGAAAGATTTGAAAAAAACTTTTAAACATCGTTATTAAACAAAAAATGGTTTTTACATTCCAAAAAATGTGTATATTATTTGTCTTTTGTATGTTGGCTTCATTCACAAGAATTTATGAAGATTCAATTAATATCAAAAGTTGTAACGTAAAATGCTTGATGCGATATACAGCACTTAATGTTATATGATTTTAGTTTTATGAACAATAAAACAACAGTTAAAATAATCGTGTTCAATTTATTTAAATCGCAATTTTATACTACAGATATCGCTTATAATGAAGATATCGATTATATGAATTTTTTAGGGAAAATTATTGAAATTGATGATTTACTATATGTAAAAATTAAGTTTAATGAATATGATATACCCCTGTTAAATAAAAAATAAAATTAAAAAAAGTTATAAAAAGAATTGGATCTTGTTTTTTTTTGCTTACTTCATAATGGGTACTAAACAACAACAAGGGTTTGATTATAGTGCTTCAAAATGTTCACATTATACACCATTGGATAAATTCTCTACAATTTCAGTGTTAAGGTTAACAAATTTTGCAGACGGAACTTATTCACTTCATACAGAAATACAACCAATATATTATAAGAAGAGAAAAGAAAACCAGTCACGTTATATGGAAAACTTTACAAAAAAACAATGGAATTAAGTGAATTTATAAAATTAAAAATTTTTGCTTATGATGTTATACGAATGGAAGAAGACGAAAATGAAAAAGATTTTTACATGAAATGTGCGAGATTTTGCTTTATCTTTCGGAAAATGTGTATGGAAAAAACAGTTAAATCCTTAACAATAAGTAAATTTTGTAAAAATATTCATGAAAAATGTATGTATCATTTAATGGATGCTGGCAATTTCAGTAAAAAAAAACGATATGTCGGTACACATGAAGGAGTTGATCCTCTTTATATTGATTTATATATGAAACATTTAAATTAATTTTACATAGAAAATTATTTACAAAAAAATATTTCTGTATTAATCTATTTTATTTTTGAAAGCATTCATCCTTTTTATGATGGTAATGGACGAATAGGGAAAGCTTTACATGCTTTTTTAGAAAGAAAAATAGATTGTAAAGTAAAAACCAAAAAACAACATAAAAAGTTGTGTAACGTTTTAGGTATTATGCAAAAAAAACAGATTAGTTTATTTGATGTAAAGCGTGATACGTTGTTATTAGACGAATTATTATAATAAAAATATATATTTTTAAAACAAATGTGTTTTATTGTTTTTCAAAAAAAAGTATAAGTACAACATCCTTTTAGCTTTTTACCATCACATTCGAAAAGAGACTACCATGGCTGCAACAACTTCAGTGAAACTTTATTCACAGGAATAAATACATCATACGTTTGTGTTACAAACGTATAATGATCTTTCACGAAAAATTATAACAAATGTAAAAAAAAATGGAAACGCATATCTTGTGAAAGTATGGCCTACGAGTCAGGAGTGTTTGAATTTTCTAATGAACAGTAAATTAGAAATAAAAAAAGAAGATGTAAGTAAATTGACAACTGAATTGGGTAAAATCAAAGATCAAAGATCAAGTATTTCTTGAAGTTGCAAAAAGTAAAAATTGGAAACAAGGAGAAGAACGTGTAGTTATTCGTTCTAACGCTTGGGATGGATTGGAGATTCTCGACCAATTAAAAGAAAATATTTTACCTGAAAAAGATCTAGTGTTCAAGGACGATGATGGTGGTGATGAAAACCACCATTAACGAGGCAATGCGGATTGAAAACCATGACAATTGGGTCGATAAATTTGGATCATTTCATATTAAAAAAAATGACGACATGACACTTATTGTTGAAGGATTGCGCAAATATAATCATGCTTTAAACGGTGGTGTAGTTGAAAAAAAGAAAACGTTTAAGAAAAAGAAAAATAATGATTTTGATTTACCACGTGAAAAAAAATGGACAATGATAAAATCATTGATGATGATGATGATGATGAAGAGGTTTGTTTTCTTTTTTTCTAAACCCACTGAAAAAGCTGTTTGTAAACTTTTTTATTGCCGATTTATACATCAATTACCAATGCGTGATACAATATGTATGTATAACGAGGTTATAAATGAAGAATTATATATTGCAGATCAGTATGATTTTGTTCAAAATTGTGATAGTTTACTTTGTGAACTTGAGGAAATATACACGAGAATAGAAAAAAAAGAATAATATTTTTTTTGGGGTATAGAAATGAAAAAAAACAAGAAAAGAAAAGTTCTCTAAAGAATTTATAGAAAAAGCTGCAAGATTACTTAAAGGAGAAACATTAACAAAAGAACAATTATCAAACTATAAACTTCATAATCTTAATAGAAAAAATATAGACGTTTAAAAATACATGTTACAGATATTAATGAACAATGGGAAATCGATTTAGCTGAAAATAAAGATTTAGCACGTTATAATAATCAATTTCGTAATTGGTTGGTGTGTATTGATGTGTTTTCTCGTTATTGTTGGGTAAAATTATTAAAAAAGAAATCAAATAATAATTTTAAAAACAAGTTTGAATCTATTTTAATCGAAGAAGGACAAACACCCCGTAAAATTCAATGTGATGAAGGAACAGAATTTCAAGATATTCGAAAAAGTTTGAGTAAAAAATATAATTTTACAGTTTTCCACACCTATAATCGCGAGATAAAAGCATCGCATGTTGAACGTGTTATTGGTGCGTTAAAAACTATGGTTCGTAGAGTTTTAACAATGACTGATAATTTTGATTATTATACTTATTTACCCGTGATTATTGAACGTTATAATAATTCTCCACATAAATCTTTGGGCGGTTCAACACCATTTGAAATTTATAAAGGAACAAAGAAATTTAAAAAATTAAAATATAAAATATTACGTGATGAATTGAAATACCCCATTCCTACAAAAAGTATTGTCACTGAAGGTACTCGTGTACACATAGCAAGGGTAAAAAACAATATTTTTGAAAAAAGCAGTCTTAGACGTTGGACAAACGAAATATTTAAAGTTGAAAAAGTTTTTATAACCGATCCTGTCACATATCAATTAAAAGATTTAAAAGGTGAAAACATTGAAGGAATTTTTTATCGTGAAGAATTACAATTATTAAAATAAAAATGAGTTTATATATCGCAAGTAATACAATATCAAAAAATGGAATTTCTAATTTAACAAATAAATTTACAATGCATCTTGTTCAACCTATTGACGCTCTAAATAAAGATGCATATATAGATGTACAAAAAATTTGTTACCCGTTGACTACAAAAAATGTTGATGAAAAAATATGTTATTTCACTTTTACATTCGATTTTCAGAAATTTATGAAGAATAAAATGGGTGTTAAAAAGTACAACGAACAGATTATTCTTACGAGTGTGAAATATAATATTCCTACAGGAATTTATGATTTAAACCGTTTGCATGATTATATGAATAATATTTTAAAAGAATATGATGTCGATTTGAGTTTAGAAAAGAATGGAAAAGTATATTTAAATGTTAATTTTGGAATAGAATATTGGCTTATACAATATAATAGTAAAAATGCACATGATGGTGGTGTAGGTTCTAAATTGCGTTTATCTGAAAAAGTTGAAAAAATAAATTTTGAATTAAATATGAGTGATACTTTATCGTTTATGTTGGGTTTTAAAAATTCAATAATCAAATTAAATAATGCAAAAGAAAATTATATTGAAAAAGAAGCCGATTATTTACCCGATGTATCAGATGGTTTAAATAAAATGTTTATATATTGTGATGAATTAGAAGCAACATTAGTTGGTGATTCATATTCTGAATTGTTAACAACAGTTCCTATTCAGTGGTCGGGTCAAGGAAAAGGAAATGGTGAATTAGTTTGTTTCACACCTTCAAATATATTTAAAAAATTTAAAAAGAGTGTTATTAACGAATTAAATATTACAATTAAAGACAGTGCAGATAATTTGATTCCTTTTGATTCTGGAACTGTTTCGTTAGATTGTTTAATTCATTATGCTTAAAATTCATCTTAAAACTGTAAGGAACGTTCTACAGGTTGAAAAATATGATTTTAGTTATCCCTTTAACACATATGCTGAAAGTAAAAATGAAAAACAAATTTATTGGATTTTAGACAGTGTTGAGCACACGGGAACTAACAAATCTTTTCACATATATTATTTCAAAAAAATTAATTTTACAATTGATCCTGTAATAAATCAAAATCCAATAACTCGTAAAAGAAAAGATGGTAGTGTACTAATGTTAAAAAACACAAAATTAAAAGATAAACAATTTGATGGACAACAAATGTTATTGTTTGAAAAAATAATTTTATTTAAATATGATATAGACGAGAATAAACAAATATTACACCACTTAAAATGGAAAGAGAAATATTTCCTAATGTTTTGCTTAAAAGAAACACCGCAGAAGCTCAAGAATACATTCAATTTCATCTTTCATATGGTAGTGTCGACGACGTCATTTTGATTGCAGAAAATATAATAATTAATATAAAATTATTTGAAGAAAAATAATGAATAACAATTTAACATCTGACGATTATTTTAAATTACTTACTGGAAAATGTAAAGGAAAAAATTATTCTTCTAACTATTTTTATGTAAAACATGAAAAAAACCCAAAAAAACCCTACTCAAGATGATATTTTATTAACTTCTAATATTGGTCTACCGCATACTTTAAACCCTGATTATCAAAAAAAAATAGTACCAAATAAAGCAGCAAAAAAAAGAAAAATTGATCCAGATGTATTACGTTCAATTTTACAAAATAGAAATTAATTGTTGTTTTTTTGTTTTAAAAAAGGAAAAATAATGTAAACTATAAATTAAGTTAAAAGTAAAATAAATGTATTATTTTTCTTAAAAAAACTTGCTGTATTGGGTTATTTTTTAAATAAAAATGAGGCGAAGAAATAGTATAATTAAAAAAAAAATAAAAAGAAAGTCTAGATTACACGGTAAAAGAAAAAAAATACAAAAAGGTGGTGCTTTTGGTGCAGGAATGGCATTTTAAGCGAAGCCCAAATTTTTGTCAAATTATTATTAGTACATAAAACAACAGGGGCTATTGCGGGTAGTGTTGCTGCTGGAGGGAAATCAATTTTACCGTTACCTCTTCGAACAATGTGGAAAACAAAAGAATTAAAAATAAACGATACTTTAATTACTACTTCGGGAAATATGGCTCATATGGTTTCAATTATTAAATATTTATCGCGTGAATATGATCCGAAACGCGACGGATGTAAAGATATTAATTATTCTCACCTTGATACAGCAGAACATATGGATAGTATAATAATAATAATAATAATAATAGTCTTTATTAATCAATACTCGAAACACACGTCCGAGTTTACATGGAATTATAACAAATAAGGTATGTAGTCTATTTTTCTTCATTAGTTATTTACATCAATAATTTAATAAAACTAGTAAAATTCTACAGTATTGTTAAAAATTATTAAAATATCATACACTAGATAAAATTGAAAAGACATCTATTTACAAAAGATTTTTTAAATCTTTCAGTTTTCACTAAAGGCAGTTCAAAGTCATGTCCCCTTTGCCTTAAAGTTCGATTTAATTTGTTGGGTAAAAGTTCTCTTAATGCATTATTTCCATCATCTAATATTTTATTCCATAACCTCTTGTCTCTCTTATTTATTATTTCTCTAAAATTAGATTTCTCTGTTACGTACCTATTACGGTATGCACGATTTACAAACTTATCAATCTGACTGATGTATTTAGTATAGGATGCTCCTCCCGAAAGTTCAATTCCAAAGGTGAATAATGACATTATTAAACTCTGAAAGAGAAGTTCTAACTGCTTTGTTGTAAAACCATAATATTTACACACTCGTAAAATGTACATTTTTCCACTCGCTTTTTTGAGCATCTCTTCGAAGTGTCTATCCCAATTTTCTGGTATTTCCTCAAGGGTAACTCCTAGTATCTTGAGCCATGTTTTCCGTTTGATGGACGGAATGCAACTGGGTAGAGGTATCGATGTTCTCCCACGAACAATCATTTCATATGTTTCGTTCATATTCAGCACCATTCGGTTTAATCTGACCATGATTTCATATTTTCTACCTCTTCTGTACCTGTATCATCCTCATCATAGCCCAGGACTTCTATTGTTATATCATCAGCGAATTTACAGAGTTCATTAATTGGATTTACTGATTTAATGTCATTTACCATTATTGAAAATAGTATCGGGCCTAGAACAGTTCCCTGAGGCACGCCACGATTAATTTTCAAGAACTCAGTTGTGATGCCATCAACTGTCACTCTCTGTTTGCGATCTTTTAAGAAATCAATCATCCAATTTATGATGTACGGGTTAAAAGGCAATTTCTTAACTTTTTCAAATAGTATGTCATGTGGAACACTGTCAAAAGCCTTGCTAAAGTCAAATGATAGTACTCTCACGTATTTGGCACCATTATCCAACCCTTTCAACCACGTATGTTGACATTTAATTAGAGCCATCGTTGAGTTGTGTCCTACTTTATATGCGTATTGGTCAGAATCGATTGAATAATATACAACATCTGCAATCTCATTTTTATATATACATCTCTCAAATAGTCTCATTATGATATCTGTTAGTGAGATAGGTCTCAATTGAGAACTTGAGTTGATAACATTTTCTTTTGGTATTGGAACTACATTTGCTCTCTTCCATACTTCAGGGACTTTTCCAACTTTCAGAGATACGTTAAATATTTCTGTTATAGCTGGAGCTAATTCAGCTGCGTATGTCTTCCAGAACCAATATAGTAGATCGTCCGGGCCAGATGATGAACGCTTCTGTTTTCTTAAGAAGTTATAGACAATATCAATAGAAAGAAACGGAATTCTAGTTCCTTCTGGAATTTCTAGTAACTGAGGAGCTGAATAATTAGGGTCAGTGTTAATAGTTTGAAAGTAGGCATTTATAACATTCGGATCAATCAGAGAGCTAACAGGTGCAGAATTCTTCTCTTTCCTGCCAGTAATGTTATTAACATTGTTCAACCATTTCTTTGTTCCAGTTTTATGTTTTTGGTTCTCTTTTTGAACAGCATTAAGTTGATTGGCACGAATTAGTGTATTAATTTGATTTTGTAGACGAAAAGTAGATTCTTCATCACCTACGCCTACAGTTTTCTTCCTTTTTTTCAACAAATGTTTTACAAGAGGGGACATGAATAGTGGATCACGTGACGAGGTTCGGACTTTTATCAGTGGAAAATTATTCTCGAATCTCGGCCAGAGACTTTCATAAAATTGTTTAATCATCTCATCAGGGTCTTGGTCATATTTTGTTATCTTGGACCAGTCCACATTCTCTAGTTCTCTTAGCATATTTAATGTTCTATGTTCTCTCACATCTCTAAAGAATGAGTTTGTTCTTTTTGCCTTTATAATGTTTCTCGAGTATGCAATAATCATATTATGATCAGTTCTTACCAAGCTTTTCTTAACTTTAATTTTCTTCCAGTAGTGAGGAGCATTTGTAACAAAAACATCTATGATATTGTTACCTCTTGTAGATGATTTAACCAACTGTGTAAAAGATAATTGATTAAGTAGGTCACGAATATTCAATCTGTTTATATCTCCAGTAATAATTATCTTCGTATTAGGGTTTTCCGATAATAAGTGCTCGCATGAGTCCATTAGGAATTCTATTAGATCATCTGCATTATAATTATGGTCGGAAGGATGGTATACAGCTGCAACATTAAAACTGGAGTTTTCAGTTGTAATTTTTACCCATAGGCATTCAAACGGATTATCCATATTTGGTATTTTTTGCATTCTCCAATCTTTTCTACAAAGGATTGCCACTCCGCCACCACGGGCACTTAACCTATCTTTTCTATTGATGCAGAACTCAGGTGGGCAAATTAGAGAACTGGCTATAGTTGGATTTAGCCATGTTTCAGAAATACAGCAAACATCAATATTGTTGCTCTTGAGTTCCGCATATAACGCAGGATAGGCATCAGGCTTGACTATTGATCTAGCATTCAACACCAAACATTGTGGAATCTGTTTTGGTTTACTGGGTCCTTGTCTAGTAACATTTACACGACTTAGATTTCTATAAGAGTAGTGGGGTCTTTGTCTAGACTTTTTACATCTTCTAGACGAGATACGTACTGGAATTACATTCTCCATTATACTAGAGTTGTGTAGTTTCGCACTAGGGTCTCTTTATTTTTCTGCAATGTATTTTGTCTCTTATCTACTTTTTGTTGCCATGGCTTACAGTATACAAATTCTGGCCAAACATTTTTTTCCAGTACAACCGAACTTGTGATTAATGGGATATGTATTTTAGCAGACATTGTTCCTTTACGTTTACTTTGGAAGATAGACACCTTGGTAGGGGTTATATTTCTTTCAACGAGGTAAGAGTATATTTGGCTTTCTTTTACGCCTTCAGCAATACCGGATAAGAAAAGTTTCTTGTATTTATTTCGTTTGCGCTCAACTCCAATAAAGCCGTCTGGCACATCAGAGTGTATTAATCCCTCAGAATTTGGGGTATTTTCCTTTGCATTAGTAGCAAGCGACAATTTATCCTTTACAAATCTTGTAGATGTTTTAGAGGGGTTTCTTGAATCTAGATGTGATTTCGCAACTTTTGCGTAGGAGGTTTTCATGTTATTATCACTCGCATCATCAATTAATTCATTTAATGTGGAGATGTCTTCTTGATTGTCGCTTATCTCTAAAGTTTTTTCTAAAGTGTTTTTATCTATCAAGGGAGTACATTCATCACTATTTGCATTGTTCGATTCCATTGATTGTTCTGATTGTTCTATGACAATAGGATTATTGATGTTGATGGAATTTGCATATTCAGATTGCTCAATTTTTTCCTCTGGTGATTTTTCCATATTTTTTTGACTTAAATCGTCAGTAAAGGGTTTTACTTTTGCTTGAAATTTAGCAATTATAGAAGAGATCTGCGAAACAGAATTCGCCAAAAGTTGAATTGCTTCACCATTCAATAACTGACCAGATCTAAGACTCTCGATCTCATCCATATGATCACCAGACGACATGCTCGAATGCGATTGAGATTGTAATGGTGGGTTAAACGATTCTTGTAGCATTGCTTCGCAAATTTTCGTTTTAACAGCTATTGATTGCTCACCTTTAAACAGCAACAAACCTTTAGTTTTTCGCCATACAATACTTGAGTTGCCAAAAGTAAGGAGCTTCTTGTCCCCTCCAGGCTGTGTCCACTCTCCATCAAGGTTTAGGACTTCATTTGAAAATTTCTTGAGCGAGTCAAAATCGCTAGTCCAAGCAAGACTTAGGTTTTCAGTAGACATATTGATTGCACATTCCACTTGATGTATACAGTTAGTGTGTATGTTATTCTAATATTCTCGCTATTAGCAAAAATAGTTATATGTATTTGAGGAGCTCAAAGTTACACGTCCTCACTCACACTCAACCGCCGTATATATGTATAGTTGGATTTACCGATGGAGCGCTCGTTGAGAATACTGGAGGGTATGCTAGAGTGTTGAAAAATGATGTCAAAACAGTCATTGATACAATTGACACCTCATTATTTAGTGATGGTGGTGGGGAAATTATTATTCCCTCAGCATTTAAAATAGAATTACGTTTAACCCGAGTATTAAAATCTATTTTATTATCTGGTGCAGATCATGCTGATTTAAGTTTAGCCGATACAGAACTATCTTTAGAGGATTTAAAGATTAAAATACCTGTTTTTAAACCAAATGATCAACTACGTTTAACGTTAAATACTGGATTTGTTGATAAACATATGGAAGCTAAATATTATACTAGTAATTATCGATGTATTAGTGAAAATATATTAGGAGGTCGAAGATCGCATCAAGTTGTCGATGCTTTTAATGGTTTGTGTCCTACAAGATTGTTTATAGTTTTTATACCTCTTGCTAATTGGAATGGCTCAATATTTAATATTTTTAACTTTACATGGCCCAACTACTCTAATATTAGTGTTTCGGTAAATAATAACACAGTTATGAAAATTACATCTCCTGAAGAAGCTTATTCAAATCTACAGAATGTTTTGAATCGAAAATATAAACATATGCCGTTTACATTTAATGATTTTAAAAATGGCTATGTAATGCTTGGGTTTGATTTAACAAGCAATAAAGATTTTCATCTTAGTGTATTACCTTCACGACCCTCAGGAAATGTAAACATTGATTTTAATTTTTCAGTAAATACTACTGCTGGAGTATTACTATATATAGGAGAGTTTCGAAATGAAATAAAAATAGGTTTAAAAACACCTGCACGATTATTACATGACATTTAATAAAAAAAAATTAAAGAACAACAATTAGCTTAAGGAATTATTAAAAAAAATGAAAGATCAAATGAAAATACAAAAAAAATAAAATAATCGAAAAAAACCATACATCATAAAAGAAAAGAAAAATGAAATAATTAATCAAATTCCTTTAAAACGTGAACATATATTTATATATCCTATAATATCAAAGTTTGGATAAAATGGAAAAATAATGAAAGAAAATATGTTGTGGATGAAGAAGAAAAAGAAGAATTAAAAAAAAAAAAAGAAGCAGAAGAAGGTGAAAAAGAAAAAGAAAAAGACTTCGGAGAAGAAGAAGAAGAAGAAGAAGAAGAAGAAGAAGAAGAAGAAGAAGAAGAAGAAGAAGAAGAAGATAATGATAGTGATAGTGAAAATTCTTTGACTTCTTCTGAGGATGATGATGATGAGGAAACGACAACCAAAATTTTAAATTCGTTGTTGCTTTTAAATAAAATGAAAAAAGAAAAAGAAAATAAAAAGAAAAGAGATTTCTTACCATGTTTAAAAAAATATATTAAAGCAAATATGGCTACAAAACAAAAATTAATTAATGATGATTTGATTAGAAAACTTCAAGATTTATCAAAAAATATTTTAGATAATAAAATATTAGTATCCATTTCAAACGATAATAAAACAATTCTTAAACGTTTTGTACGCGATAAAATAAAAAAAACCAGATTTAAAAGTTATATTAAGTGAAGACCATCGTTTCATTCATGTGTTTGAAAAAGCCTACAAACTAATAATACAAGAAACGAAGAAAAAATGAGTGGAATTAATAAAGTACAATTAGTTGATCCTAATAAATTAAATGAAATCTTAGAATTAATAAAAAAAGAACATGTTAATAAAAATTTATTACAGGGAATTAAAAACAAAGAAGAATATCAATTTTTAGAAAGTAAAGATAAAATGGAGCAAGAATTAAAAAATAAGAATAATAATCAAACTGAAGAAAATATAGTGTCTTTTTTAAAAAGAAAATAAAAAATAAAAATAAAAGCTGCAACATCTACTAATGATCAACTCAGGTGTGTTAATGCCTGGGTCAAATATTTCCTCGAACCAGTGCTTTGTGCACGCGGCCACGTCGTCATTTTTGCGACATATCAATTTCATTCGAATAAAATGGCGCCTTTCAGGAGCGAGCGTTCAGTGTCAGTACAGATATCCCATAATCCTGTAATCACAGTTAACCTGTGGTAATATGTTGTGTTCGTTTTTACTAAGCAAGTTTTGTTCCTAGTTCGCGACCCATTCGGAAACTTGCATATGTAAGAATGCTGATATTTAAAGAACGTGAAACAAAATTATGCTGCCGCTGCGGAAGGTCTGCTAGCCGCGGCGGGCTCCTTAATCTCATTTCAAGACAATCTTGCCAAATAAATGTATTGGCGGCTACTGTAATTAAAATCCAGTTCCCCTTAGTTAAGATCTCAGAAAAATATTTGAGTTTTTATATCGCCACTTGCATGCTCAACCGAGCTTTATCAATACGCGTTCGGTTGTTGTTGTTTCGACTGACCATTAACCTTGCACGCCGAACTCTATTCTTGTAGAGAATTTATGTTTTACAGCCGCTTGTGACTTGTAACCGAAAATGTATACATGTGCATGGATGCGTATAAGACTAGAATCAATCCCGATCGATTTATTCGATGATTCATCGTCTGACTAAATAAAAGGAATTTTTGCACAATTTACGCAAGACTCAAGTGGTAGGATATAATATTTCAAAACGCGTTCAATAAGAGACGTGAAAATTGGCCAGACACAATATTGAATATCGAAATTAGCATTATACTGCACTTTCGAAGGGAAACGTGCAACTGGTTACCTTCCTTATCACATATTTGTCATTTACCAGTGAATTTTGTGTTTGCCGTGTCGTTTTGCACTAAGGCGCGGGATTGCAGAATAGACAGAATATACACTTGTATATTCCGACTGTATATTCTGTCTAGTTATACAAGACTGTATATTTAAATAAATAGACACAATATATCAGATTAGACACTATAATTATACACTATATACGTCTAGTATACGTCTAGTGTATATTTACGTCTATTGTGTCTATTTACACACTTATACATAAACTGCATGTGAGTGTCTATTGTGTATATTGTGTATATTAGCGTCTAATTATACACTATATACGTCTAATACACGTATAGTGTATATTAACGTCTATCGTGTCTATTTACACACTTATACATAAACTGTGAGTGTCTATTGTGTATATTGTGTATATTAGCGTCTAATTATACACTATATACATCTAATATATACACGTATAGTGTATATTTACGTCTATTGTGTCTATTCACACACTTATACATAAACTGTGTGTGTCTATTGTGTATATTGTGTATATTAGCGTCTAATTATACACTATATACATCTAATACACGTATAGTGTATATTTACGTATATTGTGTCTATTTACACACTTATACATAAACTGTGTGTGTCTATTGTGTATATTGTGTATATTAGCGTCTAATTATACACTATATACGTCTAATACACGTATAGTGCATATTTATAGTGTATATACCTCTAATACACGTATAGTGTATAAGTGGTCTATATATATATATATATATATATATATATATATATATATATATATATATATATATATATATATATATATATATATATATAATATATATATATAAATATATTGAATGAAACAATAAAACAATATTATATGTTATTGCCTCGTTCTATTCCAAAACCACGCCAACTATACTGACTAACTACGCTTGCCTCGTTCTATTATAAAACCACGCAACATATAGCTATAATATATAATATATATTTTCCTTCACCATAAATCCTGAGAACATGTAGTTTGATCGAGTGAAATGCCAAATATTACTTGTTATATATATATATATATATATATATATATATATATATATATATATATATATATATATATATATATATATATATATATATATATATATATATATATATATATATATATATATATATATAGTAGAATAATGATGTAATTATATACGCTCGTATCTTTTCGAAACTAAACAACATATATCAAAAGACATAAGCCAGACCACTTTCAGACCAGATGTTTGTTATAGTGATAATGTTTTATCCGAATGTTCTGAATTAAAACCGATGAAACCTATTGCATTCTGCATGACTGCATTCACTGCCGTTAAAATAATGCGCAAAAATACAGCACATTTAAGCAAATTGAACAGAGTCAACGTTTTAATGTGGCGGGATAGTATTAATATTTACGTGAATTGACTAATATAATTTACTACATCCATGCAAGCACACTATATATCTTTATTTATATATAAAATAAATAGCTTCGATCCCCAGCACCACTGTTTTTCTCGTTTAGCGTGCATGGTCGTCATGACAATGCGCGTAACCGCTGAAACAAGTATTTCAACTGAGTGGGCTCAAGCGTCAAAAATGGCGCATTTGAGAAATGTATTTAGGTTGTAAAAGTTGAACTTTAACGGCTTCGGCGGGAAGGTTTTCAAAGTCTATCGTGCATCTCTATATACGATATCGCTGCGAAATGTACTCAAATTTGTCGCTCCAACTTGAATGCTTACATTTACATCGCGTAAAGAACTTTAAATCGACAAATTCGTAAGAACTACGGCTATGTTTTGATTTCATCCCAATTATCTTAGTGATCAATGAGGAAATTCCACGGATTCAAGTTGGGACATTGAAGACCAAACTTAGAACATACTATCTGTGCGGAAATATGACTGTGGGAGAATGACTATCCTACCTGCCACAGCGCGTTTTTAAAAGTGCTATTTTTATCGATGAATCTATGCTTATAACTGATCACGTGACTTCCTGTTACAAAAGTTATACCCACCAAAAAAATTCTAAAATTCATGCAAACGGCATTAACCTAAAAAACAATCACATTATTGCAACCATAAATTTAAAATAATTTTTCTTTTATTTTCTTTCATTTTTCACCGAGAAGGGGACTGGACCCAGGCATTAATGTAGCTGAGTGGCGAGATAAACACTTTTTTGTGAATTTCTACTAACAAATTGTCCAATCGCGCTGAAATTGGTTTTATTTTTGTTTCGCGCTTAACGGAGGATATTTGGCTTACTTTTAAAAAAATTTGGTCGTTTACTTCAAATTTGAGAGAAAAACACTTTTTTGCGAAAAAGTGTTTTTCTCACTCAAAACAGTGATAATTTTTAAAATAACAGTCCGATTGCTCTAAAAATGGTTTTATTGTGTTCTACGCCTACGACAGCATATATTGGTTAATTTTCAGCGAATTTCACTGTTTGTCTCAAATTTGGGAGAAAACACTTTTATTTTTTTTTTTTGCGAAAAAGTGTTTTTCTCACTCGAAACAGTGATAACTTTTGAAATAACAGTCAGATTGCTCTAAAAATGGTTTTATTGTATTCTACACCTAAGACAGCATATATTGGTTAAGTTTCAGTAAATTTCAGTCTTTGCCTCAAATTTGGGAGCAAAACATATTTTTGCCAAAAAATGTTTGATTTGGTTGAAACAGTGATAACTTCCAAAATAACTGTCCAATAGCGCAAAAAATGGTTTTATTGCGTTCAGCGTCCAACGCAGCATATTTGAGTAAGTTTTCCCAAAATTTTATCGTTTGCGTCAAATTTGAGAGAAAAACATATTTTTGGCCAAAAAAGTGTCTCAAATTGGCGAGATAAACACTTTTTTGTGAATTTCTACTAAAAAATTGTCCAATCGCGCTGAAATTGGTTTTATTTTTATTTCGCGCTTAACCGAGGATATTTGACTAACTTTTCAAAAAATTTGGTCGCTTACTTCAAATTTGAGAGAAAAACACTTTTTTGCGAAAAAGTGTTTTTCTCACTCAAAACAATGATAATTTTTAAAATAACAGTCCGATTGCTCTAAAAATGGTTTTATTGTGTTCTACGCCTACGACAGCATATATTGGTTAATTTTCAGCGAATTTCACTCTTTGCCTCAAATTTGGGAGAAAAACACTTTTTTTGCGAAAAAGTGTTTTTCTCACTCAAAACAGTGATAACTTTTGAAATAACAGTCAGATTGCTCTAAAAATGGTTTTATTGTATTCTACGCCTAAGACAGCATATATTGGTTAAGTTTCAGTAAATTTCACTCTTTGCCTCAAATTTGGGAGCAAAACATATTTTTGCAAAAAATGTTTGATTTGGTTGAAACAGTGATGACTTCCAAAATAACTGTCCAATCGCGCAAAAAATGGTTTAATTGCGTTCAGCGTCAAACGCAGCATATTTGAGTAAGTTTTCCCAAAATTTTATCGTTTGCGTCAAATTTGAGAGAAAAACATATTTTTGGCCAAAAAAGTGTCTCAAATTGGCGAGATAAACACTTTTTTGTGAATTTCTACTAACAAATTGTCCAATCGCGCTGAAATTGGTTTTCTTTTTGTTTCGCGCTTAACGGAGGATATTTGGCTTACTTTTCAAAAAATTTGGTCGTTTACTTCAAATTTGAGAGAAAAACACTTTTTTGCGAAAAAGTGTTTTTCTCACTCAAAACAGTGATAATTTTTAAAATAACAGTCCGATTGCTCTAAAAATGGTTTTATTGTGTTCTACGCCTAAGACAGCATATATTGATTAATTTTCAGCGAATTTCACTCTTTGTCTCAAATTTGGGAGAAAAACACTTTTTTGCGAAAAAGTGTTTTTCTCACTCAAAACAGTGATAACTTTTAAAATAACAGTCCGATTGCTCTAAAAATGGTTTTATTGTGTTCTACGCCTAAGACAGCATATATTGGTTAATTTTCAGCGAATTTCACTCTTTGTCTCAAATTTGGGAGAAAAACACTTTTTTGCGAAAAAGTGTTTTTCTCACTCAAAACAGTGATAACTTTTGAAATGAACAGTCAGATTACTCTAAAAAATGTTTTTATTGTATTCTACGCCTCCTAAGACAGCATATATTGGTTAAGTTTCAGTAAATTTCACTCTTTGCCTCAAATTTGGGAGCAAAACATATTTTTGCCAAAAAATGTTTGATTTGGTTGAAACAGTGATAACTTCCAAAATAACTGTCCAATCGCGCAAAAAATGGTTTTATTGCGTTCAGCGTCCAACGCAGCATATTTGAGTAAGTTTTCCCAAAATTTTATCGTTTGCGTCAAATTTGAGAGAAAAACATATTTTTGGCCAAAAAAGTGTCTCAAATTGGCGAGATAAACACTTTTTTGTGAATTTCTACTAAAAAATTGTCCAATCGCGCTGAAATTGGTTTTATTTTTGTTTCGCGCTTAACGGAGGATATTTGGCTTACTTTTCAAAAAATTTGGTCGCTTACTTCAAATTTGAGAGAAAAACACTTTTTTGCGAAAAAGTGTTTTTCTCACTCAAAACAGTGATAATTTTTAAAATAACAGTCCGATTGCTCTAAAAATGGTTTTATTGTGTTCTACGCCTACGACAGCATATATTGGTTAAGTTTCAGTAAATTTCACTCTTTGCCTCAAATTTGGGAGCAAAACATATTTTTGCCAAAAAATGTTTGATTTGGTTGAAACAGTGATAACTTCCAAAATAACTGTCCAATCGCGCAAAAAATGGTTTTATTGCGTTCAGCGTCCAACGCAGCATATTTGAGTAAGTTTTCCCAAAATTTTATCGTTTGCGTCAAATTTGAGAGAAAAACATATTTTTGGCCAAAAAAGTGTCTCAAATTGGCGAGATAAACACTTTTTTGTGAATTTCTACTAAAAAATTGTCCAATCGCGCTGAAATTGGTTTTATTTTTGTTTCGCGCTTAACGGAGGATATTTGGCTTACTTTTCAAAAAATTTGGTCGCTTACTTCAAATTTGAGAGAAAAACACTTTTTTGCGAAAAAGTGTTTTTCTCACTCAAAACAGTGATAATTTTTAAAATAACAGTCCGATTGCTCTAAAAATGGTTTTATTGTGTTCTACGCCTACGACAGCATATATTGGTTAATTTTCAGCGAATTTCACTCTTTGCCTCAAATTTGGGAGAAAAACACTTTTTTGCGAAAAAGTGTTTTTCTCACTCAAAACAGTGATAACTTTTGAAATAACAGTCAGATTACTCTAAAAATGGTTTTATTGTATTCTACGCCTAAGACAGCATATATTGGTTAAGTTTCAGTAAATTTCAGTCTTTGCCTCAAATTTGGGAGCAAAACATATTTTTGCCAAAAAATGTTTGATTTGGTTGAAACAGTGATAACTTCCAAAATAACTGTCCAATCGCGCAAAAAATGGTTTTATTGCGTTCAGTGTCCAACGCAGCATATTTGAGTAAGTTTTCCCAAAATTTTATCGTTTGCGTCAAATTTGAGAGAAAAACATATTTTTGGCCAAAAAAGTGTCTCAAATTGGCGAGATAAACACTTTTTTGTGAATTTCTACTAAAAAATTGTCCAATCGCGCTGAAATTGGTTTTATTTTTTGTTTCGCGCTTAACGGAGGATATTTGGCTTACTTTTCAAAAAATTTGGTCGTTTACTTCAAATTTGAGAGAAAAACACTTTTTTGCGAAAAAAGTGTTTTTCTCACTCAAAACAGTGATAATTTTTAAAATAACAGTCTGATTGCTCTAAAAATGGTTTTATTGTGTTCTACGCCTACGACAGCATATATTGGTTAATTTTCAGCGAATTTCACTCTTTGCCTCAAATTTGGGAGAAAAACACTTTTTTGCGAAAAAGTGTTTTTCTCACTCAAAACAGTGATAACTTTTGAAATAACAGTCAGATTGCTCTAAAAATGGTTTTATTGTATTCTACACCTAAGACAGCATATATTGGTTAAGTTTCAGTAAATTTCACTCTTTGCCTCAAATTTGGGAGCAAAACATATTTTTGCCAAAAAATGTTTGATTTGGTTGAAACAGTGATAACTTCCAAAATAACTGTCCAATCGCGCAAAAAATGGGTTTTATTGCGTTCAGCGTCCAACGCAGCATATTTGAGTAAGTTTTCCCAAAATTTTATCGTTTGCGTCAAATTTGAGAGAAAAACATATTTTCGGCCAAAAAAGTGTCTCAAATTGGCGAGATAAACACTTTTTTGTGAATTTCTACTAAAAAATTGTCCAATCGCGCTGAAATTGGTTTATTTTTGTTTCGCGCTTAACGGAGGATATTTGGCTTACTTTTCAAAAAATTTGGTCGCTTACTTCAAATTTGAGAGAAAAACACTTTTTTGCGAAAAAGTGTTTTTCTCACTCAAAACAGTGATAATTTTTAAAATAACAGTCCGATTGCTCTAAAAATGGTTTTATTGTGTTCTACGCCTACGACAGCATATATTGGTTAATTTTCAGCGAATTTCACTCTTTGCCTCAAATTTGGGAGAAAAACACTTTTTTGCGAAAAAGTGTTTTTCTCACTCAAAACAGTGATAACTTTTAAAATAACAGTCCGATTGCTCTAAAAATGGTTTTATTGTGTTCTACGCCTAAGACAGCATATATTGGTTAATTTTCAGCGAATTTCACTCTTTGTCTCAAATTTGGGAGAAAAACACTTTTTTGCGAAAAAGTGTTTGATTTTATTCAAAACAGTGATAACTTCCGAAATAACTGTCAGATTGCTCTAAAAATGGTTTTATTGCGTTCAGCGTCCAACGCAGCATATTTGAGTAAGTTTTCCCAAAATTTTATCGTTTGCGTCAAATTTGAGAGAAAAACATATTTTTGGCCAAAAAAGTGTCTCAAATTGGCGAGATAAACACTTTTTTGTGAATTTCTACTAACAAATTGTCCAATCGCGCTGAAATTGGTTTTATTTTTGTTTCGCGCTTAACGGAGGATATTTGGCTTACTTTTCAAAAAATTTGGTCGTTTACTTCAAATTTGAGAGAAAAACACTTTTTTGCGAAAAAGTGTTTTTCTCACTCAAAAACAGTGATAATTTTTAAAATAACAGTCCGATTGCTCTAAAAATGGTTTTATTTTTGTGTTCGCCTACGACAGCATATATTGATTAATTTTCAGCGAATTTCACTCTTTGCCTCAAATTTGGGAGAAAAACACTTTTTTGCGAAAAAGTGTTTTTCTCACTCAAAACAGTGATAACTTTTGAAATAACAGTCAGATTGCTCTAAAAATGGTTTTATTGTATTCTACACCTAAGACAGCATATATTGGTTAAGTTTCAGTAAATTTCAGTCTTTGCCTCAAATTTGGGAGCAAAACATATTTTTGCCAAAAAATGTTTGATTTGGTTGAAACAGTGATAACTTCCAAAATAACTGTCCAATCGCGCAAAAAATGGTTTAATTGCGTTCAGCGTCAAACGCAGCATATTTGAGTAAGTTTTCCCAAAATTTTATCGTTTGCGTCAAATTTGAGAGAAAAACATATTTTTGGCCAAAAAAGTGTCTCAAATTGGCGAGATAAACACTTTTTTGTGAATTTCTACTAACAAATTGTCCAATCGCGCTGAAATTGGTTTTATTTTTGTTTCGCGCTTAACGGAGGATATTTGGCTTACTTTTCAAAAAATTTGGTCGTTTACTTCAAATTTGAGAGAAAAACACTTTTTTGCGAAAAAGTGTTTTTCTCACTCAAAACAGTGATAATTTTTAAAATAACAGTCCGATTGCTCTAAAAATGGTTTTATTGTGTTCTACGCCTACGACAGCATATATTGGTTAATTTTCAGCGAATTTCACTCTTTGCCTCAAATTTGGGAGAAAAACACTTTTTTGCGAAAAAGTGTTTTTCTCACTCAAAACAGTGATAACTTTTAAAATAACAGTCCGATTGCTCTAAAAATGGTTTTATTGTGTTCTACGCCTAAGACAGCATATATTGGTTAAGTTTCAGTAAATTTCAGTCTTTGCCTCAAATTTGGGAGCAAAACAAAAATTTTTGCCAAAAAATGTTTGTTTTGAAAACAGTGATAACTTCCAAAATAACTGTCCAATCGCGCAAAAAATGGTTTTATTGCGTTCAGCGTCCAACGCAGCATATTTGAGTAAGTTTTCCCAAAATTTTATCGTTTGCGTCAAATTTGAGAGAGAAAAACATATTTTTGGCCAAAAAAGTGTCTCAAATTGGCGAGATAAACACTTTTTGTGAATTTCTACTAAAAAATTGTCCAATCGCGCTGAAATTGGTTTTATTTTTGTTTCGCGCTTAACGGAGGATATTTGGCTTACTTTTCAAAAATTTTATCGTTTACTTCAAATTTGAGAGAAAAACACTTTTTTGCGCAAAAAGTGTTTTTCTCACTCAAAACAGTGATAATTTTTAAAATAACAGTCCGATTGCTCTAAAAATGGTTTTATTGTGTTCTACGCGCCTACGACAGCATATATTGATTAATTTTCAAAAATTTTCACTCTTTGCCTCAAATTTGAGAGAAAAACACTTTTTTGCGAAAAAGTGTTTTTCTCACTCAAAACAGTGATAACTTTTGAAATAACAGTCAGATTGCTCTAAAAATGGTTTTATTGTATTCTACACCTAAGACAGCATATATTGGTTAAGTTTCAGTAAATTTCAGTCTTTGCCTCAAATTTGGGAGCAAAACATATTTTTGCCAAAAAATGTTTGATTTGGTTGAAACAGTGATAACTTCCAAAATAACTGTCCAATCGCGCAAAAAATGGCTTAATTGCGTTCAGCGTCAAACGCAGCATATTTGAGTAAGTTTTCCCAAAATTTTATCGTTTGCGTCAAATTTGAGAGAAAAACATATTTTTGGCCAAAAAAGTGTCTCAAATTGGCGAGATAAACACTTTTTTGTGAATTTCTACTAACAAATTGTCCAATCGCGCTGAAATTGGTTTTGTTTTTGTTTCGCGCTTAACGGAGGATATTTGGCTTACTTTTCAAAAAATTTGGTCGTTTACTTCAAATTTGAGAGAAAAACACTTTTTTGCGAAAAAGTGTTTTTCTCACTCAAAACAGTGATAATTTTTAAAATAACAGTCCGATTGCTCTAAAAATGGCTTTATTGTGTTCTACGCCTACGACAGCATATATTGATTAATTTTCAGCGAATTTCACTCTTTGCCTCAAATTTGGGAGAAAAACACTTTTTTGCGAAAAAGTGTTTTTCTCACTCAAAACAGTGATAACTTTTGAAATAACAGTCAGATTGCTCTAAAAATGGTTTTATTGTATTCTACACCTAAGACAGCATATATTGGTTAAGTTTCAGTAAATTTCAGTCTTTGCCTCAAATTTGGGAGCAAAACATATTTTTGCCAAAAAATGTTTGATTTGGTTGAAACAGTGATAACTTCCAAAATAACTGTCCAATCGCGCAAAAAATGGTTTTATTGCGTTCAGTTCCAGCGTCCAACGCAGCATATTTGAGTAAGTTTTCCCAAAATTTTATCGTTTGCGTCAAATTTGAGAGAAAAACATATTTTTGGCCAAAAAAGTGTCTCAAATTGGCGAGATAAACACTTTTTTGTGAATTTCTACTAAAAAATTGTCCAATCGCGCTGAAATTGGTTTTATTTTTGTTTCGCGCTTAACGGAGGATATTTGGCTTACTTTTCAAAAAAATTTGGTCGTTTACTTCAAATTTGAGAGAAAAACACTTTTTTGCGAAAAAGTGTTTTTCTCACTCAAAACAGTGATAATTTTTAAAATAACAGTCCGATTGCTCTAAAAATGGTTTTATTGTGTTCTACGCCTACGACAGCATATATTGGTTAATTTTCAGCGAATTTCACTCTTTGCCTCAAATTTGAGAGAAAAACACTTTTTTGCGAAAAAGTGTTTTTCTCACTCAAAACAGTGATAATTTTTAAAATAACAGTCCGATTGCTCTAAAAATGGTTTTATTGTGTTCTACGCCTACGACAGCATATATTGGTTAAGTTTCAGTAAATTTCACTCTTTGCCTCAAATTTGGGAGCAAAACATATTTTTGCCAAAAAATGTTTGATTTGGTTGAAACAGTGATAACTTCCAAAATAACTGTCCAATCGCGCAAAAAATGGTTTTATTGCGTTCAGCGTCCAACGCAGCATATTTGAGTAAGTTTTCCCAAAATTTTATCGTTTGCGTCAAATTTGAGAGAAAAACATATTTTTGGCCAAAAAAGTGTCTCAAATTGGCGAGATAAACACTTTTTTGTGAATTTCTACTAACAAATTGTCCAATCGCGCTGAAATTGGTTTTATTTTTGTTTCGCGCTTAACGGAGGATATTTGGCTTACTTTTCAAAAAAATTTGGTCGTTTACTTCAAATTTGAGAGAAAAACACTTTTTTGCGAAAAAGTGTTTTTCTCACTCAAAACAATGATAATTTTAAAAATAACAGTCCTATTGCTCTAAAAATGGTTTTATTGTGTTCTACGCCTACGACAGCATATATTGGTTAAGTTTCAGCAAATTTCACTCTTTGCCTCAAATTTGGGAGAAAAACACTTTTTTGCGAAAAAGTGTTTTTCTCACTCAAAACAGTGATAACTTTTTGAAAATAACAGTCAGATTGCTCTAAAAATGGTTTTATTGTGTTCTACACCCTACGACAGCATATATTGGTTAAGTTTCAGTAAATTTCACTCTTTGCCTCAAATTTGGGAGAAAAACATATTTTTGCCAAAAAATGTTTGATTTGGTTGAAACAGTGATAACTTCCAAAATAACTGTCCAATCGCGCAAAAAATGGTTTTATTGCGTTCAGCGTCCAACGCAGCATATTTGAGTAAGTTTTCCCAAAATTTTATCGTTTGCGTCAAATTTGAGAGAAAAACATATTTTTGGCCAAAAAAGTGTCTCAAATTGGCGAGATAAACACTTTTTTGTGAATTTCTACTAAAAAATTGTCCAATCGCGCTGAAATTGGTTTTATTTTTGTTTCGCGCTTAACGGAGGATATTTGGCTTACTTTTCAAAAAATTTGGTCGCTTACTTCAAATTTGAGAGAAAAACACTTTTTTTGCGAAAAAGTGTTTTTCTCACTCAAAACAGTGATAATTTTTAAAATAACAGTCCGATTGCTCTAAAAATGGTTTTATTGTGTTCTACGCCTACGACAGCATATATTGGTTAATTTTCAGCGAATTTCACTCTTTGCCTCAAATTTGGGAGAAAAACACTTTTTTTGCGAAAAAGTGTTTTTCTCACTCAAAACAGTGATAACTTTTGAAATAACAGTCAGATTGCTCTAAAAATGGGTTTTATTGTATTCTACACCTAAGACAGCATATATTGGTTAAGTTTCAGTAAATTTCAGTCTTTGCCTCAAATTTGGGAGCAAAACATATTTTTGCCAAAAAATGTTTGATTTGGTTGAAACAGTGATAACTTCCAAAATAACTGTCCAATCGCGCAAAAAATGGTTTTATTGCGTTCAGCGTCCAACGCAGCATATTTGAGTAAGTTTTCCCAAAATTTTATCGTTTGCGTCAAATTTGAGAGAAAAACATATTTTTGGCCAAAAAAGTGTCTCAAATTGGCGAGATAAACACTTTTTGTGAATTTCTACTAAAAAATTGTCCAATCGCGCTGAAAATTGGTTTTATTTTTGTTTCGCGCTTAACGGAGGATATTTGGCTTACTTTTCAAAAAATTTGGTCGCTTACTTCAAATTTGAGAGAAAAACACTTTTTTGCGAAAAAGTGTTTTTCTCACTCAAAACAGTGGATAATTTTTAAAATAACAGTCCGATTGCTCTAAAAATGGTTTTATTGTGTTCTACGCCTACGACAGCATATATTGATTAATTTTCAGCGAATTTCACTCTTTGCCTCAAATTTGGGAGAAAAACACTTTTTTGCGAAAAAGTGTTTTTCTCACTCAAAACAGTGATAACTTTTAAAATAACAGTCCGATTGCTCTAAAAATGGTTTTATTGTGTTCTAGCGCCAAGACAGCATATATTGGTTAAGTTTCAGTAAATTTCACTCTTTGCCTCAAATTTGGGAGCAAAACATATTTTTGCCAAAAAATGTTTGATTTGGTTGAAACAGTGATAACTTCCAAAATAACTGTCCAATCGCGCAAAAAATGGTTTTATTGCGTTCAGCGTCCAACGCAGCATATTTGAGTAGTTTTCCAAAATTTTATCGTTTGCGTCAAATTTGAGAGAAAAACATATTTTTGGCCAAAAAAGTGTCTCAAATTGGCGAGATAAACACTTTTTTGTGAATTTCTACTAAAAAATTGTCCAATCGCGCTGAAATTGGTTTTATTTTTGTTTCCGCGCTTAACGGAGGATATTTGGCTTACTTTTCAAAAAATTTGGTCGTTTACTTCAAATTTGAGAGAAAAACACTTTTTGCGAAAAAGTGTTTTTCTCACTCAAAACAGTGATAATTTTAAAATAACAGTCCGATTGCTCTAAAAATGGTTTTATTGTGTTCTACGCTACGACAGCATATATTGATTAATTTTCAAGCGAATTTCACTCTTTTGCCTCAAATTTGGAGAGAAAAACACTTTTTGCGAAAAAGTGTTTTTCTCACTCAAAACAGTGATACTTTGAAATAACAGTCAGATTGCTCTAAAAATGGTTTTATTGTATTCTACACCTAAGACAGCATATATTGGTTAAGTTTCAGTAAATTTCAGTCTTTGCCTCAAATTTGGGAGCAAAAACATATTTTTGCCAAAAAATGTTTGATTTGGTTGAAACAGTGATAACTTCCAAAATAACTGTCCAATCGCGCAAAAAATGGTTTTATTGCGCTTCGCGTCCAACGCAGCATATTTGAGTAAGTTTTCCCAAAATTTTATCGTTTGCGTCAAATTGAGAGAAAAACATATTTTTGGCCAAAAAAGTGTCTCAAATTGGCGAGATAAACACTTTTTTGTGAATTTCTACTAAAAAATTGTCCAATCGCGCTGAAATTGGTTTTATTTTTGTTTCGCCGCTTAACGGAGGATATTTGGCTTACTTTTCAAAAAATTTTGGTCGCTTACTTCAAATTTGAGAGAAAAACACATTTTTTGCGAAAAAGTGTTTTTCTCACTCAAAACAGTGATAATTTTTAAAATAACAGTCCGATTGCTCTAAAAATGGTTTTATTTGTTCTACGCCTACGACAGCATATATTGGTTAATTTTCAGCGAATTTCACTCTTTGCCTCAAATTTGGGAGAAAAAACACTTTTTTGCGAAAAAGTGTTTTTCTCACTCAAAACAGTGATAACTTTTGAAATAACAGTCAGATTGCTCTAAAAAAATGTTTTATTGTATTCTACACCTAAGACAGCATATATTTGGTTAAGTTTTCAGTAAATTTCAGTCTTTGCCTCAAATTTGGGAGCAAAACATATTTTTGCCAAAAAATGTTTGATTTGGTTGAAACAGTGATAACTTCCAAAATAACTGTCCAATCGCTCAAAAAATGGTTTTATTGCGTTCAGCGTCCAACGCAGCATATTTGAGTAAGTTTTCCCAAAATTTTATCGTTTGCGTCAAATTTGAGAGAAAAACATATTTTTGGCCAAAAAAGTGTCTCAAATTGGCGAGATAAACACTTTTTTGTGAATTTCTACTAAAAAATTGTCCAATCGCGCTGAAATTGGTTTTATTTTTGTTTCGCGCTTAACGGAGGATATTTAGCTTACTTTTCCAAAAATTGGTCGTTTACTTCAAATTTGAGAGAAAAACACTTTTTTGCGAAAAAGTGTTTTTCTCACTCAAAACAGTGATAATTTTTAAAATAACAGTCGGATTGCTCTAAAAATGGTTTTATTATGTTCTACGCATACGACAGCATATTTGGTTAATTTCAGCGAATTTCACTCTTTGCCTCAAATTTGGGAGAAAAACACTTTTTTTGCGAAAAAGTGTTTTTCTCACTCATAAAAACAGTGATAACTTTTGAAATAACAGTCCAATTGCTCTAAAAATGGTTTTATTGTGTTCTACACCTAAGACAGCACATATATTGGTTAAGTTTCAGTAAATTTCAGTCTTTGCCTCAAATTTGGGAGAAAAACATATTTTTGCCAAAAAAGTGTTTGATTTGGTTGAAAAACAGTGATAACTTCCAAAATAACTGTCCAATCGCGCAAAAAATGGTTTTATTGCGTTCAGTGTCCAACGCAGCATATATTGATTAAGTTTTCCCAAAATTTTATCGTTTGGTCAAATTTGAGAGAAAAACATATTTTTGGCCAAAAAAGTGTCTCAAATTGTGCGAGATAAACACTTTTTTGATAATTTCTACTAAAAAATTGTCCAATCGCGCTGAAAATGGTTTTATATTGTGTTCGCGCTTAACGGAGGATATTTGGCTTACTTTTCCCAAAAATTTTGGTCGTTTACTTCAAATTTGAGAGAAAAACACTTTTTTTGCGAAAAAGTGTTTTTCTCACTCAAAACAGTGATAATTTTTAAATAACATGTCCGATTGCTCTAAAAAATGGTTTTATTGTGTTCTACGCCTAACGACAGCATATATTGGTTAATTTTCAGCGAATTTCACTCTTTGCCTCAAATTTGGGAGAAAAACACTTTTTTGCGAAAAAGTGTTTTTCTCACTCAAAACAATGATAATTTTTAAAATAACAGTCCGATTGCTCTAAAAATGGTTTTATTGTGTTCTACGCCTACGACAGCATATATTGGTTAAGTTTCAGTAAATTTCACTCTTTGCCTCAAATTTGGGAGAAAAACATATTTTTGCCAAAAAATGTTTGATTTGGTTGAAACAGTGATAACTTCCAAAATAACTGTCCAATCGCGCAAAAAATGGTTTTATTGCGTTCAGCGTCCAACGCAGCATATTTGAGTAAGTTTTCCCAAAATTTTATCGTTTGCGTCAAATTTGAGAGAAAAACATATTTTTGGCCAAAAAAGTGTCTCAAATTGGCGAGATAAACACTTTTTTGTGAATTTCTACTAAAAAATTGTCCAATCGCGCTGAAATTGGTTTTATTTTTGTTTCGCGCTTAACGGAGGATATTTGGCTTACTTTTCAAAAAATTTGGTCGTTTACTTCAAATTTGAGAGAAAAACACTTTTTTGCGAAAAAGTGTTTTTCTCACTCAAAACAGTGATAATTTTTAAAATAACAGTCCGATTGCTCTAAAAATGGTTTTATTATGTTCTACGCCTACGACAGCATATATTGGTTAATTTTCAGCGAATTTCACTCTTTGCCTCAAATTTGGGAGAAAAACACTTTTTTGCGAAAAAGTGTTTTTCTCACTCAAAACAGTGATAACTTTTGAAATAACAGTCAGATTGCTCTAAAAATGGTTTTATTGTATTCTACACCTAAGACAGCATATATTGGTTAAGTTTCAGTAAATTTCAGTCTTTGCCTCAAATTTGGGAGCAAAACATATTTTTGCCAAAAAATGTTTGATTTGGTTGAAACAGTGATAACTTCCAAAATAACTGTCCAATCGCGCAAAAAATGGTTTTATTGCGTTCAGCGTCCAACGCAGCATATTTGAGTAAGTTTTCCCAAAATTTTATCGTTTGCGTCAAATTTGAGAGAAAAACATATTTTTGGCCAAAAAAGTGTCTCAAATTGGCGAGATAAACACTTTTTTGTGAATTTCTACTAAAAAATTGTCCAATCGCGCTGAAATTGGTTTTATTTTTGTTTCGCGCTTAACGGAGGATATTTGGCTTACTTTTCAAAAAATTTGGTCGTTTACTTCAAATTTGAGAGAAAAACACTTTTTTGCGAAAAAGTGTTTTTCTCACTCAAAACAGTGATAATTTTTAAAATAACAGTCCGATTGCTCTAAAAATGGTTTTATTGTGTTCTACGCCTACGACAGCATATATTGGTTATTTTTCAGCGAATTTCACTCTTTGCCTCAAATTTGGGAGAAAAACACTTTTTTGCGAAAAAGTGTTTTTCTCACTCAAAACAGTGATAACTTTTGAAATAACAGTCAGATTGCTCTAAAAATGGTTTTATTGTATTCTACACCTAAGACAGCATATATTGGTCAAGTTTCAGTAAATTTCAGTCTTTGCCTCAAATTTGGGAGCAAAACATATTTTTGCCAAAAAATGTTTGATTTGGTTGAAACAGTGATAACTTCCAAAATAACTGTCCAATCGCGCAAAAAATGGTTTTATTGCGTTCAGCGTCCAACGCAGCATATTTGAGTAAGTTTTCCCAAAATTTTATCGTTTGCGTCAAATTTGAGAGAAAAACATATTTTTGGCCAAAAAAGTGTCTCAAATTGGCGAGATAAACACTTTTTTGTGAATTTCTACTAAAAAATTGTCCAATCGCGCTGAAATTGGTTTTATTTTTGTTTCGCGCTTAACGGAGGATATTTGGCTTACTTTTCAAAAAATTTGGTCGCTTACTTCAAATTTGAGAGAAAAACACTTTTTTGCGAAAAAGTGTTTTTCTCACTCAAAACAGTGATAATTTTTAAAATAACAGTCCGATTGCTCTAAAAATGGTTTTATTGTGTTCTACGCCTACGACAGCATATATTGGTTAATTTTCAGCGAATTTCACTCTTTGCCTCAAATTTGGGAGAAAAACACTTTTTTGCGAAAAAGTGTTTTTCTCACTCAAAACAGTGATAACTTTTAAAATAACAGTCCGATTGCTCTAAAAATGGTTTTATTGTGTTCTACGCCTAAGACAGCATATATTGGTTAAGTTTCAGTAAATTTCAGTCTTTGCCTCAAATTTGGGAGCAAAACATATTTTTGCCAAAAAATGTTTGATTTGGTTGAAACAGTGATAACTTCCAAAATAACTGTCCAATCGCGCAAAAAATGGTTTTAATTGCGTTCAGCGTCCAACGCAGCATATTTGAGTAAGTTTTCCCAAAATTTTATCGTTTGCGTCAAATTTGAGAGAAAAACATATTTTTGGCCAAAAAAGTGTCTCAAATTGGCGAGATAAACACTTTTTTGTGAATTTCTACTAAAAAATTGTCCAATCGCGCTGAAATTGGTTTTATTTTGTTTCGCGCTTAACGGAGGATATTTGGCTTACTTTTCAAAAAATTTGGTCGTTATACTTCAAATTTGAGAGAAAAACACTTTTTTTGCGAAAAAGTGTTTTTCTCACTCAAAACAGTGATAATTTTTAAAATAACAGTCGATTGCTCTAAAAATGGTTTTATTGTGTTCTACGCGCTTAACGGAGGATATATTGGTTAATTTCAGCGAAATTTCACTCGTTGCCTCAAATTTGGGAGAAAAACACTTTTTTGCGAAAAAGTGTTTTTCTCACTCAAAACAGTGATAACTTTTAAAATAACAGTCCGATTGCTCTAAAAATGGTTTTATTGTGTTCTACGCCTAAGACAGCATATATTGGTTAAGTTTCAGTAAATTTCAGTCTTTGCCTCAAATTTGGGAGCAAAACATATTTTTGCCAAAAAATGTTTGATTTGGTTGAAACAGTGATAACTTCCAAAATAACTGTCCAATCGCGCAAAAAATGGTTTTATTGCGTTCAGCGTCCAACGCAGCATATTTGAGTAAGTTTTTCCCAAAATTTTATCGTTTGCGTCAAATTTGAGAGAAAAACATATTTTTGGCCAAAAAAGTGTCTCAAATTGGCGAGATAAACACTTTTTTGTGAATTTCTACTAAAAAATTGTCCAATCGCGCTGAAATTGGTTTTATTTTTGTTTCGCGCTTAACGGAGGATATTTGGCTTACTTTTCAAAAAATTTGGTCGCTTACTTCAAATTTGAGAGAAAAACACTTTTTTGCGAAAAAGTGTTTTTCTCACTCAAAACAGTGATAATTTTTAAAATAACAGTCGGATTGCTCTAAAAATGGTTTTATTATGTTCTACGCATACGACAGCATATATCCTCAAATTTGGGAGAAAAACACTTTTTTGCGAAAAAGTGTTTTTCTCACTCAAAACAGTGATAACTTTTGAAATAACAGTCCGATTGCTCTAAAAATAGTTTTATTGTATTCTACGCCTAAGACAGCATATATTGGTTAAGTTTCAGTAAATTTCAGTCTTTGCCTCAAATTTGGGAGCAAAACATATTTTTGCCAAAAAATGTTTGATTTGTTTGAAACAGTGATAACTTCCAAAATAACTGTCCAATCGCGCAAAAAATGGTTTTATTGCGTTCAGCGTCCAACGCAGCATATTTGAGTAAGTTTTCCCAAAATTTTATCGTTTGCGTCAAATTTGAGAGAAAAACATATTTTTGGCCAAAAAAGTGTCTCAAATTGGCGAGATAAACACTTTTTTGTGAATTTCTACTAAAAAATTGTCCAATCGCGCTGAAATTGGTTTTATTTTTGTTTCGCGCTTAACGGAGGATATTTGGCTTACTTTTCAAAAAATTTGGTCGCTTACTTCAAATTTGAGAGAAAAACACTTTTTTGCGAAAAAGTGTTTTTCTCACTCAAAACAGTGATAATTTTTAAAATAACAGTCCGATTGCTCTAAAAATGGTTTTATTGTGTTCTACGCCTACGACAGCATATATTGGTTAATTTTCAGCGAATTTCACTCTTTGCCTCAAATTTGGGAGAAAAACACTTTTTTGCGAAAAAGTGTTTTTCTCACTCAAAACAGTGATAACTTTTGAAATAACAGTCAGATTGCTCTAAAAATGGTTTTATTGTATTCTACACCTAAGACAGCATATATTGGTTAAGTTTCAGTAAATTTCAGTCTTTGCCTCAAATTTGGGAGCAAAACATATTTTTTGCCAAAAAATGTTTGATTTGGTTTGAAACAGTGATAACTTCCAAAATAAACTGTCCAATCGCGCAAAAAATGGTTTTATTGCGTTCAGCGTCCAACGCAGCATATTTGAGTAAGTTTTCCCAAAATTTTATCGTTTGCGTCAAATTTGAGAGAAAAACATATTTTTGGCCAAAAAAGTGTCTCAAATTGGCGAGATAAACACTTTTTTGTGAATTTCTACTAAAAAATTGTCCAATCGCGCTGAAATTGGTTTTATTTTTGTTTCGCGCTTAACGGAGGATATTTGGCTTACTTTTCAAAAAATTTGGTCGTTTACTTCAAATTTGAGAGAAAAACACTTTTTTGCGAAAAAGTGTTTTTCTCACTCAAAACAGTGATAATTTTTAAAATAACAGTCCGATTGCTCTAAAAATGGTTTTATTGTGTTCTACGCCTACGACAGCATATATTGGTTAATTTTCAGCGAATTTCACTCTTTGCCTCAAATTTGGGAGAAAAACACTTTTTTGCGAAAAAGTGTTTTTCTCACTCAAAACAGTGATAACTTTTAAAATAACAGTCCGATTGCTCTAAAAATGGTTTTATTGTATTCTACACCTAAGACAGCATATATTGGTTAAGTTTCAGTAAATTTCAGTCTTTGCCTCAAATTTGGGAGCAAAACATATTTTTGCCAAAAAATGTTTGATTTGGTTGAAACAGTGATAACTTCCAAAATAACTGTCCAATCGCGCAAAAAATGGTTTTATTGCGTTCAGCGTCCAACGCAGCATATTTGAGTAAGTTTTCCCAAAATTTTATCGTTTGCGTCAAATTTGAGAGAAAAACATATTTTTGGCCAAAAAAGTGTCTCAAATTGGCGAGATAAACACTTTTTTGTGAATTTCTACTAAAAAATTGTCCAATCGCGCTGAAATTGGTTTTATTTTTGTTTCGCGCTTAACGGAGGATATTTGGCTTACTTTTCAAAAAATTTGGTCGTTTACTTCAAATTTGAGAGAAAAACACTTTTTTGCGAAAAAGTGTTTTTCTCACTCAAAACAGTGATAATTTTTTAAAATAACAGTCCGATTGCTCTAAAAATGGTTTTATTATGTTCTACGCCTACGACAGCATATATTGGTTAATTTTCAGCGAATTTCACTCTTTGCCTCAAATTTGGGAGAAAAACACTTTTTTGCGAAAAAGTGTTTTTCTCACTCAAAACAGTGATAACTTTTGAAATAACAGTCAGATTGCTTAAAAAATAGTTTTATTGTATTCTACGCCTAAGACAGCATATATTGGTTAAGTTTCAGTAAATTTCAGTCTTTGCCTCAAATTTGGGAGCAAAACATATTTTTGCCAAAAAATGTTTGATTTGGTTGAAACAGTGATAACTTCCAAAATAACTGTCCAATCGCGCAAAAAATGGTTTTATTGCGTTCAGCGTCCAACGCAGCATATTTGAGTAAGTTTTCCCAAAATTTTATCGTTTGCGTCAAATTTGAGAGAAAAACATATTTTTGGCCAAAAAAGTGTCTCAAATTGGCGAGATAAACACTTTTTTGTGAATTTCTACTAAAAAATTGTCCAATCGCGCTGAAATTGGTTTATTTTTGTTTCGCGCTTAACGGAGGATATTTGGCTTACTTTTCAAAACATTTGGTCGCTTACTTCAAATTTGAGAGAAAAACACTTTTTTGCGAAAAAGTGTTTTTCTCACTCAAAACAGTGATAATTTTCAGTCCGATTTCAGTCCGAAAATAACAGTCCGATTGCTCTAAAAATGGTTTTATTGTGTTCTACGCCTACGACAGCATATATTGGTTAATTTTCAGCGAATTTCACTCTTTGCCTCAAATTTGGGAGAAAAACACTTTTTTGCGAAAAGTGTTTTTCTCACTCAAAACAGTGATAACTTTTGAAATAACAGTCAGATTGCTCTAAAAATGGTTTTATTGTATTCTACACCTAAGACAGCATATATTGGTTAAGTTTCAGTAAATTTCAGTCTTTGCCTCAAATTTGGGAGCAAAACATATTTTTGCCAAAAAATGTTTGATTTGGTTGAAACAGTGATAACTTCCAAAATAACTGTCCAATCGCGCAAAAAATGGTTTTATTGCGTTCAGCGTCCAACGCAGCATATTTGAGTAAGTTTTCCCAAAATTTTATCGTTTGCGTCAAATTTGAGAGAAAAACATATTTTTGGCCAAAAAAGTGTCTCAAATTGGCGAGATAAACACTTTTTTGTGAATTTCTACTAAAAAATTGTCCAATCGCGCTGAAATTGGTTTTATTTTTGTTTCGCGCTTAACGGAGGATATTTGGCTTACTTTTCAAAAAATTTGGTCGCTTACTTCAAATTTGAGAGAAAAACACTTTTTTGCGAAAAAGTGTTTTTCTCACTCAAAACAGTGATAATTTTTAAAATAACAGTCCGATTGCTCTAAAAATGGTTTTATTGTGTTCTACGCCTACGACAGCATATATTGGTTAATTTTCAGCGAATTTCACTCTTTGCCTCAAATTTGGGAGAAAAACACTTTTTGCGAAAAAGTGTTTTTCTCACTCAAAACAGTGATAACTTTTGAAATAACAGTCAGATTGCTCTAAAAATGGTTTTATTGTATTCTACACCTAAGACAGCATATATTGGTTAAGTTTCAGTAAATTTCAGTCTTTGCCTCAAATTTGGGAGCAAAACATATTTTTGCCAAAAAATGTTTGATTTGGTTGAAACAGTGATAACTTCCAAAATAACTGTCCAATCGCGCAAAAAATGGTTTTATTGCGTTCAGCGTCCAACGCAGCATATTTGAGTAAGTTTTCCCAAAATTTTATCGTTTGCGTCAAATTTGAGAGAAGAAAAACATATTTTTGGCCAAAAAAGTGTCTCAAATTGGCGAGATAAACACTTTTTTGTGAATTTCTACTAAAAAATTGTCCAATCGCGCTGAAATTGGTTTTATTTTTGTTTCGCGCTTAACGGAGGATATTTGGCTTACTTTTCAAAAAATTTGGTCGTTTACTTCAAATTTGAGAGAAAAACACTTTTTTGCGAAAAAGTGTTTTTCTCACTCAAAACAGTGATAATTTTTTAAAATAACAGCCTATTGCTCTAAAAATGGTTTTATTGTGTTGCACTTTTTTGCGAAAAAAGTGTTTTTCTCACTCAAAACAGTGATAATTTTTAAAATAACAGTCCGATTGCTCTAAAAATGGTTTTATTGTGTTCTACGCCTACGACAGCATATATTGGTTAAGTTTCAGTAAATTTCACTCTTTGCCTCAAATTTGGGAGCAAAACATATTTTTGCCAAAAAATGTTTGATTTGGTTGAAACAGTGATAACTTCCAAAATAACTGTCCAATCGCGCAAAAAATGGTTTTAATTTTGCGTTCAGCGTCCAACGCAGCATATTTGAGTAAGTTTTGCCAAAGTTTTATCGTTTGCGTCAAATTTGAGAGAAAAACATATTTTTGGCCAAAAAAGTGTCTCAAATTGGCGAGATAAACACTTTTTTTTTATTTCTACTAAAAAATTGTCCAATCGCGCTGAAATTGATTTTATTTTTGTTTCGCGCTTAACGGAGGATATTTGGCTTACTTTTCAAAAAATTTGGTCGTTTACTTCAAATTTGAGAGAAAAACACTTTTTTGCGAAAAAGTGTTTTTCTCACTCAAAACAGTGATAATTTTTAAAATAACAGTCGGATTGCTCTAAAAATGGTTTTATTATGTTCTACGCATACGACAGCATATATTGGTTAATTTTCAGCGAATTTCACTCTTTGCCTCAAATTTGGGAGAAAAACACTTTTTTGCGAAAAAGTGTTTTTCTCACTCAAAACAGTGATAACTTTTGAAATAACAGTCAGATTGCTCTAAAAATGGTTTTATTGTATTCTACACCTAAGACAGCATATATTGGTCAAGTTTCAGTAAATTTCAGTCTTTGCCTCAAATTTGGGAGCAAAACATATTTTTGCCAAAAAATGTTTGATTTGGTTGAAACAGTGATAACTTCCAAAATAACTGTCCAATCGCTCAAAAAATGGTTTTATTGCGTTCAGCGTCCAACGCAGCATATTTGAGTAAGTTTTCCCAAAATTTTATCGTTTGCGTCAAATTTGAGAGAAAAACATATTTTTGGCCAAAAAAGTGTCTCAAATTGGCGAGATAAACACTTTTTGTGAATTTCTACTAAAAAATTGTCCAATCGCGCTGAAATTGGTTTTATTTTTGTTTCGCGCTTAACGGAGGATATTTGGCTTACTTTTCAAAAAATTTGGTCGTTTACTTCAAATTTGAGAGAAAAACACTTTTTGCGAAAAAGTGTTTTTCTCACTCAAAACAGTGATAATTTTTAAAATAACAGTCCGATTGCTCTAAAAATGGTTTTATTATGTTCTACGCCTACGACAGCATATATTGGTTAATTTTCAGCGAATTTCACTCTTTGCCTCAAATTTTGGAGAGAAAAACACTTTTTTTGCGAAAAAGTGTTTTTCTCACTCAAAACAGTGATAACTTTTGAAATAACAGTCAGATTGCTCTAAAAATGGTTTTATTGTATTCTACACCTAAGACAGCATATATTGGTTAAGTTTCAGTAAATTTCAGTCTTTGCCTCAAATTTGGGAGCAAAACATATTTTTGCCAAAAAATGTTTGATTTGGTTGAAACAGTGATAACTTCCAAAATAACTGTCCAATCGCGCAAAAAATGGTTTTATTGCGTTCAGCGTCCAACGCAGCATATTTGAGTAAGTTTTCCCAAAATTTTATCGTTTGCGTCAAATTTGAGAGAAAAACATATTTTTGGCCAAAAAGTGTCTCAAATTGGCGAGATAAACACTTTTTTGTGAATTTCTACTAACAAATTGTCCAATCGCGCTGAAATTGGTTGTTATTTTTGTTTCGCGCTTAACGGAGGATATTTGGCTTACTTTTCAAAAAATTTGGTCGCTTACTTCAAATTTGAGAGAAAAACACTTTTTTGCGAAAAAGTGTTTTTCTCACTCGTGATAATTTTTATAAATAACAGTCCGATTGCTCTAAAAATGGTTTTATTGTGTTTCTACGCCTACGACAGGCATATATTGGTTAATTTTCAGCGAATTTCACTCTTTGCCCTCAAATTTGAGAGAAAAACACTTTTTTGCGAAAAAGTGTTTTTCTCACTCAAAAACAGTGATAACTTTTAAAATAACAGTCCGATTGCTCTAAAAATGGTTTTATTGTATTTCTACGCCTACGACAGCAATATATTGGTTAAGTTTCAGTAAATTTCAGTCTTTGCCTCAAATTTGGGAGCAAAACATATTTTTGCCAAAAAATGTTTGATTTGGTTGAAACAGTGATAACTTCCAAAATAACTGTCCAATCGCGCAAAAAATGGTTTTATTTGCGTTCAGCGTCCAACGCAGCATATTTGAGTAAGTTTTCCCAAAATTTTATCGTTTGCGTCAAATTTGAGAGAAAAACATATTTTTGGCCAAAAAAGTGTCTCAAATTGGCGAGATAAACACTTTTTTGTGAATTTCTACTAAAAAATTGTCCAATCGCGCTGAAATTGGTTTTATTTTTGTTTCGCGCTTAACGGAGGATATTTGGCTTACTTTTCAAAAAATTTGGTCGTTTACTTCAAATTTGAGAGAAAAACACTTTTTTGCGAAAAAAGTGTTTTTCTCACTCAAAACAGTGATAATTTTTAAAAATAACAGTCCGATTGCTCTAAAAAATTGTTTTAATATGTTCTACGCCTACGACAGCATATATTGGTTAATTTTCAGCGAATTTCACTCTTTGCCTCAAATTTGGGAGAAAAACACTTTTTGCGAAAAAGTGTTTTTCTCACTCAAAACAGTGATAACTTTTGAAATAACAGTCAGATTGCTCTAAAAATGGTTTTATTGTATTCTACACCTAAGACAGCATATATTGGTTAAGTTTCAGTAAATTTCAGTCTTTGCCTCAAATTTGGGAGCAAAACATATTTTTGCCAAAAATGTTTGATGATTTGGTTGAAAACAGTGATAACTTCCAAAATAACTGTCCAATCGCGCAAAAAATGGTTTTATTGCGTTCAGCGTCCAACGCAGCATATTTGAGTAAGTTTTCCCAAAATTTTATCGTTTGCGTCAAATTTGAGAGAAAAACATATTTTTGGCCAAAAAAAGTGTCTCAAATTGGCGAGATAAACACTTTTTTGTGAATTTCTACTAAAAAATTGTCCAATCGCGCTGAAATTGGTTTTATTTTTGTTTCGCGCTTAACGGAGGATATTTGGCTTACTTTTCAAAAAATTTGGTCGTTTACTTCAAATTTGAGAGAAAAACACTTTTTTGCGAAAAAGTGTTTTTCTCACTCAAAACAGTGATAACTTTTAAAATAACAGTCCGATTGCTCTAAAAATGGTTTTATTGTGTTCTACGCCTAAGACAGCATATATTGGTTAATTTTCAGCGAATTTCACTCTTTGTCTCAAATTTGGGAGAAAAACACTTTTTTGCGAAAAAGTATTTTTCTCACTCAAAACAGTGATAACTTTTGAAATAACAGTCAGATTGCTCTAAAAATGGTTTTATTGTATTCTACGCCTAAGACAGCATATATTGGTTAAGTTTCAGTAAATTTCAGTCTTTGCCTCAAATTTGGGAGCAAAACATATTTTTGCCAAAAAATGTTTGATTTGGTTGAAACAGTGATAACTTCCAAAATAACTGTCCAATCGCGCAAAAAATGGTTTTATTGCGTTCAGCGTCCAACGCAGCATATTTGAGTAAGTTTTCCCAAAATTTTATCGTTTGCGTCAAATTTGAGAGAAAAACATATTTTTGGCCAAAAAAGTGTCTCAAATTGGCGAGATAAACACTTTTTTGTGAATTTCTACTAAAAAATTGTCCAATCGCGCTGAAATTGGTTTATTTTTGTTTCGCGCTTAACGGAGGATATTTGGCTTACTTTTCAAAAAATTTGGTCGCTTACTTCAAATTTGAGAGAAAAACACTTTTTTGCGAAAAAGTGTTTTTCTCACTCAAAACAGTGGATAATTTTTAAAATAACAGTCCGATTGCTCTAAAAATGGTTTTATTGTGTTCTACGGCTACGACAGCATATATTGGTTAATTTTCAGCGAATTTCACTCTTTGCCTCAAATTTGGGAGAAAAACACTTTTTTGCGAAAAAGTGTTTTTCTCACTCAAAACAGTGATAACTTTGAAATAAACAGTCAGATTGCTCTAAAAATGGTTTTATTGTATTCTACACCTAAGACAGCATATATTGGTTAAGTTTCAGTAAATTTCAGTCTTTGCCTCAAATTTGGGCAAAACATATTTTTGCCAAAAAAATGTTTGATTTGGTTGAAACAGTGATAACTTCCAAAATAACTGTCCAATCGCGCAAAAAATGGTTTTATTGCGTTCAGCGTCCAACGCAGCATATTTGAGTAAGTTTTCCCAAAATTTTATCGTTTGCGTCAAATTTGAGAGAAAAACATATTTTTGGCCAAAAAAGTGTCTCAAATTGGCGAGATAAACACTTTTTTGTGAATTTCTACTAAAAAATTGTCCAATCGCGCTGAAATTGGTTTTATTTTTGTTTCGCGCTTAACGGAGGATATTTGGCTTACTTTTCAAAAAATTTGGTCGTTTACTTCAAATTTGAGAGAAAAACACTTTTTTGCGAAAAAGTGTTTTTCTCACTCAAAACAGTGATAATTTTTTAAAATAACAGCCTATTGCTCTAAAAATGGTTTTATTGTGTTCTACGCCTACGATAGCATATATTGGTTAATTTTCAGCGAATTTCACTCTTTGCCTCAAATTTGGGAGAAAAACACTTTTTTGCGAAAAAGTGTTTTTCTCACTCAAAACAGTGATAACTTTTGAAATAACAGTCAGATTGCTCTAAAAATGGTTTTATTGTATTCTACACCTAAGACAGCATATATTGGTTAAGTTTCAGTAAATTTCAGTCTTTGCCTCAAATTTGGGAGCAAAACATATTTTTGCCAAAAAATGTTTGATTTGGTTGAAACAGTGATAACTTCCAAAATAACTGTCCAATCGCTCAAAAAATGGTTTTATTGCGTTCAGCGTCCAACGCAGCATATTTGAGTAAGTTTTCCCAAAATTTTATCGTTTGCGTCAAATTTGAGAGAAAAACATATTTTTGGCCAAAAAAGTGTCTCAAATTGGCGAGATAAACACTTTTTTGTGAATTTCTACTAAAAAATTGTCCAATCGCGCTGAAATTGGTTTTATTTTTGTTTCGCGCTTAACGGAGGATATTTGGCTTACTTTTCAAAAAATTTGGTCGTTTACTTCAAATTTGAGAGAAAAACACTTTTTTGCGAAAAAGTGTTTTTCTCACTCAAAACAGTGATAATTTTTAAAATAACAGTCCGATTGCTCTAAAAATGGTTTTATTATGTTCTACCCCTACGACAGCATATATTGGTTAATTTTCAGCGAATTTCACTCTTTGCCTCAAATTTGGGAGAAAAACACTTTTTTGCGAAAAAGTGTTTTTCTCACTCAAAACAGTGATAACTTTTAAAATAACAGTCCGATTGCTCTAAAAATGGTTTTATTGTGTTCTACGCCTAAGACAGCATATATTGGTTAAGTTTCAGTAAATTTCAGTCTTTGCCTCAAATTTGGGAGCAAAACATATTTTTGCCAAAAAATGTTTGATTTGGTTGAAACAGTGATAACTTCCAAAATAACTGTCCAATCGCGCAAAAAATGGTTTTATTGCGTTCAGCGTCCAACGCAGCATATTTGAGTAAGTTTTCCCAAAATTTTATCGTTTGCGTCAAATTTGAGAGAAAAACATATTTTTGGCCAAAAAAGTGTCTCAAATTGGCGAGATAAACACTTTTTTTGTGAATTTCTACTAAAAAAAATTGTCCAATCGCGCTGAAATTGGTTTTATTTTTTTGTTTCGCGCTTAACGGGAGGATATTTGGCTTACTTTTCAAAAAATTTGGTCGTTTACTTCAAATTTGAGAGAAAAACATTTTTTTGCGAAAAAAGTGTTTTTCTCACTCAAAACAGTGATAATTTGTCCGATTGCTCTAAAAATTGGTTTTATTGTGTTCTACGCCTAAATATATTGGTTATTTTCAGCGAATTTCACTCTTTGCCTCAAATTTGGGAGAAAAACACTTTTTTGCGAAAAAGTGTTTTTCTCACTCAAAACAGTGATAACTTTTAAAATAACAGTCCGATTGCTCTAAAAATGGTTTTATTGTGTTCTACGCCTAAGACAGCATATATTGGTTAAGTTTCAGTAAATTTCACTCTTTGCCTCAAATTTGGGAGCAAAACATATTTTTGCCAAAAAATGTTTGATTTTGGTTGAAACAGTGATATAACTTCCAAAATAACTGTCCAATCGCGCAAAAAATGGTTTTTTATTGCGTTCAGCGTCCAACGCAGCATATTTGAGTGAATTTTCCCTAAATTTGGTCGTTTGCGTCAAATTTGAGAGAAATACATATTTTTGGCGAAAAAAGTGTCTCAAATTGGCGAGAAAAACACTTTTTTGAATTTCTACTAAAAAATTGTCCAATCGCGCTGAAATTGGTATTATTTTTGTTTCGCGCTTAACGGAGGATATTTGAGTAAGTTTTCAAAAAATTTGGTCGTTTACTTCAAATTTGAGAGAAAAACACTTTTTTGCGAAAAAGTGTTTTTCTCACTCAAAACAGTGATAATTTTTAAAATAACAGTCCGATCGCTCTAAAAATGGTTTTATTGTGTTCTACGCCTACGACAGCATATATTGGTTACTTTTCAGCGAATTTCACTCTTTTGCCTCAAATTTGGGAGAAAAAACACTTTTTTGCGAAAAAGTGTTTTTCTCACTCAAAACAGTGATAACTTTTGAAAATAACAGTCCGATTGCTCTAAAAATTGGTTTTATTGTATTCTACACCTACGACAGCATATATTGGTTAAGTTTCAGTAAATTTCAGTCTTTGCCTCAAATTTGGGAGCAAAACATATTTTTGCCAAAAAATGTTTGATTTGGTTGAAACAGTGATAACTTCCAAAATAACTGTCCAATCGCGCAAAAAATGGTTTTATTGCGTTCAGCGTCCAACGCAGCATATTTGAGTAAGTTTTCCCAAAATTTTATCGTTTGCGTCACATTTGAGAGAAAAACATATTTTTGGCCAAAAAAGTGTCTCAAATTGGCGAGATAAACACTTTTTTGTGAATTTCTACTAAAAAAATTGTCCAATCGCGCTGAAATTGGTTTTTATTTTTGTTTCGCGCTTAACGGAGGATATTTGGCTTACTTTTCAAAAATTTGGTCGTTTACTTCAAATTTGAGAGAAAAACACTTTTTTGCGAAAAAGTGTTTTTCTCTTCAAATTTGAAGTAAGCGACCAATATTTTTTTTGAAAAGTAAGCCAAATATACTCCGTTAAACGCGAAACAAAAATAAAACCAATTTTCAGGCGCGTTTGGACAATTTTTTAGTAGAAATTCACAAAAAAGTGTTTATCTCGCCAATTTGAGACACTTTTTAGGCCAAAATTATATGTTTTTCTCTCAAATTTGACGCAAATCGATAAAATTTTGGGGGATACTGTACTCAAATATGCTGCGTTGGACGCTGAACGCAATTAAAACCATTTTTTGCGCGATTGGACAGTTATTTTGGAAGTTAATCATCTGTTTCAACCAAATAAAATTTTTTTTGGCAAAAATATGGTTTTGCTTCCAAATCTTGAGGCAAAGATTGACGCTAACGGATTAAAATTTTGAACTTACTCAAAAAAATGCTGCGTTCGTGAATGCTAAAAGCCATTTTTTGCGCGAAACAGTTATTTTGGAGTTAACTGTTTCCAATGTTTTGGCAAAAAAGATGTGCAAAGACTGAATTTCCTTAAACTTTAACCAATATATGCTGTGTAGGAGTAGAACATCAATAAAACTTTTGTATTAACAATAAAACCTGTTTTGAGTGAGAAAACACTTTTTCGCAAAAAGTGTTTTTCTACCCCAAAATTTGAGGGCAAAGAGGTGAAAGCAATAGGACTGTTATTTTAAAAATTATCTGTTATTTAAAAATCATTGTTTTGAGTGAGAAAAAACACTTTTTCGCAAAAAAAGTGTTGTTCTCCTCCATATTTGAAGTAAGCGGACCAAATTTTTTGAAAAGTAAGCCAAATATCCTCCGTTAAACGCGAAACAAAAATAAAACCAATTTCAGCGCGATTTGGACAATTCTGTTTTAGTAGAAAATTCCAAAAAAAGTGTTTATCCTCGCCAATTTGAGACTCTTTTTGGGGCCAAAAATATGTTTTCCTCTCATAATTTGACGCAAACGATAAAATTTTTGGGAAAACTTACTCAAATATGCTGCGTTGGGTCGCTGAACGCAATAAAACCATTTTTTTGAGCGATTGGTCAGTTATTTTGGAAGTTCTCACTGTTTCAACCAAATCAAAACATTTTTTGGCCAAAATAGTTGTTTTGCGTCCCTAAAATTTGAGGCAAAGACTGAAATTCTACTGAAAATACTTAACCAATATATGCTGTCTTAGGCGTAGAACCACAATACAAGAAAACCATTTTTAGAGCAATCTGGGACTGTTATTCAAAAGTTATCACTGTTTTGAGTGAGAAAAATCACTTTTTTTCGCAAAAAATTTGTTTTTTCTCCCAAATTTGAGGACAAAGAGTGAAATTCGCTGAAAATTAACCCAACATTATGCTTTCTTAGGCGTAGAACCTCAATAAAACCATATTTTTAGAGCAATAGGCTGTTTATTTTAAAAAATTATCACTGATTTGACGTGAGAAAAAACACTTTTTTTTTTTTTTCGCAAAAAAAAAAAAGTGTTTTTCTCCCCAAATTTTGAAGGTAAAAAAAAAATAAACGACCAAATTTTATTTTGAAAAGTGAGCCTAATATCCTCCGTTTTTAAGCGCGCGAAACAAAAATATCGCCAATTGCAGCGCGATTGGACAATATGTTTAGTAGATAGAGAAATTCACAAAAAAAAGTGTTTTATCTCGCCAATTTGAGACATCTTTTTTGGCCAAAATATATGTTTTTTTCTCTCAAATTTGACCCAAACGATTAAGTTTTGGGAAAACTTACTCAAATATGCTGCGTTGGACGCTGAACAGCAATAAAACCATTTTTTGCGCGATTTGGACTGTTATTTTGGATGGTTATCACTGTTTCAGTTTGACCAAATCAAATCATACATTTTTGGCCAAAAATATAGTTTTTTGCTCCCAAATTTGTTTCAAAGACTGAAATTTACTGAAACATAAACCATTATAGGCCGTCTTAGGTGTAGAATACAATATAAACCATTTTTAGAGCTAATCTGACTGTTATTTTCAAAAGTTATCATCTGTTTTGAGTGAGGAATAACCACTTTTTCGCAAACAAGTGTTTTTATCCGAAATTTGAGGCATAGAGTGAAATTCGCTGAAAATCTTAAACCAATTATATGCTGTGTTAGGGGTAGATACATAATACAAACCATTTTTAGAGCACATCGTGACAGTTATTTTAAAGTTATCACTGTTTTGAGTGAGAAAAACACTTTTTCGCCAAAAAAGTGTTTTTCTCTCCAATTTTGAAGTAAACGACCAAATGTTTTGAAAGTAAGCCAATATATCCTCGTTAAGCACGAACAAAAATAAAACCAATTTCAGCGCGATTCTGGACAAATTTTTTAGTAGAAATATCACAATAAAGTGTTTTATCTCGCAATTTGAGAAACACTTTTGGGCCAAAAATTATGTTTTTCTCTCCAAATCTTGACCGCAAAACGAGTAAAATTTTTGGGAAAACTTAACTCAAATATGCTGTCGTTGGACGCTGATAACGCATATAATACCATTTTTTGACGCGTATCGGACAGCTATTTTGGAAGTTTTATCACTGTTTCAAACCCAAATAAAAACATTTTTATACTTTTGGCGCAAAAAATATGTGTTTTGCTCCCAAATTTGAGGTAAAACGTCTGAAATTTTACTGAAACTTGACCCATTATATGCCGTCCGTTAAGCGTGTAAGAATACATTTAAAACCATTTTTAGAGCAATCTGGACTGTTATTTTAGTAGAAATTCACAAAAAAAAAGTTTATCACTGTTTTGAGTGAGAAAATACAACGTTTTCGGCCAAAAAAGTGTTTTGCTCTCCCAAATTTTTGAGGCCAACGTGTGAAATTCGCTGGGAAAACCTTAAACTCACATTTATGCTGTCGGAGGGGGCTAGAACATAATAAAACCATATTTTTAGATGCATTCGGACTGTTATTTTAAAAATTTATCAACTGTTTAGAGTGGAGGAAAAACCACTATTTTCGCCAAAAAAAAAAAGTGTTTTTCTCTCAAATTGAAAGTAAACGATCCAACTTTTTTGAAAAGTTAAGCAAATATCCTGTCCGATTAAGCGTACGAAACACAAAATAAAACCCAATTTTCAGCGCGATATTGGACAATTATTTTAGTAGAATATCACCAAAAAAAGATGTTTATCTCGCCAATTTGAAAAGACACTTTTTTCGGCAATAATAAGTTTTTCTCCTCAAATTTGACGACAAACGAGTATAATTTTGGGGAAAACTTATTCAAATATGCTGTCGTTGGACGCTAAGAACGCAAATAAATACCATTTTTTTGCAATCGCGATTGGACAAGTTATTTTTGAAGAAACTCTTTTTCGCAATCACTGTTTCAACTCGCCAATTCAAGACACATTTTTTGGCTAAAATATGTTTTGGCTTCCAAATTTGAGGGAACACGAGTGAAATTTACTAAAAACTTAACGAATATATGCCTGTCGTGGGACGGTTAGACGCATTAATAAAACCATTTTTAGAGCAATCGCCGACTGGTTTTATTTTAAATAATTATCACTTGTTTTGAGTGACGAAAAATCAAACTTTTTTCGGCCAAAAAGTGTGTTTCTTCTCTCAAAGTTGAAGGTAAACGACCAAATTTTTTTTTGATAGTAAGACCAATATAATCCTCCGATAAGCACGAAACAAAAGATAAAACCTAATTCAGGCGCGATTGGACAATTTTTTTAGTATAAATTCACAAAATAGTCAGTTTTTTATCTCGCCAATTTGAAAGACACTTTTTTGGCCAAAAAATATGTTTTTCTCTCAATTTTGACGCAACCGAGTAAATTTTCGCTGGGAAAAACTTTATTCAATATATGCTGAGTTAGGACGCTGAAAAAGCACATAAAATCCATTTTTTGCGCGATTGGGGACAGTTATTTTTGGACAAGTTTTCACTGTTTCAACCAAATCAAACATTTTTTGGCATAAATTAGTGTTTTGCTCTCAAATTTGAGGGCAAACGTGCTGTGAAAAATTTTCTGAAAACTTAAGCCATCTATATTGCATGTTCGTTAAGCGAGGAGAACTCAAATTAAAACATTTTTAGAGCAATCGGACAATGTTATTTTAAAAAAATTTATCATTGTGTTTGATGTCGAGAATTTGAAACCACTTTTTGGCGCAAAAAAACGTGTTTTTTCTCCTCAAATTTGAAGTAAGCGGACCAAATTTTTTGAAAAGTATGCCAAATATCCTTCCGTTAAACGCGCAAACAAAATTAAAACCAATTTCAGCGCGCATTTAATTGGACAATGTTTTTTAGCAATATAGAAATTCACAAAAAAATCAGTGTTTATCTCGCCCAATTTGAGACACTTTTTGGGCCAAAAATATGTTTTTCTCTCAAAATTTGACCGCAAAACGAGTGATAATTTTGGGGAAAAACTTACTCCAATATATGCTGTCGTTGGGGACGCTAGAACGCAAATAAACCATTTTTTAGAGCGATTGGGACAAGCTATTTTGGAAGTTATCACTGTTGCAACCAAATAAAAAATTTTTTGGCTAAAAAAAATAGTGTTTTGCTCCCCAAATTTGAGGCGAAAGACTGAAATTTCGACTGAAAACTTGACCAATAATATGCCGTCCCTTTTTTTTAGGGGGTTGTAGAATAACATTAAAACCACATTATTAGAGCAATCTGACTGTTATTTCAAAAGTTATCACTGTTTTGAGTGAGAAAAACACTGTTTTCGCAAAAAAGTGTTTTTCTCCCAAATTTGAGGCAAAGAGTGAAAATTCGCTGAAAATTAACCAATATATGCTGTGTCGTAGGGGTAGAAACATAATTAAAACCATTTTTAGAGCAATCGGACTGTTATTTTAAATAGTTTAAATCACTGTTTTGAGTGGTGAGAAAAATCACTTTTTCGCAAAAAGCCATGTTTTTCTCTCAAATTTGAAAGGTAAACGACCCAAATTTTTTGAAAAAAAGTAAGCCAAATATCCTCCGGTTAAGCACGATAACAAAAATAAAAACCAATTTCAGCGCGTTGTTGGACAAGTTTTTTAGTAGAAAATTCACCAAAATGTGTTTCTATCTCGCCAATTTGAGACACTTTTTTGGCCAAAAACAGTTTTTCTCTCAAATTTGACGCAAAACGATAAAATTTTGGGAAATCTTATTCAAATATGCTGTCGTTGGACGCTGAACGCATTAAAACCATTTTTTGCGCGTTCTGGACAGTTATTTTGGAAGTTTATCACTGTTTCAACCAAATCAAAACATTTTTTGGCAATAATCTGTTTTTGCTTCAGAATTTTGAAGGAAAAGATGTGAAATTTACTAAAACTGAAAGAATATATGCTGTCGTAGGGGTAGAACATAATAAAACCATTTTTAGAGCTATCGGACTGTTATTTTAAAAATTATCACTGTTTTGAGGTGAAAAGAAACTACTTTTTCGCAAAATGTGTTTTTTCTCTCAAATTTGAAGTATACGACCAATTTTGGGAAAAGTAAGCCAATATATCCTCCTGTTAAAGCAACGAAACAAAAATAAAACCAATTTCAGCGCGAATGGACAATTTTTATTAGTAGAAGAATATTCACAATAAAAGTGTTTATCTCGCCATAGTGAGGAAAACACTTTTTTGGCCAAATAATTTGTTTTTCTCTCTCAAATTTCACGCAAACGATAATATTTTGGGAAAATTTATTCAAATATGCTGAGTTGGAACGCTGAAACGAAAATAAAACCATTTTTTGCGCGATTGGACAGTTATTTGAGTAGAAATAGTTATCACTGTTTCAACCTCGCCAAATCAAAACACTTTTTTTGGCCCAAAAAAATGTTTTGCTTCCAAATTTGAGGCAAAAGAGTGAAATTTACTAAAAACTTAAACCATTATATGCTGTCGTAGGAGTAGTGTAGAACACAATAAAAACCATTTTTTAGAGCAAATCGGACTGTTATTATTTAAAATTTATCACTGTTTTGAGTGAGAAAAACACTTTTTCGCAAAAAAGTGTTTTTTCTCTCAAATTTGATAGGTAAGCGACCAAATTTTTTGAAACGTAAGCCATATTATCCTCCGTTATACGCGAAAACAAAAATAAAACCAATTTCAGCGCGATTGTTAGACAATTTTTTAGTAGAAATTCAAAAAAAAGTGTTTATCTCGCCAATTTGAGACAAACATTTTTGGGCCAATAATATTTGTTGTTCTACTCAAATTTGGCCGCAAAAACGATTAAAATTTTGGGGGGAAAAACTTTACTCCAAATATGCTGCGTTGACGCTGAACGCATCTAAAACCATTTTTTGGGCGATTGGACAGTTATTTTGGAAGTTATCACGTGTTTCAACCCAGATCAAACCATTTTTTGGCAAAAATTTTGTTTTGCTCCCAACTTTGAGGCAAGGAAGACTGAAATTTAATGAAACATTAACCAAATATATGCTGTCTTAGGCGTAGTAAAATTCAATTTAACAAATTTTTTAGAGCAATCTGCACTAGTTATTTTCAATAGTTATCACTGTTTTGACGGTGAGAAGAAAACAATTTTTTCGCAAAAAATTTGTTTTTTCTCCATCAAATTAGAGACATAAGAAGTGAAATTCGCTGAAAATTAACCAACCATATGCTTTCGTAGGGTAGGCCGTTTAGAACACAAATTTATATTAAAACCATTTTGTAGTGCAATCGGATACCGTTTATTTTAATAAGTTATCCCTGTTATGATGTGAGAAAAAACTCTCTTTTCGCAAAAAAAATGGGTTTTTTTTTTGTTTTTCTAACAAATTTGAGTCAAAGAGTGAAATTCGCTGAAAATTAACACAATTTTTGCTGTCCTTAGGCGGTTAGAACACATTAAAACCATTTTTTAGGAGCAATCGGGACTGTTAATTTAAAAGTTATCACTGTGTTTTGAGTTGAGATAATCTCTTTTTCGCAACATAAAGTTTGTTTTCTCCCAAATTTGGAGGCAAAGAGTGAAATTCGCTGAAAATTTAACCAATATATGCTTGCCGTAGGCGTTATAGACACAATAAAACCATTTTTAGTGCAATAGGACAGTATTTTAAAATATTATCACTGTTTTGAGTGAGAATAACACATTTTTCGGCAAAATAAAAGTGTTTTTCTCCCAAATTTGAAGTTAAACGACCAAATTTTTTGAAAAGTTAGCCAAATATCCTCCGTTTTAATGCGCGAAACATAACAGTCCGATTTGCTCTAAAAATGGTTTTATAATGTTCTACGCCTACGACAGCATATATTGGTTAATTTTCAGCGAATTTCACTCTTTGCCTCAAATTTGGGAGAAAAACACATTTTGCGAAAAAGTGTTTTTCTCACTCAAAACAGTGATAACCTTTTGAAATAACAGTCAGATTGCTCTAAAAATGGTTTTATTGTATTTCTACACCTAAGACAGCATATATTTGGTTAAGTTTTCAGTAAATTTCAGTCTTTGCCTCAAATTTAAGGAGCAAAACATATTTTTGCCAAAAAATGTTTGATTTGGTTGAAACAGTGATATTTGGCCAAAAATATGTTTTTCTCTCAAATCTGTCCAATCGCTCAAAAAATGGTTTTATTGCGTTCAGCGACCAACGCAGCATATTTGAGTAAGTTTTCCCAAAATTTTATCGTTTGCGTCAAATTCATATTTTTGGCCAAAAAAGTGTTTTTTCTCAAATTGGCGAGATAACACTGTGAATTTCTACTAAATAACATTGTCCAATTCGCGCTGAAATTGGTTTTATTTTTGTTTCGCCTTAACGGAGGCATATATTGGTTAATTTTCAAAAAATTTGGTCGTTTACTTCAAATTTGGGAGAGAAAACACTTTTTGCGAAAAAGTGTTTTTGAAGTTATCACTGTTTCAACCAAATCAAACATTTTTTGGCAAAAATATGTTTTTCTCCCAAATTTGATCACTCAAAACAGTGATAATTTTTAAAATAACAGTCCGATTGCTCTAAAAAGCTGTCTTAGGTGTAGAATACAATAAAACCAATTTTTAGAGCAATGTGTTCTACGCCTACGACAGCATATATTAGTGTTTTAATTTTCAGCGAATTTCACTCTTTGCCTCAAATTTTTTGATAACTTTTGAAATAACAGTCAGATTGCTCTAAGTTTTGAGTGAGAAAAAACTTTTTTCGCAAAAAAGTGTTTTTCTCTCAAATTTGAAGTAAACGACCAAATTTTTTGAAAAGTAAGGTTTTATTGTATTCTACACCTAAGACAGCATATATTGGTCAAGTTTCAGTAAATTTCAGTCTTTGCCTCAAATTTGGGAGCAAAACATATTTTTGCCAAAAAATGTTTGATTTGGTTGAAACAGTGATAAATTTCAGCGCGATTGGACAATTTTTTAGTAGAAATTCACAAAAAAGTGTTTATCTCGCCAATTTGAGACACTTTTTTGGCCAAAAATATGTTTTTTTCTCTCAAATTTGACGCAAACGATAAAATTTTGGGAAAACTTACTCAAATATGCTGCCGTTGGACGCTGAACGCTGTCCAATCGCGCAAAAAATGGTTTTATTGCGTTCAGCGTCCAACGCAGCATATTTGAGTAAGTTTTCCCAAAATTTTATCGTTTGCGTCAACAGTTATTTTGGAAGTTATCACTGTTTCAACCAAATCAAACATTTTTTGGCAAAAATATGTTTTGCTCCAAATTTGAGGCAAAGAGTGAAATTTACTAAAACTTAACCAATATATGCTGTCGTAGGAGTAGAACAATAAAACCATTTTTAGAGCAATCGGAAATCGCGCTGAAATTGGTTTTATTTTTGTTTCGCGCTTAACGGAGGATATTTGGCTTACTGAGAAAAACACTTTTTCGCAAAAAAGTGTTTTTCTCTCAAATTTGAAGGCGACCAAATTCAAAAAATTGGTCGTTTACTTCAAATTTTTTTTAACACTTTTTTGCGAAAAAGTGTTTTTCTCACTCAAAACAGTGATAATTTTTAAAATAACAGTCCGATTGCTCTAAAAATGGTTTTATTATGTTCTACGCTACGACAGCATATATTGGTTAATTTTCAGCGAATTTCACTCTTTGCCTCAAATTTTGTTTTTCTCTCAAATTTGACGCAAACGATTTTTATTGTATTCTACACCTAAGACAGCATATATTGGTCAAGTTTCAGTAAATTTCAGTCTTTGCCTCAAATTTGGGAGCAAAACATAGTTATCACTGTTTTTGGCCCAAAAAGTGTTTTTTCGGTTGAAACAGTGATAACTTCCAAAATAACAGTCCAATCGCTCTAAAAATGGTTTTATTGCGTTTCAGCGCCAAGACAGCATATTTGGTAAGTTTCCCAAAAATTTTATCTTTGCGTCAAATTTGGGAGAGAAAAACATATTTTTTGCCAAAAAAGTGTTTCAAATTGGCTCACTAAACAGTGATAATTTTCTACTAAAATAACAGTCCAATCGCGCTCAAAAAATGGTTTTATTTTTGTTTCGCGCTTAACGACAGGATATTTGGTTAAGTTTTCAAAAATTTGGTCGTTTACCTCAAATTTGAGAGAAAAAACATATTTTTGCCAAAAAAAGTGTTTGATTCTGAAACAGTGATAATTTCTTCCAAAAAACAGTCCAATCGCGCAAAAAATGGTTTTATTATGTTTCGCGCTTAACGAGCATATATTGGTTAAGTTTTCAAAAAATTTATCGTTTGCCTTCAAATTTGAACACTTTTTCGCAAAAAAAGTGTTTTTCCCCAAATTTGAGGCAAAGAGTGAAATTCGCTGAAAATTAACCAGTTTTTCTCACTCAAAACAGTGATAACTTTTGTGAAAATAACAGTCAGATTGCTCTAAAAATGGTTTTATTATGTATTCTACACCTAAGACAGCATATATTGGTTAAGTTTTCAAAAAATTTCACTCTTTGCCTCAAATTTGGGAGCAAAAACATATTTTTGCCAAAAAATGTTTTTTGGCTCACTCAAACAGTGATAACTTTTTAAAATAACAGTCCAGATTGCTCAAAAAATGGTTTTATTGCGTTCAGCGTCCAACGCAGCATATTTGGTAAGTTTTCCCAAAATTTTATCGTTTGCGTCAAATTTGAGAGAAAAAACATATTTTTGGCCAAAAAAGTGTTTTTCTCAAATTGGCGAGATAAACAGTGAATTTCTACTAAATTGTCCAATCGCTCTAAAAAATGGTTTTATTTTTGTTTCGCGCTTAACGGAGCATATTTGGTTACTTTTCAAAAAATTTGGTCGTTTGCCTTCAAATTTGAGAGAAAAACACTTTTTTGCCAAAAAGTGTTTTTCTCACTCAAAACAGTGATAATTTTTAAAATAACAGTCCGATTGCTCTAAAAATGGTTTTATTATGTTCTACGCCTACGACAGCATATATTGGTTAATTTTCAAAAAATTTCACTCTAAAACCATTTGGGAGAAAAACACTTTTTTGCGAAAAAGTGTTTTTCTCACTCAAAACAGTGATAACTTTTGAAATAACAGTCAGATTGCTCTAAAAAATGGTTTTATTGTATTTTCACCTAAGACAGCATATATTGTTAAGTTTTCAGTAAATTTCAGTCTTTGCCTCAAATTTGGGAGAAAAACATATTTTTGCCAAAAAATGTTTTTTGGTCACTGAAAACAGTGATAACTTCCAAAATAACAGTCCAATCGCTCAAAAAATGGTTTTATTGTTCAGCGACCTAACGCAGCATATATTGAGTAAGTTTTCAAAATTTTATCGTTTGCGTCAAATTTGAGAGAAAACACATATTTTTGCCAAAAAAGTGTTTTTCTCAAATTGGCGAGATAAACAGTGAATAACTTCTACTAAATAAATTGTCCACCCAAATTTGAAGTTTGGTTTTATTTTTGTTTCGCGCTTAACGGAAGCATATTTGGCTTACTTTTCAAAAAATTTGGTCGTTTACTTCAGTTTATCTCGCCAATTTGAGAAACACTTTTTTGGCCAAAAAATATGTTTTTCTCTCAAATTTGACGCAAACGAAAAAAAGTGTTTTTCTCACTCAAAACAGTGATAATTTTTAAAAAACAGTCCGATTGCTCTAAAATGGTTTTATTATGTTTCAGCGCTTAACGACAGCATATTTGGTTAATTTTCAGCGAATTTCACTCTTTGCCTCAAATTTGGGAGAAAAACACTTTTTGCGAAAAAGTGTTTTCTCACTCAAAACAGTGATAACTTTTGAAATACAACAGTCAGATTGCTCTAAAAATGGTTTTATTGTATTCTACGCTAAGACAGCATATTGGTCAAGTTTTCAGCGAAATTTCACTCTTTGCCTCAAATTTGGGAGGAAAACATATTTTTGCGAAAAAGTGTTTTTCTCACTCAAAAACAGTGATAACTTTTAAAATAACAGTCAGATTGCTCTAAAAATGGTTTTATTGTTTCTAGCGACCTAACGACAGCATATTTGAGTTAAGTTTTAGTAAATTTTATCGTTTGCCTCAAATTTGAGAGCAAAACATATTTTTGGCCAAAAAAGTGTTTGATTTGGTTGAAACAGTGATAACTTCCAAAAAACTGTCCAATCGCGCTGAAAAAATGGTTTTATTGCGTTCAGCGTCCAACGCAGCATATTTGGCTTAATTTTCCCAAAAAATTTTAGTCGTTTGCGTCAAATTTTTTAGAGCAATCTGACTGTTATTTCAAAAGTTAATATTTTTGGCCAAAAAAAAGTGTCTCAAATTGGCGAGATAAACACTTTTTTGATAATTTCTACTAAAAAATTGTCCAATCGCGCTGAAATTGGTTTTTATTTTTGTTCTACGCTTTAACGGAGGCATATTTGGCTTACTTTTCAAAAAATTTGGTCGTTTACTCAAATTTGGGAGAAAAAACACTTTTTTGCGAAATCCCAAATTTGAGGCAAAGAGTGAAATTCGCTGAAAATTAACCAATATATGTGGTTTTATTATGTTCTACGCCTAAGACAGCATATATTGGTTAATTTTCAGTAAATTTCAGTCTTTGCCTCAAATTTGGGAGAAAAACACTTTTTTGCGAAAAAAGTGTTTTTCTCACTCAAAAACAGTGATAACTTTTGAAATAACAGTCCAATTGCTCTAAACCATTTTTAGAGCAATCGGACTGTTATTTAAAAATTATCACTGTTTTGAGTGAGAAAAACACTTGGTTTTATTGCGTTTCTAGCGACCAACGCAGCATATTTGAGTAAGTTTTCCCAAAATTTTATCGTTTGCGTCAAATTTGAGAGAAAAAACATATTTTTGCCAAAAAAGTGTCTCAAATTGGCGAGATAAACAGTGATATTTCTTCTAAAAAAATTGTCCAATCGCGCTGAAAATGGTTTTATTGCGTTTCGCGCTTAACGGAGCATATTTGGCTTAAGTTTTCCCAAAAAATTTATCGTTTACTTCAAATTTGAGAGAAAAACACTTTTTTGCGAAAAAGTGTTTTTCTCACTCAAAAACAGTGATAATTTTAAAATAACAGTCGGATTGCTCTAAAAAATGGTTTTATTATGTTCTACGCGCTACGACAGCATATATTTGGTTAATTTTCAGCGAATTTCACTCTTTGCCCAATTTCAGCGCGATTGGACAATTTTTTAGTATGCGAAAAAAGTGTTTTTCTCACTCAAAACAGTGATAACTTTAAAATAACATGGCCAAAAATATGTTTTTTTCTCTCAAATTTGACGCAAAACGATAATGGTTTTATTGTATTCTACCCAAGACAGCATATATTGGTTAAGTTTTCAGTAAATTTCAGTCTTTGCCTCAAATTTTGGGAGAAAAACATATTTTTGCCAAAAAAAGTGTTTTTCTCACTCAAAACAGTGATAACTTTTAAAATAACAGTCCAATTGCTCAAAAAATGGTTTTATTGTTTCTAGCGACTTAACGACAGCATATATTGGTTAAGTTTTCAAAATTTAATCGTTTTGCGTCAAATCAAATTTGGCTGAAAAAAGTGTTTTTCTCAAATTTGGCGAAAAACAGTGATGAATTCCAAAATAACTGTCCAATCGCGCTCAAAAATTGGTTTTATTTTTGCGTTCAGCGTCCAACGCAGCATATTTGAGTAAGTTTTCAAAAAATTTTATCGTTTGCTTCAAATTTGAGAGAAAAACACTTTTTTTGGCCAAAAAGGCGATTGGACAGTTATTTTGGAAGTTATCACTGTTTCAACCAAATCAAACATTTTTTGGCAAAAATATGTAAACAGTGATAATTTTTAAAATAACATTGTCCAATCGCGCTGAAAATTGGTTTTATTTTTGTTCTCGCCTTAACGACAGCATATATTGGTTAATTTTCAGCGAATTTCACTCTTTGCCTCAAATTTGGAGAAAAACACTTTTTTGCGCCCAAATTTAATAACAGTCAGATTGCTCTAAAAATGGTTTTATTATGTTCTACACTAAGACAGCATATATTGGTTTAATTTTCAGCGAATTTCAAGTTTCCAGTCTTTGCCTCAAATTTGGGAGAAAAACACTTTTTGCGAAAAAGTGTTTGATTCTCACTCAAAACAGTGATAACTTCCAAATAACAGTCCAGATTGCTCTATCACTGTTTTGGTTTTATTGCGTTCTAGCGACCTAAGACGCAGCATATATTGGTTAAGTTTCAGTAAATTTCATCGTCTTTGCCTCAAATTTGGGAGAAAAACATATTTTTTGCCTCTCAAATTTGACGCAAAACGAAAAAGTGTTTGATTTGGCGAGAAACAGTGATTTCTACTAAAATAACTGTCCAATCGCTCAAAAAAATTGGTTTTATTTTTGTTTCGCGCCTTAACGCAGCATATTTGAGTACTTTTCCCAAAAATTTTAGGTCGTTTGCTTCAAATTTGAAAACAAAAAGTGTTTCTCACTCAAAACAGTGATAATTTTAAAATAAATTGTCCAATTGCTCTAAAAATGGTTTTATTTTTGTTCTACGCGCTAACGACAGCATATTTGGTTAATTTTCAAAAAATTTTCACTCTTTGCCTCAAATTTGAGAGAAAAACACTTTTTTTGCGAAAAAGGTTTCACTCAAAACAGTGATAATTTTAAATAACAGTCAGATTGCTCTAAAAAAATGGTTTTATTGTATTCTACACCTAACGACAGCATATATTGGTTAAGTTTTCAGTAAATTTCAGTCTTTGCCTCAAATTTGGGAGCAAAACATATTTTTTGCCAAAATAAAGTTTGTTTTGGTTCAAACAGTGATAACTTTTTAAAATAACAGTCCAATCGCTCTAAAAATGGTTTTATTGCGTTCAGCGACCAACGCACAGCATATTTGAGTAAGTTTTCAAAATTTTATCGTTTGCGTCAAATTTGAGAGAAAAACATATTTTTTGCCAAAAAAGTGTCTCAAATTGGCGAGATAAACACTTTTTTGTGAATTTCTACTAAAAAATTGTCCAATCGCGCTGAAAAATGGTTTTATTGTTTCGCGCTTAACGGAGGATATTTGGCTTACTTTTCCCCAAAAAATTTGGTCGTTTACTTCAAATTTGAGAGAAAAACACTTTTTTTGGCCAAAAAAGTGTTTTTCTCACTCAAAACAGTGATAATTTTTAAAATAACATTGTCGATTGCTCTAAAAATTGGTTTTATTATGTTCTACGCGACAGCATATATTGGTTAATTTTCAGCGAAATTTCACTCTTTGCCTCAAATACTCAAATATGCTGCGTTGGACGCTGAACGCAATAAAACCATTTTTTGAGCGATTGGACAGTTATTTTGGAAAATTATCACTGTTTCAACCAAATCAAACATTTTTTGGCAAAAATATGTTTTGCTCGGTTTTATTGCGTTCAGTTCTACGACCAACGCAGCATATTTGAGTAAGTTTTCCCAAAAATTTTATCGTTTGCGCCAATTGCCAAAAAAAGTGTTTTCTCATTGGCGAGATTGAAACAGTGATAATTCTACTAAAATAATTGTCCAATCGCGCTGAAAAATGGTTTTATTTTTGTTTCGCGCTAACGGAGCATATTTGATTACTTTTCAAAAAATTGGTCGTTTGCCTCAAATTTGAGAGAAAAACACTTTTTTGGCCAAAAAAGTGTTTTTCTCACTCAAAACAGTGATAATTTTTAAAATAACAGTCCGATTGCTCTAAAAATGGTTTTATTATGTTCTACGCCTACGACAGCATATTTGGTTACTTTTCAAAAAATTTCAGTCTTTGCTTCAAATTTGGGAGAAAAACACTTTTTTTGCGAAAAAGAAATTATAACAGTCAGATTGCTCTAAAAAATGGTTTTATTGTATGTTCTACGCCTAAGACAGCATATATTGGTTAATTTTCAGTAATTTCAGTCTTTGCCTCAAATTTGGGAGCAAAACATATTTTTTGCCAAAAAGTGTTTTTCTCACTCAAACAGTGTCCAAAATAACAGTCCAATCGCTCAAAAAATGGTTTTATTGTTCAGCGCCAACGACAGCATATTTGGTAAGTTTTCAAAATTTTATCGTTTGCCTCAAATTTGAGAGAAAAACATATTTTTTGGCCAAAAAAGTGTTCTCAAATTTGGCGAGATAAACAGTGAATTTCTACTAAAAATAACTGTCCAATCGCGCTGAAAAAAAATGGTTTTATTTTTGCGTTTCGCGCTTAACGAGGCATATTTGAGTAAGTTTTCAAAATTTTATCGTTTGCGTCAAATTTGAGACCAATTTCAGCGCGATTGGACAATTTTTTAGTACACTTTTTTGGCCAAAAAAGTGTTTTCTTTCGAAAAACAGTGAATTTCTACTAAAAAATTGTCCAATCGCGCTGAAAAATGGTTTTATCTCTCAAATTTGACTTTGTTTCGCGCTTAACGGAGCATATATTGGCTTACTTTTCAAAAAATTTGGTCGTTTACTTCAAATTTGGGAGAAAAACACTTTTTTGCGAAAAAGTGTTTTTTCTCACTCAAAACAGTGATAACTTTTAAAATAACAGTCAGATTGCTCTATCAAGGTTTTATTGTGTTCTACGCCTACGACAGCATATATTGGTTAATTTTCAGCTAAATTTCACTCTTTGCCTCAAATTTGGGAGAAAAAACATATTTTTTTTTTAGTAGAAATTCACAAAAAAGTGTTTATCTCGCCAATTTGCAAAAAAGTGTTTTTCTCACTCAAAACAGTGATAACTTTTAAAAATAACTGTCCAATTGCTCTAAAAATGTTTTTCTCTCAAATTTGACGCAAAACGATAAAATTTTTGGGAAAACTTACTCAAATATGCTGCGTTGGACGCTGAACGCAATAAAACCAATTTTTTGAGCGATTGGACAGTTATTTTGGAAGTTATCACTGTTTCAACCAAATAAAACATTTTTTGGCAAAAATATGTTTTGCTCCCAAAATTTGAGGCAAAGACTGAAATTTACTGAAACTTGAACCGTTTTATTGTTCAGCGCCAACGACAGCATATTTGAGTAAAGTTTTCAAAATTTAGTCGTTTGCCTCAAATTTGAGAGAAAAACATATTTTTGCCAAAAAAGTGTTTTTCTCAAATTGGCGAGATAAACAGTGATATTTCTACTAAAAAAACTGTCCAATCGCTCTGAAAAATGGTTTTATTATGTTTCGCGTCCAACGCAGCATATTTGAGTTACTTTTCCAAAAAATTTTATCGTTTGCTTCAAATTTGAGAGAGAAAAACACTTTTTTGCCAAAAAGTGTTTTTCTCACTCAAAACAGTGATGAATTTTTAAAATAACAGTCCAATCGCTCTAAAAATTGGTTTTATTTTGTTTCGCCTAACGACAGCATATATTTGGCTTACTTTTCAAAAATTTCACTCTTTGCCTCAAATTTCAATAAAACCATTTTTAGAGCAATCGGACTGTTATTTAAAAGTTATCACTGTTTTGAGTGAGAAAAACACTTTTTCGCAAAAAAGTGTTTTCTCCCAAATTTTTTTCTCACTCAAAACAGTGATAACTTTTTAAAATAACAGTCGATTGCTCTAAAATGGTTTTATTGTGTTCTACGCCTAAGACAGCATATATTGGTTAAGTTTTCAGCGAAATTTCATCTTTTGCCTCAAATTTGGGAGAGAAAAACATATTTTTGGCCAAAAAAAGTGTTTTTGGTTGAAAACAGTGATAACTTCCAAAATAACAGTCCAATCGCTCAAAAAAATGGTTTTATTGCGTTCAGCGCCTAACGCAGCATATTTGAGTAAGTTTTCAAAATTTTTCGTTTGCGTCAAATTTGAGTTTTAAAAATTATCACTGTTTTGAGTGAGAAAAACACTTTTTCGCAAAAAAAGTGTTTTTCTCAAAGTGTCTCAAATTGGCGAGATAAACAGTGATAATTTCTACTAAAAATAACTGTCCAATCGCGCTGAAATGGTTTTATTTTTGCGTTTCGCGTACGCAGCATATTTGAGTTAAGTTTTCCCAAAAATTTGGTCGTTTGCTTCAAATTTGAGAGAAAAAACACTTTTTTGCGAAAAAGTGTTTTTCTCACTCAAAAACAGTGATAATTTTTAAAATAACAGTCGGATTGCTCTAAAAACGCGGTTTTATTATGTTCTACGCCTAACGACAGCATATATTGGTTAATTTTCAGTAAAATTTCACTCTTTGCCTTCAAATTTGGGAGAAAAACACTTTTTTTGCGAAAAAAATGTTTTTTCTCACTCAAATATGCTGCGTTGGACGCTGAACGCAATAAATTTAAAATAACAGTCCGGATTGCTCTAAAAATTGGTTTTATTATGTTTCTAGCGCATACGACAGCATATTTGGTAAGTTTTCAAATTTTACTCTTTGCCTCAAATTTGGGAGAAAAACACTTTTTTGCGAAAAAGTGTTTTCTCACTCAAAACAGTGATAACTTTTGAAATAACAGTCAGATTGCTCTAAAAATGGTTTTATTGTATGTTCTACGCCTAAGACAGCATATATTGGTTAAGTTTTCAAAAAATTTCAGTCTTTGCCTCAAATTTGGGAGAAAAACATTTTTGCCAAAAAAATGTTTGATTTGGTCTCACTCAAAACAGTGATAACTTCCAAAATAACAGTCCGATTGCTCTAAATGGCAAAAATATGTTTTGCTCCCAAATTTGAGGCAAAGACTGAAATTTACTGAAACTTGAACCAATATATGCTGTCTTAGGCGTAGAACACAATAAAACCATTTTTAGAGCAATCGGACTGTTATTTAAAAAGTTATCACTGTTTTGGTTTTATTGCGTTCAGCGCCTAACGCAGCATATTTGGTTAAGTTTTCCCAAAATTTTCACTCTTTGCTCAAATTTGGAGAGAAAAACATATTTTTGGCCAAAAAAGTGTCTCAAATTGGCGAGATAAACACTTTTTTTGTGAACTTTCTACTAAAAAATTGTCCAATCGCGCAAAAAATTGGTTTTATTTTTGTTTCGCGCTTAACGGAGGATATTTGGCTTACTTTTCAAAAAATTTTATCGGTCGTTTACTTCAAATTTGAGAGAAAAACATATGACTGTTATTTTAAAAATTGCCAAAAAAGTGTTTCTCTCACTCAAAACAGTGATAATTTTTTAAAATAACAGTCGGATTGCTCTAAAAAAAATGGTTTTATTATGTTCTACGCGCTTAACGACAGCATATATTGGTTAATTTTCAGCGAATTTCACTCTTTGCTCAAATTTGGGAGAAAAACACTTTTTCTCAAATTTGAAGTAAACGAAAAAGTGTTTTTCTCACTCAAAACAGTGATAACTTTTGAAAATAACAGTCAGATTGCTCTAAAAATGGTTTTATTGTATTCTACACCTAAGACAGCATATATTGGTCAATTTTCAGTAATTTCAGTCTTTGCCTCAAATTTGGGAGCAAAACATATTTTTGCCAAAAAATGTTTTTACCAATCGCTCAAAAATGGTTTTATTGCGTTCAGCGACCAACGCAGCATGTTTGAGTTAAGTTTTCCCAAAATTTTATCGTTTTGCGTCAAATTTGAGAGAAAAACATATTTTTGGCCAAAAAAGTGTCTCAAATTGGCGAGATAAACACTTTTTTGTGAACTTCTACTAAAATAATTGTCCAATCGCGCTGAAAAATGGTTTTATTTTTGTTTCGCGCTTAACGGAGGATATTTGGCTTACTTTTCCCAAAAATTTGGTCGTTTGCTTCAAATTTGAGAGAAAAACACTTTTTTGGCCAAAAAGTGTTTTTCTCACTCAAAACAGTGATAATTTTTAAAATAACAGTCGGATTGCTCTAAAAATGGTTTTATTATGTTCTACGCATACGACAGCATATATTGGTTACTTTTCAAAAAATTTCACTCTTTGCCTCAAATTTGAGAAAAACAGTTTTTCTCTCAAAACAGTGATAACTTTTGAAAACTCAAATATGTTTTATTTTTGTTTCGCGCTTAACGGAGGATATTTGGCTTACTTTCAAAACATTTTTTGGCAAAAAACACTTTTTTGCGAAAAAAGTGTTTTTCTCACTCAAAAACAGTGATACAATAAAACCATTTTTAGAGCAATCGGACTGTTATTTTAAAAATTATCACTGTTTTGAGTGAGAAAATATGTTCTACGCCTACGACAGCATATATTGGTTATTTTTCAGCGAATTTCACAAGTAAATTTCAGTCTTTGCCTCAAATTTGGGAGCAAAACATATTCTTGTGAATTTTCTACTAAAAAAATTGGTTTTTCTCTTTGCGTTCAGCGTCCAACGCAGCATATTTAAAACCATTTTTAGAGCAATCGGGACTGTTATTTTAAAAATTATCACTGTTTTGAGTGAGAAAAACACTTTTTCGCAAAAAAAGTGTTTTTCTCTCAAATTTGAAGTAAACGACCAAATTTTTTGAAAAGTAAGCCTTATCGTTTGCGTCAAATTTGAGAGAAAAACATATTTTTGGCCAAAAAAAAGTGTCTCAAATTGCGAGATAAACACTTTTTGTGAATTTCTACTAAAAAATGTCCAATCGCGCTGAAATTGGTTTTATTTTTGTTCGCGCCTTGTTTTATTGCGGACGCAGCATATTTGGCTTGCTCTACTTTTCAAAAAATTTGGTCGTTTACTTCACAATTTCAGCGCGATTGGACAATTTTGTTCTACGCATACGACAGCATATATTGGTTAATTTCAGCGAAAATTTCACTCTTTGCCTATATGTTTTTCTCTCAAATTTGACGCAAACGATAAAATTTTGGGAAAACTTACTCAAATATGCTGCGTTGGACGCTGAACGCAATTAAAACCATTTTTTGCGCGATTGGACAGTTATTTTGGAAGTTATCACTGTTTTCAACCAAATCAAACATTTTTTGGCCAAAAAATATGTTTTTGCTTCCCAAATTTGAGGCAAAAGAGTGAAATTTTGTTTTTCTCACTCAAAACAGTGATAACTTTTGAAACAATAAAACCATTTTTATTGTATTCTACACCTAAGACAGCATATATTGGTTAAGTTTCAGTAAATTTCAGTCTTTGCCTCAAATTTGGGAGCAAAAACATATTTTTGCCCAAAAAATGTTTGATTTGGTTGAAAACAGTGATAACTTCCAAAATAACTGTCCAATCGCTCAAAAAATGGTTTTATTGCGTTCAGCGTCCAACGCAGCATATATTGAGTAAGTTTTCCCAAAATTTTATCGTTTGCGTCAAATTTGAGAGAAAAACATATTTTTGGCCAAAAAAGTGTCTCAAATTGGCGAGATAAACAGTGATAACTTCTACTAAAAAAAATTGTCCAATCGCGCTGAAAAAATGGTTTTATTGTTCAGCGCTTAACGGTGGATATTTGAGTAAGTTTTCCCAAAATTTGGTCGTTTACTTCAAATTTGAGAGAAAAACACTTTTTTGGCCAAAAAGTGTTTTTCTCACTCAAAAACAGTGATGAATTTTTAAAATAACAGTCGGATTGCTCTAAAAATTGGTTTTATTATGTTCTACGCATACGACAGCATATATTGGTTACTTTTCAGCGAATTTCACTCTTTGCCTCAAATTTGGGAGAAAAACACTTTTTGCGAAAAATCAAATTTGACGCAAACGATAAAAATTTTGTTGCCAAAAAATGTTTGATTGGTTGAAAACAGTGATAACTTCCAAAATAACTGTCCAATCGCTCAAAAAATGGTTTTTTAAAAATTATCACTGTTTTGAGTGAGAAAAACACTTTTTCGCAAAAAAGTGTTTTTCTCCCAAATTTGAAGTAAACGACCAAATTGCGTTCAGCGGACCAACGCAGCATATTTCCATTTCCCAAAAATTTTATCGTTTGCGTCAAATTTGAGAGAAAAAGAAGTTATCACTGTTTCAACCAAATCAAACTGGCCAAAAAAGTGTCTCAAATTGGCGAGATAAACACTTTTTTGTGAATTTCTACTAAAAAATTGTTTTGAGTGAGAAAAACACTTTTTCGCAAAAAAGTGTTTTTCTCCCAAATTTGAGGCAAAGAGTGAAATTCGCTGAAAACTTATGGTTTTATTTTTGTTTCGCGCTTAACGGAGGATATTTGGCTTACTTTTCAAAAAATTTTATCGTTTACTTCAAAGTTTTGAGTGAGAAAAACACTTTTTCGCAAAAATAAGTGTTTTCTCTCAAATTTGAAGCAAACGACCAAATTTTTTGCAAAAAAAGTGTTTTTCTCACTCAAAACAGTGATAATTTTTAAAATAACAGTCGGATTGCTCTAAAAATGGTTTTATTATGTTCTACGCATACGACAGCATATATTGGTTAATTTTCAGCGAATTTCACTCTTTGCCTCAAATTTGGGAGAAAAACACTTTTTCTGCGTTGGACGCTGAACGCAATAAAAGTTTTATTGTATTCTACACCTAAGACAGGTTTTTTGCCAAAAAATGTTTGATTTGGTTGAAACAGTGATAACTTCCAAAATAAACTGTCCAATCGCTCAAAAAATGGTTTTATTGCGTTCAGCGTCCAACGCAGCATAACACTTTTTCGCCAAAAAATTTAAAATAACAGTCGATTGCTCTAAAAATGGTTTTTCTATGTTCTACGCCTACGACAGCATATATGGTTAATTGCGAATTTAACTCTTTGCCTCAAATTTGGGAGAAAAACAACACTTTTTCGCCAAAAAGTGTTTTTCTCGTATTCTACACCTAAGACAGCATATATTGGTTAAGTTTCAGTAAATTTCACTCTTTGCCTCTTGCCAAAAAATGTTTGATTTGGTTGAAACAGTGATACATGGTTTTATTGCGTTCAGCGTCCAACGCAGCATATTTGAGTAAGTTTTCCCAAAATTTTATCGTTTGCGTCAAATTTGAGAGAAAATCTCAAATGCGAGATAAACACTTTTTTGTGAATTTCTACTAAAAAAAATTGTCCAATCGCGCTGAAATTGGTTTTTCTTTTGCGAAAAAGTGTTTTTTCTCACTCTAACCAATGATAATTTTTAAAAATAACAGTCGGATTGCTCTAAAAATTTTTTCGCAAAAAAGTGTTTTTCTCCCGGTTTTATTATGTTCTACGCCTACGACAGCATATATTGGTGAAAAGTAAGCCAAATATCCTGCGAATTTCACTCTTTGCCTCAAATTTGGGAGAAAAACACTTTTTTGCGAAAAAGTGTTTTTCTCACTCAAAACAGTGATAACTTTTGAAATAACAGTCAGATTCAAATATTTATTGTATTCTACACCTAAGACAGCATATATTGGTCAAGTTTCAGTAAATTTCATCTTTGCCTCAAATTTGGGAGCAAAACATATTTTTGCCAAAAAATGGCGTGGTTTTATTGCGTTCAGCGTCCAACGCAGCTTTTTTTTTGGCAAAAATATGTTTTTCTCCCAAATTTGAGGCAAAAGAGTGAAATTTACTGGAAACTTAACCAATATATGCTGTCTTAGGCGTAAAATACAATAAAACCATTTTGTAAGTTTTCAAAAAATTTTATCGTTTGCGTCAAATTATCACTGTTTTGAGTGAGAAAAACACTTTTTCGCAAAAAAGTGTTTTTCTCCCAAATTTGAGACAAAGAGTGAAATTCGCTGAAAATTAACCAACGCTTAACGGAGGATATTTGGCTTACTTTTTTAAAAAAATTTGGTCGTTTACTTCAAATTTGAGCGCAAACGATGAAATTTTGAAAACTTACTCAATTTAAAATAACAGTCGGATTGCTCTAAAAAATGGTTTTACCATTTTTAGAGCAATAGACTGTTATGTTCTACGCATACGACAGCATATATTGGTTAATTTTCAGCGAAATTTCACTCTTTGCCTTGGACAATTTATTGTATTCTAACACCTAAGACAGCATATATAGTCAAGTTTTCAGTAATTTCAGTCTTTGCCAAAAAAATGTTTGATTTGGTTGAAAGAGTGATAATTTTTTTATTGCGTTCAGCGTCCAACGCAGCATATTTGAGTAAGTTTTCCCAAAATTTTATCGTTTGCGTCAAATTTGAGAGAAAAACATATTTGAGGCAAAGAGTGAAATGTTTCGCGCTTAACGGAGGATATTTGGCTTACTTTTCAAAAAATTTGGTCGTTTACTTCAAATTTGAGAGAAAAACACTTTTTTGCGAAAAAAAGTGTTTTTCTCACTCAAAACGTTTTGAGTGAGAAAAAACACTTTTTCGCAAAAAAGTGTTTTTCTCCAAATTTGAAGTAAACGACCAAAAAATGGTTTTATTATGTTCTACGCCTTAAACGACAGCATATATTGGTTAATTTTCAGCGAATTTCACTCTTTGCCTCAAAATTTGGGAGAAAAACACTTTTTGCGAAAAACAAAAATGTTTGATTTGGTTGAAAACAGTGATAACTTAACCAATATATGAGTTTTCCCAAAATTTTATCGTTTGCGTCAAATTTGAGAGAAAAAAACATATTTTTGGCCAAAAAAGTGTCTCAAATTGGCGAGATAAACACTTTTTTGTGAATCACTGTTTTGCCAAAAAAGTGTTTTTCTCACTCAAAACAGTGATAATTTTTAAAATAACAGTCCAATTGCTCTAAAAATGGTCTGTCGTAGGGTAGAACATAATAAAACCATTTTTTTAGAGCAATCGGACTGTTATTTAAAAGTTATCACTGTTTTGAGTGAGAAAAACACTTTTTCGCAAAAAAGTGTTTTTCTCTCAAATTTGAAGTAAACGACCAAATTTTTTGAAAAGTTAAGCCAAATATCCTCCGTTAAGCCGAAACAAATTATGTTCTACGCATACGACAGCATATATTGGTTAATTTTTCAGCGAATTTCACTCTTTGCCTCAAACAATTTTTTAGTAGAAATTCACAAAAAGTGTTTATCTCGCCAATTTGAGACACTTTTTGGGCCAAAAATATGTTTTTCTCTCAAATTTGACGCAAACGATAAATTTTGGAAAACTTACTCAAATATGCTGCGTTGGACGCTGAACGCAATAAAACCATTTTTTGAGCGATTGGACAGCTATTTTTTTGGAAGTTATCACTGTTTCAACCAAATAAAAACATTTTTTGGCAAAAAATATGTTTTGCTCCCAAAGTGTTTTTCTCACTCAAAACAGTGATAACTTTTGAAAATAACAGTCAGATTGCTCTGTTTTTCTCTCAAATTTGACGCAAAGAAAATGGTTTTATTGTATTCTACGCCTAAGACAGCATATATTGGTTAAGTTTCAGTAAATTTCAGTCTTTCGGATATTTTTGCCAAAAAATGTGTGATTTGGTTGAAAACAGTGATAACTTCCAAAATAACAGTCCAATCGCTCAAAAAATGGTTTAAAAAGTGTTTTTTCTCTATTGCGTTCAGCGTCCAACGCAGCATATTTGAGTTAAGTTTTCCCAAAATTTTATCGTTTGCGTCAAATTTTTTGAAAAGTAAGCCAAATATCCTCCGTTAAACGCGAAACAAAAATAAAACCAATTTCATTGGCCAAAAAAGTGTCTCAAATTGGCGAGATAAACACTTTTTTGTGAATTTCTACTAAAAAATTGTCCAATCGCGCTGAAATTGGTTTTATTTTTGTTTCGCGCTTACGGAGGATATTTGGCTTACTTTTCAAAAATTTTATCGTTTGCTTCAAATTTGAGAGAAAAAACACTTTTTTGCGAAAAAGTGTTTTTTCTCGCCAATTTGAGACACTTTTTTGGGCCAAAAATATGTTTTTCTCTCAAATTTGACGCAAACGATAAAATTTTGGGAAAACTTACTCAAATATGCTGCGTTGGACGCTGAACGCAATAAAACCATTTTTTGGAGCGATTGGACAGTTATTTTGGAAGTTATCACTGTTTCAACCAAATCAAACATTTTTTGGCAAAAATATGTTTTGCTCCTATGTTCTACGCCTAACGACAGCATATTATATGCTGTCTTAGGCGTAAAATACAATAAAACCATTTTTAGAGCAATCTGACTGTTATTTCAAAAGTTATCACTGTTTTGAATGAGAAAAACACTTTTTTCGCAAAAAAGTGTTTTTCTCCCAAATTTGCGAAATTTCACTCTTTGCCTCAAATTTGGGAGAAAAACACTTTTTTGCGAAAAAAAGTGTTTTTCTCACTATTTTTAGAGCAATCGGACTGTTATTTTAAAAATTATCGTATTCTACACCTAAGACAGCATATATTGGTTAAGTTTCAGTAAATTTCAGTCTTTGCCTCAAATTTGGGAGCAAAACATATTTTTGCCAAAAAATGTTTGATTTGGTTGAAAAAACAGTGATAACTTCCAAAATAACTGTCCAATCGCGCAAAAAATGGTTTTATTGCGTTCAGCGTCCAACGCAGCATATTTGGTAAGTTTTCAAAATTTTATCGTTTGCGTCAAATTTGAGAGAAAAGGCCAAAAAAGTGTCTCAAATTGGCGAGATAAACACTTTTTTGTGAATTTCTTACTAAAAATTGTCCAATCGCGCTGAAAAATGGTTTTATTTTTGGTTTCGCGCTAACGGAGGATATTTGGCTTACTTTTCAAAAATTTGGTCGTTTACTTCAAATTTGAGAGAAAAACACTTTTTTGCGAAAAAAGTGTTTCGCGATTGGACAATTTTTATTTTTAAAAAATAACAGTCGGATTGCTCTAAAAATGGTTTTATTATGTTCTACGCATACGACAGCATATATTGGTTAATTTTCAGCGAATTTCACTCTTTGCCTCAAATTTGAGAGAAAAACACTTTTTTGCGAAAAAGTGTTTTTGGCCAAAAATATGTTTTTTTCTCTCAAATTTGACGGCAAACGATGATAACTTTTTAAATAACAGTCCGATTGCTCTATTTTTTGCGCGATTGGACAGTTATTTTGGAAGTTATCACTGTTTCAACCAAATCAAACTTTTTTTGGCAAAAATATGTTTTGCTTCCAAATTTGAGGCAAAGAGTTTTATTGTATTCTACACCTAAGACAGCATATATTGGTTAATTTTCAGCGAATTTCAGTCTTTGCCTCAAATTTGGGAGCAAAACATATTTTTGCCAAAAAGTGTTTTTTCCATTTTTGGTTTTATTGCGTTCTACGACCAACGCAGCATATTTGGTAAGTTTTCCCAAAATTTTATCTTTGCGTCAAATTTGAGAGAAAAACATATTTTTGGCCAAAAAATGTCTCAAATTGGCGAGAGATAAACACTTTTTTGTGAATTTCTACTAAAAAAATTGTCCATCGCGCTGAAATTGGTTTTATTGCGTTTCGCGCTTAACGCAGCATATTTGAGCTTACTTTTCCCAAAAATTTGGTCGTTTGCGTCAAATTTGAGAGAGAAAAACCTCCCAAATTTGAGAATTTTTTGGCCCAAAAAGTGTCTCAAATCAATAAACAGTGATAATTTTTAAAATAAATTGTCCAATCGCGCTAAAAATGGTTTTATTATGTTCTACGCATACGACAGCATATATTGGTTAATTTTCAAAAATTTCACTCTTTGCCTCAAATTTCTACAGTGATAACTTTTTAAAATAACAGTCAGATTGCTCAAAAATTATCACTGTTTTGAGTGAGAAAAACACTTTTTCGCAAAAATAGTGTTTTTCTCTCAAATTTGAAGTAAACGACCAAATTTTTTGAAAGTAAGCCAAATATCCTCCGTTAAGCACGAAAGTTTTATTGTATGTTCTACACCTAAGACAGCATATATTGGTTAAGTTTTATCTCGCCAATTTGAGACACTTTTTTGGCCAAAAATATGTTTTTCTCTCAAATTTGACGGCAAACGATAAAATTTTGGGAAAAACTTACTCAAATACGTTCAGCGTCCAACGCAGCATATTATTTTGGAAGTTATCACTGTTTCAACCAAATCAAAACATTTTTTGGCAAAAATATGTTTTTGCTCTCAAATTCTCTAAAAAATGGTTTTATTATGTTCTACGCTTACGACAGCATATATTGCATTTTTAGAGCAATCGGACTGTTATTTTAAAAATTATCATTGTTTTGAGTGAGAAAAACACTTTTTCGCCAAAAATGTTTTTCTCTCAAATTTGAAGTAAGCGACCAAATTTTTTGAAAAGTAAGCCCGAATTTCACTCTTTGCCTCAAAATTTGGGAGAAAAACACTTTTTGCGAAAAAGTGTTTAAAAATAAAACCAATTTCAGAGCGATTGGACAATTTTTTAGTAGAAATTCACAAAAAAGTGTTTATCTCGCCAATTTGAGACACTTTTTGGGCCAAAAAATATGTTTTTCTCTCAAATTTGACGCAAAACGATAAAATTTTGGGAAAACTTACTCAAATATGCTGCGTTGGACGCTGAACGCAATAAACCAATTCTACACCTAAGACAGCATATATTGGTCAAGTTTTCAACCAAATCTGATTTGGTTGAAAACAGTGATAACTTCCAAAATAACTGTCCAATCGCTCAAAAAATGGTTTTGCTTCCCAAATTTGAGGCAAAGAGTGAAATTTACTGAAAACTTAACCAATATATGCTGTCTTTTGGCCAAAAAAAAGTGTCTCAAATTGGCGAGATAAACACTTTTTTGTGAATTTCTACTCGAACTGTTATTTTTAAAAAATTATCACTGTTTTGAGTGAGAAAAACACTTTTTCGCAAAAAAGTGTTTTTCTCTCCAAATTTGAAGTAAGCGACCAATTTTTTGAAAAGTAAGCCAAATATCCTCCGTTAAACGCGAAACAAAAATAAAACCAATTTCAGCGCGATTGGACAATTTTTTAGTAGAAATTCACAAAAAAGTGTTTATCTCGCCAATTTGAGACACTTTTTTGGCCAAAAATATGTTTTTCTCTCAAATTTGACGCAAACGATAAAATTTTGGGAAAACTTACTCAAATATGCTGCGTTGGACGCTGAACGCAATAAAACCATTTTTTGAGCGATTGGACAGTTATTTTGGAAGTTATCACTGTTTCAACCAAATCAAACATTTTTTGGCAAAAATATGTTTTGCTCCCAAATTTGAGGCAAAGACTGAAATTTACTGAAACTTGACCAATATATGCTGTCTTAGGCGTAGAACACAATAAAACCATTTTTAGAGCAATCGGACTGTTAATTTAAAAGTTATCACTGTTTTGAGTGAGAAAAACACTTTTTCGCAAAAAAGTGTTTTTCTCCCAAATTTGAGGCAAAGAGTGAAATTCGCTGAAAATTAACCAATATATGCTGTCGTATGCGTAGAACATAATAAAACCATTTTTAGAGCAATCCGACTGTTATTTTAAAAATTATCACTGTTTTGAGTGAGAAAAACACTTTTTTCGCAAAAAAGTGTTTTTCTCTCAAATTTGAAGTAAACGACCAAATTTTTTGAAAAGTAAGCCAAATATCCTCCGTTAAGCGCGAAACAAAAATAAAACCAATTTCAGCGCGATTGGACAATTTTTTAGTAGAAATTCACAAAAAAGTGTTTATCTCGCCAATTTGAGACACTTTTTTGGCCAAAAATATGTTTTTCTCTCAAATTTGACGCAAACGATAAAATTTTGGGAAAACTTACTCAAATATGCTGCGTTGGACGCTGAACGCAATAAAACCATTTTTTGCGCGATTGGACAGTTATTTTGGAAGTTATCACTGTTTCAACCAAATCAAACATTTTTTGGCAAAAATATGTTTTGCTCCCAAATTTGAGGCAAAGACTGAAATTTACTGAAACTTGACCAATATATGCAAAAAATTTGGTCGTTTACTTCAAATTTGATGAGAGAAAAACAACCATTTTTAGAGCAATCGGACTGTTAATTTAAAAGTTATCACTGTTTTGAGTGAGAAAAACACTTTTTCGCAAAAAAGTGTTTTTCTCCCAAATTTGAGGCAAAGAGTGAAATTCGCTGAAAATTAACCAATATATGCTGCCGTAGGCGTAGAACACAATAAAACCATTTTTAGAGCAATAGGACTGTTATTTTAAAAATTATCACTGTTTTGAGTGAGAAAAACACTTTTTCGCAAAAAAGTGTTTTTCTCCCAAATTTGAAGTAAACGACCAAATTTTTTGAAAAGTAAGCCAAATATCCTCCGTTAAGCGCGAAACAAAAATAACAACCAATTTCAGCGCGATTGGACAATTTGTTAGTAGAAATTCACAAAAAAGTGTTTACCCAGCTAGCACACAACGTAATCACAACGTTGGTTAAAGGTTGTGGGAAAGTTAAGTCGGACCTAACTTTCACACAACATTGACACAACTTTGGCACGGAATATGTGGCATGATAACGTTGTACGAACGTTGTATTAACGTTGGCATTTAACGTTAATTATGCCGTGAATTGTTTTAGTAATGAACGTTGTATGAACGTTCTATTAACGTTGGGATTTAACGTTACTTTGGGATTGAATTGCTTTGCGCAATAAACGTTATATGAACGTTGTATTAACGTTGGGATTTAACGTTAATCAGCGTGAAAAATAATTGGTTCAATAAATTGGTTTTATTATGTTCTACGCCTACGACAGCATATATTGGTTAATTTTCAGCGAATTTCCGGATGTCTATTGACAATTAATATTAATTGTTGAAATATAGCGATGGATCGCGGACTTGCAAACAATATTTGAGTAAATACTAAAATATAGTTTGACTAAAACGATATTCTAGCGATAGCGACGCAGCCGGTCGAAGTTGCCTCTAATTATGGAAAATGGTTGACTAAATAAACGCGGTTTGAAACGTTTCTTTGATAATCGAGGAGGCCAATACAGAAGCCTGGTACTAGTGCGCAATAGCTTTGATTTGAAAATCTTTCTCAACGACCTCGACGCGTCGACCAGCTGTGACCTCTCAAGTTTTATATTTGAATCCTGTTCAGCTCCCGTACTATTGTTAAAGACATCATCGTTTGTAAAGTAAGTAATCATTTTATCTTTTATGTATACAATATCGCTAGTTCATTTTCTACCTTACAGTAATTATCACTGCCGAAACAATTCCTAGCTTTATGAAAGTCTGCTGGCAATATATCCCGTTGTTTGTGTTCAGAATGTATTTTCAGCGCAACGTCTAACTTAAGACAGTGTGCGCGAATGGCATTTGTTTATCCTATTTGATTCTATATATGTTAATAAATATAATATGCATCAGTCGAACGCGAGTGATATCGAGCACGAGTGATAACGATTCGCGAGTTGTCCCTCGAGGTCGAAATTAATAGCATTCAAGATGGCCGCTAATATTTATTTATGATTTCACTAAGATCTTCACGAAGTTGTTTCTTTATTAATGAACTACTGCGTATAACTTTACAATGATCTGACTTAGATTTAATACACATAGAAGTAAATAAAAATGTTTGATAAGAATTGAAAGTTAAAGTTTATTTGAAATGATGAAACAGTGATAACTTTTGAAAATAACAGTCAGATTGCTCAAGACTAATCCATTTTCTGCTTGGATTTACTCATGCATTTTCACATGAAATCCTACAGTACTCTAATTCAAAAACTCACCCAAACAAAATTCCTTATTTTTAAAGTCATTAAATTATTGATTCATTTTAATATGCAGTAGTCATGAATGTGATATACTTGTCTTTTATTTCATCATTGAGACTGTTTTCTTTGATGTACCATGGTTTATATAAAAGTCCAGTGAATAAATAATTTATTGTATTCTACACCTAAGACAGCATATATTGGTCAAGTTTGCCCAGCAAATCTCAAATTTGGGAGCAAAAACATATTTTTGCCAAAAATGTTTGATTTGGTTGAAACAGTGATAACTTCCAAAATAACTGTCCAATCGCTCACATTTTATTATAGCTAACGTTTCGTTGTATATCACAACATCATAAGATTGCGTTTCAGCGTCCAACGCAGCATATTTGAGTGTTGTGATATTTCCCAAAATTTTATCGTTTTGCGTCAAATTTGAGAGAAAAACATATTTTTTGTGCTGTGAGATATTTATTGTCTCAAATTGGCGAGATAAACACTTTTTTGTGAATTTCTACTAAAAAATTGTCCGCTGTGAGATATTTATTTTTTTGTTTCGCGCTTAACGGAGGATATTTGGCTTATCTTTATGCTGTGAGATATTTATTTGTCTTTATCGAAAACAGTGATAATTTTAAAATAACAGTCAGATATCTTTATGCTGTGAGATATTTATTTGTCTTTATCGGTTTGTATTCTACACCTAAGACAGCATATATTGGTTAAGTTTCAGTAAATTTCAGTCTTTGCCTCAAATCTTTATGCTGTGAGATATTTATTTGTCTTTATCAGATGTTTGATTTGGTTGAAAACAGTGATAACTTCCAAAATAACTGTCCAATCGCTCAAAAAAATGGTTTATGCTGTGAGATATTTATTTGTCTTTATCGGTAAGAGTGAAGGCATATATTATGCTATTAATCTTTATGCTGTGAGATATTTATTTGTCTTTATCGGTAAGAGTGAATGCATATTATGCTAAATCTTTATGCTGTGAGATATTTATTTGTCTTTATCGGTAAGAGTGAAGGCATATATTATGCTATTAATCTTTATGCTGTGAGATATTTATTTGTCTTTATCGGTAAGAGTGAAGGCATATTATGCTAAATCTTTATGCTGTGAGATATTTATTTGTCTTTATCGGTAAGAGTGTTATTGCGTTCAGCGACCAACGCAGCATGCTGTGAGATATTTATTTGTCTTTATCGGTAAGAGTGAAGGCATATATTATGCTATTAATCTTTATGCTGTGAGATATTTATTTGTCTTTATCGGTAAGAGTGAAGGCATATATTATGCTATTAATCTTTATGCTGTGAGATATTTATTTGTCTTTATCAGTAAGAGTGAATGCATATTATGCTAAATCTTTATGCTGTGAGATATTTATTTGTCTTTATCGGTAAAGTAAGTTTCCCAAAATTTTATCGTTTGCGTCAATCTTTATGCTGTGAGATATTTATTTGTCTTTATCGGTAAGAGTGAAGGCATATTATGCTATAATCTTTATGCTGTGAGATATTTATTTGTCTTTATCGGTAAGAGTGAAGGCATATATTATGCTATTAAATCTTTATGCTGTGAGATATTTATTTGTCTTTATCGGTAAGAGTGAATGCATATTATGCTATTAATCTTTATGCTGTGAGATATTTATTTGTCTTTATCGGTAAGAGTGAAGGCATATATTATGCTATTAATCTTTATGCTGTGAGATATTTATTTGTCTTTATCAGGTAAGAGTGAATGCATATTATGCTATTAATCTTTATGCTGTGAGATATTTATTTGTCTTTATCGGTAAGAGTGAAGGCATATATTATGCTATTAATCTTTATGCTGTGAGATATTTATTTGTCTTTATCGGTAAGAGAGAAAAACATATTTTTGGCCAAAAAAGTGTCTCAAATTGGCGAGATAAACACTTTTTTGTGAATCTTTATGCTGTGAGATATTTATTTGTCTTTATCGGTAAGAGTGAAGGCATATATTATGCTATTAATCTTTATGCTGTGAGATATTTATTTGTCTTTATCGGTCTTTTCAAAAAATTTGGTCGTTTACTTGCTGTGAGATATTTATTTGTCTTTATCGGTAATGAGAGAAAAACACTTTTTGCGAAAAAGTGTTTTTCTCACTTGCTGTGAGATATTTATTTGTCTTTATCGGTAAGAGTGAAGGCATATTTATGCTATTAATCTTTATGCTGTGAGATATTTATTTGTCTTTATCGGTAAGAGTGAATGCATATATTATGCTATTAATCTTTATGCTGTGAGATATTTATTTGTCTTTATCGGTAAGAGTGAAGCATATTATGCTATTAATCTTTATGCTGTGAGATATTTATTTGTCTTTATCGGTAAGAGTGAAGGCATATATTATGCTATTAATCTTTATGCTGTGAGATATTTATTTGTCTTTATCAGTAAGAGTGAATGCATATTATGCTAAATCTTTATGCTGTGAGATATTTATTTGTCTTTATCGGTAAGAGTGAAGGCATATATTATGCTATTAATCTTTATGCTGTGAGATATTTATTTGTCTTTATCAGGTAAGAGTGAATCATATATTATGCTATAATCTTTATGCTGTGAGATATTTATTTGTCTTTATCGGTAAGAGTGAAGGCATATTATGCTAAATCTTTATGCTGTGAGATATTTATTTGTCTTTATCGGTAATTTTTAAAATAACAGTCCGGATTGCTCTAATGCTGTGAGATATTTATTTGTCTTTATCGGTAAGAGTGAAGGCATATATTATGCTATTAATCTTTATGCTGTGAGATATTTATTTGTCTTTATCAGTAAGAGTGAATGCATATTATGCTAAATCTTTATGCTGTGAGATATTTATTTGTCTTTATCGGTAAGAGTGAAGGCATATTATGCTATTAATCTTTATGCTGTGAGATATTTATTTGTCTTTATCGGTAAGAGTGAATTATTATGTTCTACGCATACGACAGCATATATTGAGATATTTATTTGTCTTTATCGGTAAGAGTGAAGGCATATATGCTATTAATCTTTATGCTGTGAGATATTTATTTGTCTTTATCAGTAAGAGTGAAGGCATATATTATGCTATTAATCTTTATGCTGTGAGATATTTATTTGTCTTTATCAGGTTTTATTGTATTCTACACCTAAGACAGCATATATTGTGCTGTGAGATATTTATTTGTCTTTATCGGTAAGAGTGAAGGCATATTATGCTATTAATCTTTATGCTGTGAGATATTTATTTGTCTTTATCGGTAAGAGTGAATGCATATTATGCTATTAATCTTTATGCTGTGAGATATTTATTTGTCTTTATCGATATTTTTTGCCAAAAAAAAAAGTGTTTGATTTGGTCACTGAAACAGTGATAACGCTGTGAGATATTTATTTGTCTTTATCGGTAAGAGTGAAGGCATATATTATGCTATTAATCTTTATGCTGTGAGATATTTATTTGTCTTTATCAGGTAAGAGTGAATGGCATATTATGCTAAATCTTTATGCTGTGAGATATTTATTTGTCTTTATCAGTAAGAGTGAATGCATATATTATGCTATTAATCTTTATGCTGTGAGATATTTATTTGTCTTTATCGGTAAGGTTTTATTGCGTTCAGCGTCCAACGCAGCATATTTGAGTAAGTTTTCCCAAAATTTTATCGTTTGCATCTTTATGCTGTGAGATATTTATTTGTCTTTATCAGTAAGAGTGAATGCATATATTATGCTATTAATCTTTATGCTGTGAGATATTTATTTGTCTTTATCGGTAAGAGTGAAGGCATATTATGCTATTAATCTTTATGCTGTGAGATATTTATTTGTCTTTATCGGTACTCAAATTGGCGAGATAAACACTTTTTTGTGAATTTCTACTAAAAAATTGTCCAATCGCGCTGAAATTGGTTTTATTTTTGTTTTCGCGCTTAACGGAGGATATTTGGCTTAATCTTTATGCTGTGAGATATTTATTTGTCTTTATCGGTAAGAAAACAGTGATAATTTTTAAAATAACAGTCCGATTGCTCTAAAAATGTGAGATATTTATTTGTCTTTATCGGTAAGAGTGAAGGCATATTATGCTATTAATCTTTATGCTGTGAGATATTTATTTGTCTTTATCGGTAAGAGTGAAGGCATATATTATGCTATTAATCTTTATGCTGTGAGATATTTATTTGTCTTTATCGGTAAGAGTGAAGGCATATATTATGCTATTAATCTTTATGCTGTGAGATATTTATTTGTCTTTATCAGTTATGTTCTACGCTACGACAGCATATCTGTGAGATATTTATTTGTCTTTATCGGTAAGAGTGAAGGCATATTATGCTATTAATCTTTATGCTGTGAGATATTTATTTGTCTTTATCGGTAAGAGTGAAGGCATATTATGCTATTAATCTTTATGCTGTGAGATATTTATTTGTCTTTATCAGGTACAGCGAATTTCACTCTTTGCCTCAAATTTGGGAGAAAAACACTTATGCTGTGAGATTTATTTGTTTGTCTTTATCGGTAAGAGTGAAGGCATATATTATGCTATTAATCTTTATGCTGTGAGATATTTATTTGTCTTTATCAGTAAGAGTGAAGGCATATATTATGCTAATCTTTATGCTGTGAGATATTTATTTGTCTTTATCGGTAAGTATTCTACACCTAAGACAGCATATATTGGTCAATTTCAGTAAATTTCAGTCTTTGCCTCAAATTTGGGAGCAAAACATATTTTTGCCAAAAAATGTTTGATTTGGTTGACTCAAAACAGTGATAAACTTCCAAAATAACTGTCCAATCGCTCAAAAAATGGTTTTATTGCGTTCAGCGACCAACGCAGCATATTTGAGTAAGTTTTCCCAAAATTTTATCGTTTGCGTCAAATTTGAGAGAAAAAACATATTTTTGGCCAAAAAAGTGTCTCAAATTGGCGAGATAAACACTTTTTTGTGATTTCTACTAAAAAAAATTGTCCAATCGCGCATCTTTATGCTGTGAGATATTTATTTGTCTTTATCGGTAAGAGTGAAGGCATATATTATGCTATTAATCTTTATGCTGTGAGATATTTATTTGTCTTTATCGGTAAGAGTGAAGGCATATATTATGCTATTAATCTTTATGCTGTGAGATATTTATTTGTCTTTATCGGTAAGAGTGAAGGCATATTATGCTATTAATCTTTATGCTGTGAGATATTTATTTGTCTTTATCGGTTGGTTTTATTTTTGTTTCGCGCTTAACGAGGATATTTGGCTTTAATCTTTATGCTGTGAGATATTTATTTGTCTTTATCGGTAAGAGTGAATGGCATATTATGCTATTAATCTTTATGCTGTGAGATATTTATTTGTCTTTATCGGTAAGAGTGAAGGCATATATTATGCTATTAATCTTTATGCTGTGAGATATTTATTTGTCTTTATCGGTAAGAGTGAAGGCATATATTATGCTATTAATCTTTATGCTGTGAGATATTTATTTGTCTTTATCGGTAAGAGTGAAGGCATATATTATGCTATTAATCTTTATGCTGTGAGATATTTATTTGTCTTTATCGGTAAGAGTGAAGGCATATTATGCTATTAATCTTTATGCTGTGAGATATTTATTTGTCTTTATCGGTAAGAGTGAAGGCATATATTATGCTATTAATCTTTATGCTGTGAGATATTTATTTGTCTTTATCAGGTAAGAGTGCTTTTCAAAAAATTTTAGGTCGTTTACTTCAAATTTTGTGAGATATTTATTTGTCTTTATCGGTAAGAGTGAAGGCATATATTATGCTATTAATCTTTATGCTGTGAGATATTTATTTGTCTTTATCGGTAAGTGATAATTTTTAAAATAACAGTCGGATCGCTCTAAAATTGGTTTTATTATGTTTCGCGCTTAACGACAGCAGCTGTGAGATATTTATACAGTGATAATTTTTGAAATAACAGTCAGATTGCTCTATGCTGTGAGATATTTATTTGTCTTTATCGGTAAGAGTGAAGGCATATATTATGCTATTAATCTTTATGCTGTGAGATATTTATTTGTCTTTATCGGTAAGAGTGAAGGCATATATGCTATTAATCTTTATGCTGTGAGATATTTATTTGTCTTTATCGGTAAGAGTGAATGCATATTATGCTAAATCTTTATGCTGTGAGATATTTATTTGTCTTTATCGGTAAGAGTGAAGGCATATATTATGCTATTAATCTTTATGCTGTGAGATATTTATTTGTCTTTATCAGACACCTAAGACAGCATATATTGGTCAAGTTTCAGTAAATTTCAGTCTTTGCCTCTCAAATTTGGGAGAAAACATATTTTTGCCAAAAAATGTTTGATTTTCTCACTCAAAACAGTGATAACTTCCAAAATAACTGTCCAATCGCTCAAAAAATGGTTTTATTGTATTCTAGCGTTCAGCGTCCAACGACAGCATATATTGGTAAGGTTTTCCCAGTAAATTTTATCGTTTGCCTCAAATTTGAGAGAAAAACATATTCTTTATGCTGTGAGATATTTATTTGTCTTTATCGGTAAGAGTGAAGGCATATATTATGCTATTAATCTTTATGCTGTGAGATATTTATTTGTCTTTATCGGTAAGAGTGTGGCCAAAAAAATGTCTCAAATTGGCGAGATAAACACTTTTTTGTGAACTTCTACTAAAATAATTGTCCAATCGCGCTGAAATTGGTTGCTGTGAGATATTTATTTGTCTTTATCGGTAAGAGTGAAGGCATATATTATGCTATTAATCTTTATGCTGTGAGATATTTATTTGTCTTTATCGTACGCTTAACGGAGGATATTTGGCTTACTTTTCAAAAAATTTGGTCGTTTACTATGCTGTGAGATATTTATTTGTCTTTATCGGTTTTTCTCACTCAAAACAGTGATAATTTTTAAAATAACAGTCCGATTGCTCTATGCTGTGAGATATTTATTTGTCTTTATCGGTAAGAGTGAAGGCATATATTATGCTATTAATCTTTATGCTGTGAGATATTTATTTGTCTTTATCAGTATATTATGTTCTACGCATACGACAGCATATATTGGTTAATTTTCAGCGAATTTCACTCTTTTGCCTCAAATTTGGGAGAAAAAACACTTTTTTGCGAAAAAGTGTTTTTCTTGCTGTGAGATATTTATTTGTCTTTATCGGTAAGAGTGAAGGCATATATTATGCTATTAATCTTTATGCTGTGAGATATTTATTTGTCTTTATCGGTAAGAGTGAAGGCATATATTATGCTATTAATCTTTATGCTGTGAGATATTTATTTGTCTTTATCGGTAATAACAGTCAGATTGCTCTAAAAATGGTTTTATTGTATTCTACTCCTAAGACAGCATATATTGGTCAAGTTTCATTATGCTGTGAGATATTTATTTGTCTTTATCGGTAAGAGTGAAGGCATATATTATGCTATTAATCTTTATGCTGTGAGATATTTATTTGTCTTTATCGGTATTTCAGCGCGATTTGGACAATTTTTTAGTAGAAATTCACAAAAAAGTGTTTATCTCGCCAATTTGAGACACTTTTTTGGCCAAAAATATATGTTTTTCTCTCAAATTTGACGCAAACGATAAAATTTTGGGAAAACTTACTCAAATTTATGCTGTGAGATATTTATTTGTCTTTATCGGTAACTGCGTTGGACGCTGAACGCAATAAAACCATTTTTTGCGCGATTGGACAGTTATTTTTATGCTGTGAGATATTTATTTGTCTTTATCGGTAAGAGTGAAGGCATATTATGCTATTAATCTTTATGCTGTGAGATATTTATTTGTCTTTATCGGTAAGAGTGAATGCATATTATGCTATTAATCTTTATGCTGTGAGATATTTATTTGTCTTTATCGGTAAGAGTGAAGGCATATATTATGCTATTAATCTTTATGCTGTGAGATATTTATTTGTCTTTATCAGTATCACTGTTTCAACCAAATCAAACATTTTTTGGCAAAAATATGTTTTTGCTTCCAAATTTGATGCTGTGAGATATTTATTTGTCTTTATCGGTAAGAGTGAAGGCATATATTATGCTATTAATCTTTATGCTGTGTG
>JAYKKM010000130.1:0-146769 GCA_035772405.1 Chrysogorgia sp. JL179-B06 | reverse complement strand
CAAATTGATGACGTTATGGCAGTTTAAAAAATGGACAAAAACAAGGCTTAACAAAATCATGTTTTGACAGCAATTTTGATAGAAATATTTGTAGCATCAATTTGCTTTATTTTGTACCCATTAGATAGATTCCAATGCCGTGAAAATGAGCGAATTTGGTTGCAAATTGATGACGTTGTGCCAGTTTGAAAAATGGACAAAAACAAGGCTTTAACAAAATCATGTTTTGACAGCAATTTTGATGGAAATATTTTTGGAATAAATTTGCTTTATTTTCTAACTACTAGATAGAGGAAGTTATCCTCTTTCCAATGCTGTGAAAATGAGCGAATCTGGTTGCAAATTGATGACGTTATGGTAGTTTGAAAAATGGACAAAAACAAGGTTTAAAAAATCAAATTCTTAACAAGATCGTGTTTTGACAGGAATTTTGATGGAAATATTTTTAGAATCAATTTGCTTTATTTTTGTACCCATTACATAGAGGAAGTTATCCTCTTTCCAATGCTGCAAAAATGAACGAATTTGATTTACAAATTGAATGACGTTATGGCAGTTTGAAAAATGGACAAAAACAAGGTTTAAAAAATCAAATTGCTAAACAAAATCATGTTTTGACAGCAATTTTGATGGAAATGTTTGTAGAATCAATTTGCTTTATTTTGTACCCATTATATAGAGTCCAATGCTGTGCAAATGAGCGAATTTGGTTGCAAATTGATGACGTTATGGCAGTTTGAAAAATGGACAAAAACAAGGCTTAAAAATAAAATTGCTTAACAAAATCGTGTTTTGACAGCAATTTTGATGGAAATATTTTTAGAATCAATTTGCTTTATTTTGCAACTACAAGATAGAGGAAGTTCTCCTCTTTCCAATGCTGTGAAAATGAGCGAATTTGGTTGTAAATTGATGACGTTATGAAAGTTTGAAAAATGGACAAAAACAAGGTTTAAAAAATCAAATTTCTTAACAAAATCGTGTTTTGACAGCAATTTTGATGGAAATATTTTAAGAATCAATTTGCTTTATTTTGTACCCATTAGATAGAGGAAGTTATCCTCTTTCCAATGCTGTGAAAATGAGCGAATTTGATTGCAAATTGATGACGTTATCGCAGTTTAAAAAATGGACAAAAACAAGGCTTAAAAATCAAATTGCTTAACAAAATCATGTTTTGACAGCAATTTTGATGGAAATATTTGTAGAATCAATTTGCTTTATTTTGTACCCATTAGATAGAGTCCAATGCTGTGAAAATGAGCGAATTTGGTTGCAAATTGATGACGTTGTGGCAGTTTGAAAAATGGACAAAAACAAGGCTTAACAAAATCATGCTTTACAAAATCATATTTTTGACAGCAATTTTGATGGAAATATTTTTAGAATCAATTTGCTTTATTTTGTAACTACTAGATAGAGGAAGTTCTCCTCTTTCCAATGCTGTGAAAATGAGCGAATTTGGTTGCAAATTAATGACGTTATGGCAGTTTGAAAAATGGACAAAAACAAGGTTTAAAAAATCAAATTTCTTAACAAAATCGTGTTTTGACAGCAATTTTGATGGAAATATTTTAAGAATCAATTTGCTTTATTTTGTACCCATTAGATAGAGAAGTTATCCTCTTTCCAATGCTGTGAAAATGAGCGAATTTGATTGCAAATTGATGACGTTATCGCAGTTTAAGAAATGGACAAAAACAAGGCTTAAAAATCAAATTGCTCAACAAAATCATGTTTTGACAGCAATTTTGATGGAAATATTTTTAGAATCAATTTACTTTATTTTATAACTACTAGATAGAGGAAGTTCTCCTGTTTCCAATGCAGTGAAAATGAGCGAATTTGGTTGCACATTGATGACGTTATGGCAGTTTGAAAAATGGCCAAAAACAAGGCTTAACAAAATCATGTTTTGACAGCAATTTAATGGAAATATTTTTAGAATCAATTTGCGTTATTTTGTACCATTAGATAGAGGAAGTTATCCTCTTTCCAATGCTGTGAAAATGAGCGAATTTGGTTGCAAATTGATGACGTTATGAAAGTTTGAATAATGGTCAAAAACAAGGCTTAAAAATCAAATTTCTTAACAAAATCGTGTTTTGACAGCAATTTTGATGGAAATATTTTTAGAATCAATTTACTTTATTTTGCACCATTAGATAGAGGAAGTTATCCTCTTTCCAATGCTGCGAAAATGAACGAATTTGATAGCAAATTGATGACGTTATGGCAGTTTGAAAAATGGACAAAAACAAGGTTTAAAAAATCAACTTGCTAAACAAAATCATGTTTTGACAGCAACTTTGATGGAAATATTTGTAGAATCAATTTGCTTTATTTTGTACCCATTAGATAGAGTCCAATGCTGTGCAAATGAGCGAATTTGGTTGCAAATTGATGACGTTATGAAAGTTTGAATAATGGTCAAAAACAAGGCTTAAAAATCAAATTGCTTAACAAAATCGTGTTTTGACAGCAATTTTGATGCAAATATTTTTAGAATTAATTTACTTTATTTTACACCATTAGATAGAGGAAGTTCTCCTCTTTCCAATGCTGTGAAAATGAGCGAATTTGGTTGCAAATTGATGACGTTATGAAAGTTTGAAAAATGGACAAAAACAAGGCTTAAAAATCAAATTGCTTAACAAAATCGTGTTTTGACAGCAATTTTGATGGAAATATTTTTTTGATAGCAAATTGATGACGTTATGGCAGTTTGAAAAATGGACAAAAACAAGGTTTAAAAAATCAAATTCCTAAACAAAATCATGTTTTGACAGCAATTTTGATGGAAATATTTGTAGAATCAATTTGCTTTATTTTGTACCTATTACATAGAGTCCAATGCTGTGCAAATGAGCGAATTTGGTTGCAAATTGATGACGTTATGAAAGTTTGAATAATGGTCAAAAACAAGGCTTAAAAATCAAATTTCTTAACAAAATCGTGTTTTGACAGCAATTTTGATGGAAATATTTTTAGAATCAATTTACTTTATTTTGCACCATTAGATAGAGGAAGTTATCCTCTTTCCAATGCTGCGAAAATGAACGAATTTGATAGCAAATTGATGACGTTATGGCAGTTTGAAAAATGGACAAAAACAAGGTTTAAAAAATCAACTTGCTAAACAAAATCATGTTTTGACAGCAATTTTGATGGAAATATTTGTAGAATCAATTTGCTTTATTTTGTACCCATTAGATAGAGTCCAATGCTGTGCAAATGAGCGAATTTGGTTGCAAATTGATGACGTTATGAAAGTTTGAATAATGGTCAAAAACAAGGCTTAAAAATCAAATTGCTTAACAAAATCGTGTTTTGACAGCAATTTTGATGGAAATATTTTTAGAATCAATTTACTTTATTTTACACCATTAGATAGGGGAAGTTCTCCTCTTTCCAATGCTGTGAAAATGAGCGAATTTGGTTGCAAATTGATGACGTTATGAAAGTTTGAAAAATGGACAAAAACAAGGCTTAAAAATCAAATTGCTTAACAAAATCGTGTTTTGACAGCAATTTTGATGGAAATATTTTTAGAATCAATTTACTTTATTTTGTACCATTAGATAGAGGAAGTTATACTCTTTCCAATGCTGCGAAAATTAGCGAATTTGAAAGCAAATTGATGACGTTATGGCAGTTTGAAAAATGGACAAAAACAAGGTTTAAAAAATCAAATTCCTAAACAAAATCATGTTTTGACAGCAATTTTGATGGAAATATTTTTAGAATCAATTTTCTTTATTTTGTAACTACTAGATAGAGGAAGTTCTCCTGTTTCCAATGCTGTGAAAATGTGCGAATTTGGTTGCAAATTGATGACGTTATGGCAGTTTGAATAATGGACAAAAACAAGGATTAACAAAATCATGTTTTGGCAGCAATTTTGATGGAAATATTTTTAACAAATACAATTTGCTTTATTTTGTACTCATTAGATAGAGAAGTTCTCCTCTTTCCAATGCTGTGAAAATGAGCGAATTTGGTTGCAAATTGATGACGTTATGAAAGTTTGAATAATGGTCTAAAACAAGGCTTAAAAATCAAATTGCTTAACAAAATCGTGTTTTGACAGCAATTTTGATGGAAATATTTTTAGAATCAATTTACTTTATTTTGTACCATTAGATAGAGGAAGTTATCCTCTTTCCAATGCTGCGAAAATGAACGAATTTGATAGCAAATTGATGACGTTATGGCAGTTTGAAAAATGGACAAAAACAAGGTTTAAAAAATCAAATTGCTAAACAAAATCATGTTTTGACAGCAATTTTGATGGAAATATTTGTAGAATCAATTTGCTTTATTTTGTACCCATTAGATAGAGTCCAATGCTGTGCAAATGAGCGAATTTGGTTGCAAATTGATGACGTTATGGCAGTTTGAAAATGGACAAAAACAAGGCTTAAAAATCAAATTGCTTAACAAAATCATGTTTTGACAGCAATTTTGATGGAAATATTTTTAGAATCAATTTACTTTATTTTGCAACTACTAGATAGAGGAAGTTCTCCTGTTTCCAATGCTGTGAAAATGAGCGAATTTGGATGCAAATTGATGACGTTATGGCAGTTTGAAAAATGGACAAAAACAAGGATTAAAAAATCAAATTTCTTAACAAAATCGTATTTTGATAGCAATTTTGATGGAAATATTTTTTGAATCAATTTGCTTTATTTTGTACCCATTACAAGATAGAGGAAGTTATCCTCTCCTTCCAATGCTGTGAAAATTAGCGAATTTGATTGCAAATTAATGACGTTATGGCAGTTTGAAAAATGGACAAAAACAAGGCTTAAAAATGAAATCGCTTTACAAAATCATGTTTTGACAGCAATTTTGATGGAAATATTTTTAGAATCAATTTGCTTTATTTTGCAACTACAAGATAGAGGAAGTTCTCCTCTTTCCAATGCTGTGAAAATGAGCGAATTTGGTTGCAAATTGATGACGTTATGACAGTCGTTTTGAAAAATGGACAAAAACAAGGTTTAAAAATCAAAATTGCCTTAAAGTGCACCTAACCCCAAAATTTTTTTTTAGCGATATCAAATATCGGTGCGATTTACAGCATTTCAGTGAAAACATTTTTCAATTTAGGCAAATTGTTCGATTTTTATGGCCTTTTGAATTTAGTTTTTTGATGTGCCCCAGCGCCGTCATGATTTTTGACAACCAGGAGCCTGGATCTAGCACGTTTTCTGACGTCCGCAAGGTAGTCGGTAAATATTGAAAACAAAGATTGCAATCTAAACAGACTCACTATTCGTCTATTCCTGGGGACTTCTCGACTGGTTTGTTTGAATCTTTAGGCGCTACAGCATGAATGGTTGGGTATACACAAATCCCGAGATCACCACTCTTTAATTTCGGATAATTTGGCTTCGTTTGGACAGGCAAGATGGAAAACCTTCGCTCGTATTAAATCTTCGGGCATTTATCATGATTCAAGTGAGCTGAACATATAGTCGAAGCATTTCGAAGGTTCGAAGACCCGTTTTGCCTTCGCGAAGTCAACCCAGGTTCTCTTTCTTTTCTTTGCTAGGTTAATCGTGGTCGAAATATTTATTTTCAACGTTTGACTTTGCCCGGCAGCGTGCGAAGATATGTTCTTACCGTATGTTGTGTAAATATCTGATGTCGGGTTCGGACTAGCGAGAGATTGACATGAAACAGTGTGGCACGAAAATTTGATGTGGGCGCTGATCATAAACCGGAATATTTTTAAATGACCTTACTAAAGTCACTGGTAAACCTCTATTATCCATCTCAAGCTGGGTCAACAATGCTCAAGGCTGATTAACAAGCGAAAGTCGAGAAAGTATAGACGGGTTCTGCAATCTAACAAAATATTTTTGTGATAAGGAACAGTGTGAAGAATTATACCTGAACATAGGCACAATTTATTCATGCAATTGACAGTTACACAACTGTTAAAAAAAAAACCATCTTTTCACTATCAGCAAACGAACGCAGTATATCAATGTAGACAGGCCGAATGTTTTATCTAGACCATTGTTTTTCGATTTGGGGGGTTTTGGGTTCTGTGGGTGCAGTGCTGGACGTCACAAAAATTTACTCGTTCCAGACTCCTCGTAGCCACGGAAGTGGTCCATCAAAAAGCGCCTTTTGCCATCTTTAAACTGCCATAAAAATCGGAGGATTTTAAGAAATTAATTTTTGTTTTCGCAGAAATACTAGAAATCATATAAATATTTGATATCGCTAAAAAAACATTTTGGGGTTAGGTGCACTTTAACAAAATCATGTTTTGACAGCAATTTTGATGGAAATATTTTTAGAATCAATTTACTTTATTTTGTAACTACTAGATAGAGGAAGTTCTCCTGTTTCCAATGCTGTGAAAATGAGCGAATTTGGTTGCAAATTGATGACGTTATGGCAGTTTAAAAAATGGACAAAAACAAGGCTTAACAAAATCATGTTTTGACAGCAATTTTGATGCAAAATATTTGTAGCATCAATTTGCTTTATTTTGTACCCATTAGATAGATTCCAATGCCGTGAAAATGAGCGAATTTGGTTGCAAATTGATGACGTTGTGCCAGTTTGAAAAATGGACAAAAACAAGGCTTAACAAACTCATGTTTTGACAGCAATTTTGATGGAAATATTTTTAGAATCAATTTGCTTTATTTTGTAACTACTAGATAGAGGAAGTTGTCCTCTTTCCAATGCTGTGAAAATGAGCGAATTTGGTTGCAAATTGATGACGATATGGCAGTTTGAAAAATGGACAAAAACAAGACTTAAAAAATCAAATTGCTTAACAAAATCATGTTTTGACAGCAATTTTGATGGAAATATTTTTAGAATCAATTTGCTTTATTTTGTACCCATTAGATAGAGGAAGTTCTCCTCTTTCCAATGCTGTGAAAATGAGCGAATTTGACTGCAAATTGATGACGTTATGGCAGTTTGAAAAATGGACAAAAACAAGGCTTAAAAATCAAATTGCTTAACAAAATCGTGTTTTGACAGCAATTTTGATGGAACTATTTTTAGAATCAATTTGCTTTATTTTGTACCATTAGATAGAGGAAGTTATCCTCTTTCCAATGCTGCAAAATGAGCGAATTTGGTTGCAAATTGATGACGTTATGGCAGTTTGAAAAATGGACAAAACAAGGTTAAAAAATCAAATTGCTTAACAAAATCGTGTTTTGACAGCAATTTTGATGGAAATATTTTTAGAATCAATTTGCTTTATTTTGTACCCATTAGATAGAGGAAGTTATCCTCTTTCCAATGCTGTGAAAATGAGCGAATTTGGTTGTAAATTGATGACGTTATGAAAGTTTGAAAAATGGACAAAAACAAGGTTTAAAAAATCAAATTTCTTAACAAGATCGTGTTTTGACAGCAATTTTGATGGAAATATTTTTAGAATCAATTTGCTTTATTTGTACCCATTAATAGAGGAAGTTATCCTCTTTCCAATGCTGCCAAAATGACGAATTTGATTACAAATTGATGACGTTATGGCAGTTTGAAAAATGGACAAAAACAGGTTTAAAAAATCAAATTGCTTCACAAAATCATGTTTTGACAGCAATTTTGATGGAAATATTTTTAGATCAAATTTGCATTATTTTGTACACAAGATAGAGGAAGTTCTCCTCTTTCCAATGCTGTGAAAATGAGCGAATTTGGTTGCAAATTGATGACGTTATGGCAGTTTGAAAAATGGACAAAAACAAGGTTTAAAAATCAAATTGCTTAACAAATTCATGTTTTGACAGCAATTTTGATGGAAATATTTTTACAATCAATTTGCTTTATTTTGTAACATTAGATAGAGTCCAATGCTGTGAAAATGAGCGAATTTGGTTGCAAATTGATGACGTTATGGCAGTTTAAAAAATGGACAAAAACAAGGCTTAACAAAATCATGTTGCTTAACAAATTCGTGTTTTAGACAGCAATTTTGGTGGAAATATTTTTACAATCAATTTGCTTTTATTTTGCAACTACAAGATAGAGGAAGTTCTCCTCTTTCCAATGCTGTGAAAATGTGCGAATTTGGTTGCAAATTGATGACGTTATGGCAGTTTGAATAATGGACAAAAACAAGGATTAACAAAATCATGTTTTGGCAGCAATTTTGATGGAAATATTTTTACAATAAATTTGCTTTATTTTGTACTCATTAGATAGAAGAAGTTCTCCTCTTTCCAATGCTGTGAAAATGAGCGAATTTGGTTGCAAATTGATGACGTTATGAAAGTTTGAATAATGGTCTAAAACAAGGCTTAAAAATCAAATTGCTTAACAAAATCGTGTTTTGACAGCAATTTTGATGGAAATATTTTTAGAATCAATTTACTTTATTTTGTACCATTAGATAGAGGAAGTTATCCTCTTTCCAATGCTGCGAAAATGAACGAATTTGATAGCAAATTGATGACGTTATGGCAGTTTGAAAAATGGACAAAAACAAGGTTTAAAAAATCAAATTGCTAAACAAAATCATGTTTTGACAGCAATTTTGATTGAAATATTTGTAGAATCAATTTGCTTTTATTTTGTACCCATTAGATAGAGTCCAATGCTGTGCAAATGAGCGAATTTGGTTGCAAATTGATGACGTTGTGGCAGTTTGAAAAATGGACAAAAACAAGGCTTAACAAAATCATGTTTTGACAGCAATTTTGATGGAAATATTTTTAGAATCAATTTGCTTTATTTTCTAACTACTAGATAGAGGAAGTTATCCTCTTTCCAATGCTGTGAAAATGAGCGAATCTGGTTGCAAATTGATGACGTTATGGTAGTTTGAAAAATGGACAAAAACAAGACTTAAAAATCAAATTGCTTAACAAAATCATGTTTTGACAGCAATTGTGATGGAAATATTTTTAGAATCAATTTACTTTATTTTGTAACTACTAGATAGAGGAAGTTCTCCTGTTTCCAATGCTGTGAAAATGAGCGAATTTGGTTGCAAATTGATGACGTTATGGCAGTTTAAAAAATGGACAAAAACAAGGCTTAACAAAATCATGTTTTGACAGCAATTTTGATAGAAATATTTGTAGCATCAATTTGCTTTATTTTGTACCCATTAGATAGATTCCAATGCCGTGAAAATGAGCGAATTTGGTTGCAAATTGATGACGTTGTGCCAGTTTGAAAAATGGACAAAAAACAAGGCTTAACAAAATCATGTTTTGACAGCAATTTTGATGGAAATATTTTTAGAATCAATTTGCTTTATTTTCTAACTACTAGATAGAGGAAGTTATCCTCTTTCCAATGCTGTGAAAATGAGCGAATCTGGTTGCAAATTGATGACGTTATGGTAGTTTGAAAATGGACAAAAACAAGGTTTAAAAAATCAAATTTCTTAACAAGATCGTGTTTTGACAGGAATTTTGATGGAAATATTTTTAGAATCAATTTGCTTTATTTTGTACCCATTACATAGAGGAAGTTATCCTCTTTCCAATGCTGCAAAAATGAACGAATTTGATTACAAATTGATGACGTTATGGCAGTTTGAAAAATGGACAAAAACAAGGTTTAAAAAATCAAATTGCTAAACAAAATCATGTTTTGACAGCAATTTTGATGGAAATGTTTGTAGAATCAATTTGCTTTATTTTGTACCCATTAGATAGAGTCCAATGCTGTGCAAATGAGCGAATTTGGTTGCAAATTGATGGCGTTATGACAGTTTGAAAAATGGACAAAAACAAGGCTTAACAAAATCATGTTTTGACAGCAATTTTGATGAAAATATTTTTACAATAAATTTGCATTATTTTGTACCCATTAGATAGAGGAAGTTCTTCTCTTTCCAATGCTGTGAAAATGAGCGAATGTGGTTGCAAATTGATGACGTTATGAAAGTTTGAAAAATGGACAAAAACAAGGTTTAAAAATAAAATTGCTTAACAAATTCGTGTTTTGACAGCAATTTTGGTGGAAATATTTTTACAATCAATTTGCTTTATTTTGCAACTACAAGATAGAGGAAGTTCTCCTCTTTCCAATGCTGTGAAAATGAGCGAATTTGGTTGCAAATTGATAACGTTATGACAGTTTGAAAAATGGACAAAAACAAGACTTAAAAATCAAATTGCTTAACAAAATCATGTTTTGACAGCAATTTTGATGGAAATATTTTTAGAATCAATTTACTTTATTTTGTAACTACTAGATAGAGGAAGTTCTCCTGTTTCCAATGCTGTGAAAATCAGCGAATTTGGTTGCAAATTGATGACGTTATGGCAGTTTAAAAAATGGACAAAAACAAGGGTTAACAAAATCATGTTTTGACAGCAATTTTGGTAGAAATATTTTTAGAATCAATTTGCTTTATTTTGTACCCATTAGATAGATTCCAATGCTGTGAAAATGAGCGAATTTGTTTGCAAATTGATGACGTTGTGCCAGTTTGAAAAATGGACAAAAACAAGGCTTAACAAAATCATGTTTTGACAGCAATTTTGATAGAAATATTGTTAGAATAAATTTGCTTTATTTTGTAACTACTAGATAGAGGAAGTTCTCCTCTTTCCAATGCTGTGAAAATGAGCGAATTTGGTTGCAAATTGATGACGTTATGGCAGTTTGAAAAATGGACAAAAACAAGGTTTAAAAAATCAAATTTCTTAACAAAATCGTGTTTTGACAGCAATTTTGATGGAAATATTTTTAGAATCAATTTGCTTTATTTTGTACCAATTACATAGAGGAAGTTATCCTCTTTCCAATGCTGTGAAAATTAGCGAATTTGATTGCAAATTAATGACGTTATGGCAGTTTAAAAAATGGACAAAAACAAGGCTTAAAAAATCAAATTGCTTTACAAAATCATGTTTTGACAGCAATTTTGATGGAAATATTGTTAGAATCAATTTGCTTTATTTTGCAACTACAAGATAGAGGAAGTTCTCCTCTTTCCAATGCTGTGAAAATGAGCGAATTTGGTTGCAAATTGATGACGTTATGGCAGTTTGAAAAATGGACAAAAACAAGGTTTAAAAAATCAAATTTCTTAACAAAATCGTGTTTTGACAGCAATTTTGATGGAAATATTTTTAGAATCAATTTGCTTTATTTTGTACCCATTAGATAGATTCCAATGCCGTGAAAATGAGCGAATTTGGTTGCAAATTGATGACGTTGTGCCAGTTTGAAAAATGGACAAAAACAAGGCTTAACAAAATCATGTTTTGACAGCAATTTTGATGGAAATATTTTTAGAATCAATTTGCTTTATTTTCTAACTACTAGATAGAGGAAGTTATCCTCTTTCCAATGCTGTGAAAATGAGCGAATCTGGTTGCAAATTGATGACGTTATGGTAGTTTGAAAAATGGACAAAAACAAGGTTTAAAAAATCAAATTTCTTAACAAGATCGTGTTTTGACAGGAATTTTGATGGAAATATTTTTAGAATCAATTTGCTTTATTTTGTACCCATTACATAGAGGAAGTTATCCTCTTTTCCAATGCTGCAAAAATGAACGAATTTGATTACAAATTGATGACGTTATGGCAGTTTGAAAAATGGACAAAAACAAGGTTTAAAAAATCAAATTTCTTAACAAGATCGTGTTTTGACAGGAATTTTGATGGAAATATTTTTAGAATCAATTTGCTTTATTTTGTACCCATTACATAGAGGAAGTTATCCTCTTTCCAATGCTGCAAAAATGAACGAATTTGATTACAAATTGATGACGTTATGGCAGTTTGAAAAATGGACAAAAACAAGGTTTAAAAAATCAAATTGCTAAACAAAATCATGTTTTGACAGCAATTTTGATGGAAATGTTTGTAGAATCAATTTGCTTTATTTTGTACCCATTAGATAGAGTCCAATGCTGTGCAAATGAGCGAATTTGGTTGCAAATTGATGGCGTTATGGCAGTTTGAAAAATGGACAAAAACAAGGCTTAACAAAATCATGTTTTGACAGCAATTTTGATGAAAATATTTTTACAATAAATTTGCATTATTTTGTACCCATTAGATAGAGGAAGTTCTTCTCTTTCCAATGCTGTGAAAATGAGCGAATGTGGTTGCAAATTGATGACGTTATGAAAGTTTGAAAAATGGACAAAAACAAGGTTTAAAAATAAAATTACTTAACAAATTCGTGTTTTGACAGCAATTTTGGTGCAAATATTTTTACAATCAATTTGCTTTATTTTGCAACTACAAGATAGAGGAAGTTCTCCTCTTTCCAATGCTGTGAAAATGAGCGAATTTGGTTGCAAATTGATAACGTTATTACAGTTTGAAAAATGGACAAAAACAAGACTTAAAAATCAAATTGCTTAACAAAATCATGTTTTGACAGCAATTTTGATGGAAAATATTTTTAGAATCAATTTACTTTATTTTGTAACTACTAGATAGAGGAAGTTCTCCTGTTTCCAATGCTGTGAAAATGAGCGAATTTGGTTGCAAATTGATGACGTTATGGCAGTTTAAAAAATGGACAAAAACAAGGCTTAACAAAATCATGTTTTGACAGCAATTTTGATAGAAATATTTGTAGCATCAATTTGCTTTATTTTGTACCCATTAGATAGATTCCAATGCCGTGAAAATGAGCGAATTTGGTTGCAAATTGATGACGTTGTGCCAGTTTTGAAAAATGGACAAAAACAAGGCTTAACAAAATCATGTTTTGACAGCAATTTTGATGGAAATATTTTTAGAATAAATTTGCTTTATTTTCTAACTACTAGATAGAGGAAGTTATCCTCTTTCCAATGCTGTGAAAATGAGCGAATCTGGTTGCAAATTAATGACGTTATGGCAGTTTTAAAAAATGGACAAAAACAAGGCTTAAAAAATCAAATTGCTTTACAAAATCATGTTTTGACAGCAATTTTGATGGAAATATTGTTAGAATCAATTTGCTTTATTTTGCAACTACAAGATAGAGGAAGTTCTCCTCTTTCCAATGCTGTGAAAAATGAGCGAATTTGGTTGCAAATTGATGACGTTATGGCAGTTTGAAAAATGGACAAAAACAAGGTTTAAAAAATCAAATTTCTTAACAAAATCGTGTTTTGACAGCAATTTTGATGGAAATATTTTTAGAATCAATTTGCTTTATTTTGTACCCATTAGATAGATTCCAATGCCGTGAAAATGAGCGAATTTGGTTTGCAAATTGATGACGTTGTGCCTGTTTGAAAAATGGGACAAAAACAAGGCTTAAACAAAATCATGTTTTGACAGCAATTTTGATGGAAATATTTTTAGAATCAATTTGCTTTATTTTCTAAACTACTAGATAGAGGAAGTTATCCTCTTTCCAATGCTGTGAAAATGAGCGAATCTGGTTGCAAATTGATGACGTTATGGTAGTTTGAAAAATGGACAAAAACAAGGTTTAAAAAATCAAATTTCTTAACAAGATCGTGTTTTGACAGGAATTTTGATGGAAATATTTTTAGAATCAATTTGCTTTATTTTGTACCCATTACATAGAGGAAGTTATCCTCTTTCCAATGCTGCAAAAATGAACGAATTTGATTACAAATTGATGACGTTATGGCAGTTTGAAAAATGGACAAAAACAAGGTTTAAAAAATCAAATTTCTTAACAAGATCGTGTTTTGACAGGAATTTTGATGGAAATATTTTTAGAATCAATTTGCTTTATTTTGTACCCATTACATAGAGGAAGTTATCCTCTTTCCAATGCTGCAAAAATGAACGAATTTGATTACAAATTGATGACGTTATTGGCAGTTTGAAAAATGGACAAAAACAAGGTTTTAAAAAATCAAATTGCTAAACAAAATCATGTTTTGACAGCAATTTTGATGGAAATGTTTGTAGAATCAATTTGCTTTATTTTGTACCCATTAGATAGAGTCCAATGCTGTGCAAATGAGCGAATTTGGTTGCAAATTGATTACGTTATGGCAGTTTGAAAAATGGACAAAAACAAGGCTTAACAAAATCATGTTTTGACAGCAATTTTGATGAAAATATTTTTACAATAAATTTGCATTATTTTGTACCCATTAGATAGAGGAAGTTCTTCTCTTTCCAATGCTGTGAAAATGAGCGAATGTGGTTGCAAATTGATGACGTTATGAAAGTTTGAAAAATGGACAAAAACAAGGTTTAAAAATAAAATTGCTTAACAAATTCGTGTTTTGACAGCAATTTTGGTGCAAATATTTTTACAATCAATTTGCTTTATTTTGCAACTACAAGATAGAGGAAGTTCTCCTCTTTCCAATGCTGTGAAAATGAGCGAATTTGGTTGCAAATTGATAACGTTATTACAGTTTGAAAAATGGACAAAAACAAGACTTAAAAATCAAATTGCTTAACAAAATCATGTTTTGACAGCAATTTTGATGGAAATATTTTTAGAATCAATTTACTTTATTTTGTAACTACTAGATAGAGGAAGTTCTCCTGTTTCCAATGCTGTGAAAATGAGCGAATTTGGTTGCAAATTGATGACGTTATGGCAGTTTAAAAAATGGACAAAAACAAGGCTTAACAAAATCATGTTTTGACAGCAATTTTGATAGAAATATTTGTAGCATCAATTTGCTTTATTTTGTACCCATTAGATAGATTCCAATGCCGTGAAAATGAGCGAATTTGGTTGCAAATTGATGACGTTGTGCCAGTTTGAAAAATGGACAAAAACAAGGCTTAACAAAATCATGTTTTGACAGCAATTTTGATGGAAATATTTTTGCAATAAATTTGCTTTATTTTGTACTCATTAGATAGAAGAAGTTCTCCTCTTTCCAATGCTGTGAAAATGAGCGAATTTGGTTGCAAATTGATGACGTTATGAAAGTTTGAATAATGGTCTAAAACAAGGCTTAAAAATCAAATTGCTTAACAAAATCGTGTTTTTGACAGCAATTTTGATGGAAATATTTTTAGAATCAATTTACTTTATTTTGTACCATTAGATAGAGGAAGTTATCCTCTTTTCAATGCTGCGAAAATGAACGAATTTGATAGCAAATTGATGACGTTATGGCAGTTTGAAAAATGGACAAAAACAAGGTTTAAAAAATCAAATTGCTAAACAAAATCATGTTTTGACAGCAATTTTGATGGAAATATTTGTAGAATCAATTTGCTTTATTTTGTACCCATTAGATAGAGTCCAATGCTGTGCAAATGAGCGAATTTGGTTGCAAATTGATGACGTTGTGGCAGTTTGAAAAATGGACAAAAACAAGGCTTAACAAAATCATGTTTTTGACAGCAATTTTGATGGAAATATTTTTAGAATCAATTTGCTTTATTTTCTAACTACTAGATAGAGGAAGTTATCCTCTTTCCAATGCTGTGAAAATGAGCGAATCTGGTTGCAAATTGATGACGTTATGGTAGTTTGAAAAATGGACAAAAACAAGACTTAAAAATCAAATTGCTTAACAAAATCATGTTTTGACAGCAATTTTGATGGAAATATTTTTAGAATCAATTTGCTTTATTTTCTAACTACTAGATAGAGGAAGTTCTCCTGTTTCCAATGCTGTGAAAATGAGCGAATTTGGTTGCAAATTGATGACGTTATGGCAGTTTAAAAAATGGACAAAAACAAGGCTTAACAAAATCATGTTTTGACAGCAATTTTGATAGAAATATTTGTAGCATCAATTTGCTTTATTTTGTACCCATTAGATAGATTCCAATGCCGTGAAAATGAGCGAATTTGGTTGCAAATTGATGACGTTGTGCCAGTTTGAAAAATGGACAAAAAAAAGGCTTAACAAAATCATGTTTTGACAGCAATTTTGATGGAAATATTTTTAGAATCAATTTGCTTTATTTTCTAACTACTAGATAGAGGAAGTTATCCTCTTTCCAATGCTGTGAAAATGAGCGAATCTGGTTGCAAATTGATGACGTTATGGTAGTTTGAAAAATGGACAAAAACAAGGTTTAAAAAATCAAATTTCTTAACAAAATCATGTTTTGACAGCAATTTTGATGGAAATGTTTGTAGAATCAATTTGCTTTATTTTGTACCCATTAGATAGAGTCCAATGCTGTGCAAATGAGCGAATTTGGTTGCAAATTTGATGGCGTTATGGCAGTTTGAAAAATGGACAAAAACAAGGCTTAACAAAATCATGTTTTGACAGCAATTTTGATGAAAATATTTTTACAATAAATTTGCATTATTTTGTACCCATTAGATAGAGGAAGTTCTTCTCTTTCCAATGCTGTGAAAATGAGCGAATGTGGTTGCAAATTGATGACGTTATGAAAGTTTGAAAAATGGACAAAAACAAGGTTTAAAAATAAAATTGCTTAAACAAATTCGTGTTTTGACAGCAATTTTGGTGGAAATATTTTTAGAATCAATTTGCTTTATTTTGCAACTACAAGATAGAGGAAGTTCTCCTCTTTCCAATGCTGTGAAAATGAGCGAATTTGGTTGCAAATTGATAACGTTATGACAGTATGAAAAATGGACAAAAACAAGACTTAAAAATCAAATTGCTTAACAAAATCATGTTTTGACAGCAATTTTGATGGAAATATTTTTAGAATCAATTTACTTTATTTTGTAACTACTAGATAGAGGAAGTTCTCCTGTTTCCAATGCTGTGAAAATGAGCGAATTTGGTTGCAAATTGATGACGTTATGGCAGTTTAAAAAATGGACAAAAACAAGGCTTAACAAAATCATGTTTTGACAGCAATTTTGATAGAAATATTTGTAGCATCAATTTGCTTTATTTTGTACCCATTAGATAGATTCCAATGCCGTGAAAATGAGCGAATTTGGTTGCAAATTGATGACGTTGTGCCAGTTTGAAAAATGGACAAAAACAAGGCTTAACAAAATCATGTTTTGACAGCAATTTTGATGGAAATATTTTTAGAATCAATTTGCTTTATTTTCTAACTACTAGATAGAGGAAGTTATCCTCTTTCCAATGCTGTGAAAATGAGCGAATCTGGTTGCAAATTGATGACGTTTATGGTAGTTTGAAAAATGGACAAAAACAAGGTTTAAAAAATCAAATTTCTTAACAAGATCGTGTTTTGACAGGAATTTTGATGGAAATATTTTTAGAATCAATTTGCTTTATTTTGTACCCATTACATAGAGGAAGTTATCCTCTTTCCAATGCTGCAAAAATGAACGAATTTGATTACAAATTGATGACGTTATGGCAGTTTGAAAAATGGACAAAAACAAGGTTTAAAAAATCAAATTTCTTAACAAGATCGTGTTTTGACAGGAATTTTGATGGAAATATTTTTAGAATCAATTTGCTTTATTTTGTACCCATTACATAGAGGAAGTTATCCTCTTTCCAATGCTGCAAAAATGAACGAATTTGATTACAAATTGATGACGTTATGGCAGTTTGAAAAATGGACAAAAACAAGGTTTAAAAAAATCAAATTGCTAAACAAAATCATGTTTTGACAGCAATTTTGATGGAAATGTTTGTAGAATCAATTTGCTTTATTTTGTACCCATTAGATAGAGTCCAATGCTGTGCAAATGAGCGAATTTGGTTGCAAATTGATGGCGTTATGGCAGTTTGAAAAATGGACAAAAAACAAGGCTTAACAAAAATCATGTTTTGACAGCAATTTTGATGAAAATATTTTTACAATAAATTTGCATTATTTTGTACCCATTAGATAGAGGAAGTTCTTCTCTTTCCAATGCTGTGAAAATGAGCGAATGTGGTTGCAAATTGATGACGTTATGAAAGTTTGAAAAATGGACAAAAACAAGGTTTAAAAATAAAATTGCTTAACAAATTCGTGTTTTGACAGCAATTTTGGTGCAAATATTTTTACAATCAATTTGCTTTATTTTGCAACTACAAGATAGAGGAAGTTCTCCTCTTTCCAATGCTGTGAAAATGAGCGAATTTGGTTGCAAATTGATAACGTTATTACAGTTTGAAAAATGGACAAAAACAAGACTTAAAAATCAAATTGCTTAACAAAATCATGTTTTGACAGCAATTTTGATGGAAATATTTTTAGAATCAATTTACTTTATTTTGTAACTACTAGATAGAGGAAGTTCTCCTGTTTCCAATGCTGTGAAAATGAGCGAATTTGGTTGCAAATTGATGACGTTATGGCAGTTTAAAAAATGGACAAAAACAAGGCTTAACAAAATCATGTTTTGACAGCAATTTTGATAGAAATATTTGTAGCATCAATTTGCTTTATTTTGTACCCATTAGATAGATTCCAATGCCGTGAAAATGAGCGAATTTGGTTGCAAATTGATGACGTTGTGCCAGTTTGAAAAATGGACAAAAACAAGGCTTAACAAAATCATGTTTTGACAGCAATTTTGATGGAAATATTTTTAGAATAAATTTGCTTTATTTTCTAACTACTAGATAGAGGAAGTTATCCTCTTTCCAATGCTGTGAAAATGAGCGAATCTGGTTGCAAATTGATGACGTTTATGGTAGTTTGAAAAAATGGACAAAAACAAGGTTTTAAAAAATCAAATTTCTTAACAAGATCGTGTTTTGACAGGAATTTTGATGGAAATATTTTTAGAATCAATTTGCTTTATTTTGTACCCATTACATAGAGGAAGTTATCCTCTTTCCAATGCTGCAAAAATGAACGAATTTGATTACAAATTGATGACGTTATGGCAGTTTGAAAAATGGACAAAAACAAGGTTTAAAAAATCAAATTGCTAAACAAAATCATGTTTTGACAGCAATTTTGATGGAAATGTTTGTAGAATCAATTTGCTTTATTTTGTACCCATTAGATAGAGTCCAATGCTGTGCAAATGAGCGAATTTGGTTGCAAATTGATGACGTTATGGCAGTTTGAAAAATGGACAAAAACAAGGCTTAACAAAATCATGTTTTGACAGCAATTTTGATGGAAATATTTTTACAATAAATTTGCATTATTTTGTACACATTAGATAGAGGAAGTTCTCCTCTTTCCAATGCTGTGAAAATGAGCGAATGTGGTTGCAAATTGATGACGTTATGAAAGTTTGAAAAATGGACAAAAACAAGGTTTAAAAATAAAATTGCTTAACAAATTCGTGTTTAGACAGCAATTTTGGTGGAAATATTTTTACAATAAATTTGCTTTATTTTGCAACTGCAAGATAGAGGAAGTTCTCCTCTTTCCAATGCTGTGAAAATGTGCGAATTTGGTTGCAAATTGATGACGTTATGGCAGTTTGAATAATGGACAAAAACAAGGATTAACAAAATCATGTTTTGGCAGCAATTTTGATGGAAATATTTTTACAATAAATTTGCTTTATTTTGTACTCATTAGATAGAAGAAGTTCTCCTCTTTCCAATGCTGTGAAAATGAGCGAATTTGGTTGCAAATTGATGACGTTATGAAAGTTTGAATAATGGTCTAAAACAAGGCTTAAAAATCAAATTGCTTAACAAAATCGTGTTTTGACAGCAATTTTGATGGAAATATTTTTAGAATCAATTTACTTTATTTTGTACCATTAGATAGAGGAAGTTATCCTCTTTCCAATGCTGCGAAAATGAACGAATTTGATAGCAAATTGATGACGTTATGGCAGTTTGAAAAATGGACAAAAACAAGGTTTAAAAAATCAAATTGCTAAACAAAATCATGTTTTGACAGCAATTTTGATTGAAAATATTTGTAGAATCAATTTGCTTTATTTTGTACCCATTAGATAGAGTCCAATGCTGTGCAAATGAGCGAATTTGGTTGCAAATTGATGACGTTGTGGCAGTTTGAAAAATGGACAAAAAACAAGGCTTAACAAAATCATGTTTTGACAGCAATTTTGATGGAAATATTTTTAGAATCAATTTTGCTTTATTTTCTAACTACTAGATAGAGGAAGTTATCCTCTTTCCAATGCTGTGAAAATGAGCGAATCTGGTTGCAAATTGATGACGTTATGGTAGTTTGAAAAATGGACAAAAACAAGACTTAAAAATCAAATTGCTTAACAAAATCATGTTTTGACAGCAATTTTGATGGAAATATTTTTAGAATCAATTTACTTTATTTTGTAACTACTAGATAGAGGAAGTTCTCCTGTTTCCAATGCTGTGAAAATGAGCGAATTTGGTTGCAAATTGATGACGTTTATGGCAGTTTAAAAAATGGACAAAAACAAGGCTTAACAAAATCATGTTTTGACAGCAATTTTGATAGAAATATTTGTAGCATCAATTTGCTTTATTTTGTACCCATTAGATAGATTCCAATGCCGTGAAAATGAGCGAATTTGGTTGCAAATTGATGACGTTGTGCCAGTTTGAAAAATGGACAAAACAAGGCTTAACAAAATCATGTTTTGACAGCAATTTTGATGGAAATATTTTTAGAATCAATTTGCTTTATTTTCTAACTACTAGATAGAGGAAGTTATCCTCTTTCCAATGCTGTGAAAATGAGCGAATCTGGTTGCAAATTGATGACGTTATGGTAGTTTTGAAAAATGGACAAAAACAAGGTTTAAAAAATCAAATTTCTTAACAAGATCGTGTTTTGACAGGAATTTTGATGGAAAATATTTTTAGAATCAATTTGCTTTATTTTGTACCCATTACATAGAGGAAGTTATCCTCTTTCCAATGCTGCAAAAATGAACGAATTTGATTACAAATTGATGACGTTATGGCAGTTTGAAAAATGGACAAAAAACAAGGTTTAAAAAATCAAATTGCTAAACAAAATCATGTTTTGACAGCAATTTTGATGGAAATGTTTGTAGAATCAATTTGCTTTATTTTGTACCCATTAGATAGAGTCCAATGCTGTGCAAATGAGCGAATTTGGTTGCAAATTGATGGCGTTATGACAGTTTGAAAAATGGACAAAAACAAGGCTTAACAAAATCATGTTTTGACAGCAATTTTGATGAAAATATTTTTACAATAAATTTGCATTATTTTGTACCCATTAGATAGAGGAAGTTCTTTCTCTTTCCAATGCTGTGAAAATGAGCGAATGTGGTTGCAAATTGATGACGTTATGAAAGTTTGAAAAATGGACAAAAACAAGGTTTAAAAATAAAATTGCTTAACAAATTCGTGTTTTGACAGCAATTTTGGTGGAAATATTTTTACAAATCAATTTGCTTTATTTTGCAACTACAAGATAGAGGAAGTTCTCCTCTTTCCAATGCTGTGAAAATGAGCGAATTTGGTTGCAAATTGATAACGTTATGACAGTTTGAAAAATGGACAAAAACAAGACTTAAAAATCAAATTGCTTAACAAAATCATGTTTTGACAGCAATTTTGATAGAAATATTTGTAGCATCAATTTGCTTTATTTTGTACCCATTAGATAGATTCCAATGCCGTGAAAATGAGCGAATTTGGTTGCAAATTGATGACGTTGTGCCAGTTTGAAAAAATGGACAAAAACAAGGCTTAACAAAATCATGTTTTGACAGCAATTTTGATGGAAATATTTTTAGAATAAATTTGCTTTATTTTCTAACTACTAGATAGAGGAAGTTATCCTCTTTCCAATGCTGTGAAAATGAGCGAATCTGGTTGCAAATTGATGACGTTTGGTAGTTTGAAAAATGGACAAAAACAAGGTTTAAAAAATCAAATTTCTTAACAAGATCGTGTTTTGACAGGAATTTTGATGGAAATATTTTTAGAATCAATTTGCTTTATTTTGTACCCATTACATAGAGGAAGTTATCCTCTTTCCAATGCTGCAAAAAATGAACGAATTTGATTACAAATTGATGACGTTATGGCAGTTTGAAAAATGGACAAAAACAAGGTTTAAAAAATCAAATTGCTAAACAAAATCATGTTTTGACAGCAATTTTGATGGAAATGTTTGTAGAATCAATTTGCTTTATTTTGTACCCATTAGATAGAGTCCAATGCTGTGCAAATGAGCGAATTTGGTTGCAAATTGATGGCGTTATGACAGTTTGAAAAATGGACAAAAACAAGGCTTAACAAAATCATGTTTTGACAGCAATTTTGATGAAAATATTTTTACAATAAATTTGCATTATTTTGTACCCATTAGATAGAGGAAGTTCTCTCTTTCCAATGCTGTGAAAATGAGCGAATGTGGTTGCAAATTGATGACGTTATGAAAGTTTGAAAAATGGACAAAAACAAGGTTTAAAAATAAAATTGCTTAACAAATTCGTGTTTTGACAGCAATTTTGGTGGAAATATTTTTACAATCAATTTGCTTTATTTTGCAACTACAAGATAGAGGAAGTTCTCCTCTTTCCAATGCTGTGAAAATGAGCGAATTTGGTTGCAAATTGATAACGTTATGACAGTTTGAAAAATGGACAAAAACAAGACTTAAAAATCAAATTGCTTAACAAAATCATGTTTTGACAGCAATTTTGATAGAAATATTTGTAGCATCAATTTGCTTTATTTTGTACCCATTAGATAGATTCCAATGCCGTGAAAATGAGCGAATTTGGTTGCAAATTGATGACGTTGTGCCAGTTTGAAAAATGGACAAAAACAAGGCTTAACAAAATCATGTTTTGACAGCAATTTTTGATGGAAATATTTTTAGAATAAATTTGCTTTATTTTCTAACTACTAGATAGAGGAAGTTATCCTCTTTCCAATGCTGTGAAAATGAGCGAATCTGGTTGCAAATTGATGACGTTATGGTAGTTTGAAAAATGGACAAAAACAAGGTTTAAAAAATCAAATTTCTTAACAAGATCGTGTTTTGACAGGAATTTTGATGGAAATATTTTTAGAATCAATTTACTTTATTTTGTAACTACTAGATAGAGGAAGTTCTCCTGTTTCCAATGCTGTGAAAATCAGCGAATTTGGTTGCAAATTGATGACGTTATGGCAGTTTAAAAAATGGACAAAAACAAGGGTTAACAAAATCATGTTTTGACAGCAATTTTGGTAGAAATATTTTTAGAATCAATTTGCTTTATTTTGTACCCATTAGATAGATTCCAATGCTGTGAAAATGAGCGAATTTGTTTGCAAATTGATGACGTTGTGCCAGTTTGAAAAATGGACAAAAACAAGGCTTAACAAAATCATGTTTTGACAGCAATTTTGATAGAAATATTGTTAGAATAAATTTGCTTTATTTTGTAACTACTAGATAGAGGAAGTTCTCCTCTTTCCAATGCTGTGAAAATGAGCGAATTTGGTTGCAAATTGATGACGTTATGGCAGTTTGAAAAATGGACAAAAACAAGGTTTAAAAAATCAAATTTCTTAACAAGATCGTGTTTTGACAGCAATTTTGATGGAAATATTTTTAGAATCAATTTGCTTTATTTTGTACCCATTACATAGAGGAAGTTATCCTCTTTCCAATGCTGTGAAAATGAGCGATTCTGGTTGCAAATTGATGACGTTATGGTAGTTTGAAAAATGGACAAAAACAAGGTTTTAAAAAATCAAATTTCTTAACAAGATCGTGTTTTGACAGGAATTTTGATGGAAATATTTTTAGAATCAATTTGCTTTATTTTGTACCCATTACATAGAGGAAGTTATCCTCTTTCCAATGCTGTGAAAATTAGCGAATTTGATTGCAAATTAATGACGTTATGGCAGTTTAAAAAATGGACAAAAACAAGGCTTAAAAAATCAAATTGCTTTACAAAATCATGTTTTGACAGCAATTTTGATGGAAATATTGTTAGAATCAATTTGCTTAATTTTGGCAACTACAAGATAGAGGAAGTTCTCCTCTTTCCAATGCTGTGAAAATGAGCGAATTTGGTTGCAAATTGATAACGTTATGACAGTTTGAAAAATGGACAAAAAACAAGACTTAAAAATCAAATTGCTTAACAAAATCATGTTTTGACAGCAATTTTGATGGAAATATTTTTAGAATCAATTTACTTTATTTTGTAACTACTAGATAGAGGAAGTTCTCCTGTTTCCAATGCTGTGAAAATGAGCGAATTTGGTTGCAAATTGATGACGTTATGGCAGTTTAAAAAATGGACAAAAACAAGGCTTAACAAAATCATGTTTTGACAGCAATTTTGATAGAAATATTTGTAGCATCAATTTGCTTTATTTTGTACCCATTAGATAGATTCCAATGCCGTGAAAATGAGCGAATTTGGTTGCAAATTGATGACGTTGTGCCCGTTTGAATAATGGACAAAAACAAGGCTTAACAAAATCATGTTTTGACAGCAATTTTGATGGAAATATTTTTAGAATCAATTTGCTTTATTTTCTAACTACTAGATAGAGGAAGTTATCCTCTTTCCAATGCTGTGAAAATGAGCGAATCTGGTTGCAAATTGATGACGTTATGGCAGTTTGAAAAATGGACAAAAACAAGGTTTAAAAAATCAAATTTCTTAACAAGATCGTGTTTTGACAGGAATTTTGATGGCAATATTTTTAGAATCAATTTGCTTTATTTTGTATCCATTACATAGAGGAAGTTATCCTCTTTCCAATGCTGCAAAAATGAACGAATTTGATTACAAATTGATGACGTTATGGCAGTTTGAAAAATGGACAAAAACAAGGTTTAAAAAATCAAATTGCTAAACAAAATCATGTTTTGACAGCAATTTTGATGGAAATGTTTGTAGAATCAATTTGCTTTATTTTGTACCCATTAGATAGAGTCCAATGCTGTGCAAATGAGCGAATTTGGTTGCAAATTGATGACGTTATGGCAGTTTGAAAAATGGACAAAAACAAGGCTTAACAAAATCATGTTTTGACAGCAATTTTGATGAAAATATTTTTACAATAAATTTGCATTATTTAGTACCCATTAGATAGAGGAAGTTCTCCTCTTTCCAATGCTGTGAAAATGAGCGAATGTGGTTGCAAATTGATGACGTTATGAAAGTTTGAAAAATGGACAAAAACAAGGTTTAAAAATAAAATTGCTTAACAAATTCGTGTTTTGACAGCAATTTTGGTGGAAATATTTTTACAATCAATTTGCTTTATTTTGCAACTACAAGATAGAGGAAGTTCTCCTCTTTCCAATGCTGTGAAAATGAGCGAATTTGGTTGCAAATTGATAACGTTATGACAGTTTGAAAAATGGACAAAAACAAGACTTAAAAATCAAATTGCTTAACAAAATCATGTTTTGACAGCAATTTTGATGGAAATATTTTTAGAATCAATTTACTTTATTTTGTAACTACTAGATAGAGGAAGTTCTCCTGTTTCCAATGCTGTGAAAATGAGCGAATTTGGTTGCAAATTGATGACGTTATGGCAGTTTAAAAAATGGACAAAAACAAGGCTTAACAAAATCATGTTTTGACAGCAATTTTGATAGAAATATTTGTTGCATCAATTTGCTTTATTTTGTACCATTAGATAGATTCCAATGCCGTGAAAATGAGCGAATTTGGTTGCAAATTGATGACGTTGTGCCAGTTTGAAAAATGGACAAAAACAAGGCTTAACAAAATCATGTTTTGACAGCAATTTTGATGGAAATATTTTTAGAATAAATTTGCTTTATTTTCTAACTACTAGATAGAGGAAGTTATCCTCTTTCCAATGCTGTGAAAATGAGCGAATCTGGTTGCAAATTGATGACGTTATGGTAGTTTGAAAAATGGACAAAAACAAGGTTTAAAAAATCAAATTTCTTAACAAGATCGTGTTTTGACAGGAATTTTGATGGAAATATTTTTAGAATCAATTTGCTTTATTTTGTTCTCATTACATAGAGGAAGTTATCCTCTTTCCAATGCTGCAAAAATGAACGAATTTGATTACAAATTGATGACGTTATGGCAGTTTGAAAAATGGACAAAAACAAGGTTTAAAAAGTCAAATTGCTAAACAAAATCATGTTTTGACAGCAATTTTGATGGAAATGTTTGTAGAATCAATTTGCCTTATTTTGTACCCATTAGATAGAGTCCAATGCTGTGCAAATGAGCGAATTTGGTTGCAAATTGATGACGTTATGGCAGTTTGAAAAATGGACAAAAACAAGGCTTAACAAAATCATGTTTTGACAGCAATTTTGATGGAAATATTTTTACAATAAATTTGCTTTATTTTGTACTCATTAGATAGAAGAAGTTCTCCTCTTTCCAATGCTGTGAAAATGAGCGAATTTGGTTGCAAATTGATGACGTTATGAAAGTTTGAATAATGGTCTAAAACAAGGCTTAAAAATCAAATTGCTTAACAAAATCGTGTTTTGACAGCAATTTTGATGGAAATATTTTTAGAATCAATTTACTTTATTTTGTACCATTAGATAGAGGAAGTTATCCTCTTTTCAATGCTGCGAAAATGAACGAATTTGATAGCAAATTGATGACGTTATGGCAGTTTGAAAAATGGACAAAAACAAGGTTTAAAAAATCAAATTGCTAAACAAAATCATGTTTTGACAGCAATTTTGATGGAAATATTTTGTAGAATCAATTTGCTTTATTTTGTACCCATTAGATAGAGTCCAATGCTGTGCAAATGAGCGAATTTGGTTGCAAATTGATGACGTTGTGGCAGTTTGAAAAATGGACAAAAACAAGGCTTAACAAAATCATGTTTTGACAGCAATTTTGATGGAAATATTTTTAGAATCAATTTGCTTTATTTTCTAACTACTAGATAGAGGAAGTTATCCTCTTTCCAATGCTGTGAAAATGAGCGAATCTGGTTGCAAATTGATGACGTTATGGTAGTTTGAAAAATGGACAAAAACAAGACTTAAAAATCAAATTGCTTAACAAAATCATGTTTTGACAGCAATTTTGATGCAAATATTTTTAGAATCAATTTACTTTATTTTGTAACTACTAGATAGAGGAAGTTCTCCTGTTTCCAATGCTGTGAAAATGAGCGAATTTGGTTGCAAATTGATGACGTTATGGCAGTTTAAAAAATGGACAAAAACAAGGCTTAACAAAATCATGTTTTGACAGCAATTTTGATAGAAATATTTGTAGCATCAATTTGCTTTATTTTGTACCCATTAGATAGATTACAATGCCGTGAAAATGAGCGAATTTGGTTGCAAATTGATGACGTTGTGCCAGTTTGAAAAATGGACAAAAAAAAGGCTTAACAAAATCATGTTTTGACAGCAATTTTGATGGAAATATTTTTAGAATCAATTTGCTTTATTTTCTAACTACTAGATAGAGGAAGTTATCCTCTTTCCAATGCTGTGAAAATGAGCGAATCTGGTTGCAAATTGATGACGTTATGGTAGTTTGAAAAATGGACAAAAACAAGGTTTAAAAAATCAAATTTCTTAACAAAATCATGTTTTGACAGCAATTTTGATGGAAATGTTTGTAGAATCAATTTGCTTTATTTTGTACCCATTAGATAGAGTCCAATGCTGTGCAAATGAGCGAATTTGGTTGCAAATTGATGGCGTTATGGCAGTTTGAAAAATGGACAAAAACAAGGCTTAACAAAATCATGTTTTGACAGCAATTTTGATGAAAATATTTTTACAATAAATTTGCATTATTTTGTACCCATTAGATAGAGGAAGTTCTTCTCTTTCCAATGCTGTGAAAATGAGCGAATGTGGTTGCAAATTGATGACGTTATGAAAGTTTGAAAAATGGACAAAAACAAGGTTTAAAAAATAAAATTGCTTAACAAATTCGTGTTTTGACAGCAATTTTGGTGGAAATATTTTTACAATCAATTTGCTTTATTTTGCAACTACAAGATAGAGGAAGTTCTCCTCTTTCCAATGCTGTGAAAATGAGCGAATTTGGTTGCAAATTGATAACGTTATGACAGTATGAAAAATGGACAAAAACAAGACTTAAAAATCAAATTGCTTAACAAAATCATGTTTTGACAGCAATTTTGATGGAAATATTTTTAGAATCAATTTACTTTATTTTGTAACTACTAGATAGAGGAAGTTCTCCTGTTTCCAATGCTGTGAAAATGAGCGAATTTGGTTGCAAATTGATGACGTTATGGCAGTTTAAAAAATGGACAAAAACAAGGCTTAACAAAATCATGTTTTGACAGCAATTTTGATAGAAATATTGTTAGCATCAATTTGCTTTATTTTGTACCCATTAGATAGATTCCAATGCCGTGAAAATGAGCGAATTTGGTTGCAAATTGATGACGTTGTGCCAGTTTGAAAAATGGACAAAAACAAGGCTTAACAAAATCATGTTTTGACAGCAATTTTGATGGAAATATTTTTGCAATAAATTTGCTTTATTTTGTACTCATTAGATAGAAGAAGTTCTCCTCTTTCCAATGCTGTGAAAATGAGCGAATTTGGTTGCAAATTGATGACGTTATGAAAGTTTGAATAATGGTCTAAAACAAGGCTTAAAAATCAAATTGCTTAACAAAATCGTGTTTTGACAGCAATTTTGATGGAAATATTTTTAGAATCAATTTACTTTATTTTGTACCATTAGATAGAGGAAGTTATCCTCTTTTCAATGCTGCGAAAATGAACGAATTTGATAGCAAATTGATGACGTTATGGCAGTTTGAAAAATGGACAAAAACAAGGTTTAAAAAATCAAATTGCTAAACAAAATCATGTTTTGACAGCAATTTTGATGGAAATATTTGTAGAATCAATTTGCTTTATTTTGTACCCATTAGATAGAGTCCAATGCTGTGCAAATGAGCGAATTTGGTTGCAAATTGATGACGTTGTGGCAGTTTGAAAAATGGACAAAACAAGGCTTAACAAAATCATGTTTTGACAGCAATTTTGATGGAAATATTTTTAGAATCAATTTGCTTTATTTTCTAACTACTAGATAGAGGAAGTTATCCTCTTTCCAATGCTGTGAAAATGAGCGAATCTGGTTGCAAATTGATGACGTTATGGTAGTTTGAAAAATGGACAAAAACAAGACTTAAAAATCAAATTGCTTAACAAAATCATGTTTTGACAGCAATTTTGATGGAAATATTTTTAGAATCAATTTGCTTTATTTTCTAACTACTAGATAGAGGAAGTTCTCCTGTTTCCAATGCTGTGAAAATGAGCGAATTTGGTTGCAAATTGATGACGTTATGGCAGTTTAAAAATGGACAAAAACAAGGCTTAACAAAATCATGTTTTGACAGCAATTTTGATAGAAATATTTGTAGCATCAATTTGCTTTATTTTGTACCCATTAGATAGATTCCAATGCCGTGAAAATGAGCGAATTTGGTTGCAAATTGATGACGTTGTGCCAGTTTGAAAAATGGACAAAAAAAAGGCTTAACAAAATCATGTTTTGACAGCAATTTTGATGGAAATATTTTTAGAATCAATTTGCTTTATTTTCTAACTACTAGATAGAGGAAGTTATCCTCTTTCCAATGCTGTGAAAATGAGCGAATCTGGTTGCAAATTGATGACGTTATGGTAGTTGAAAAATGGACAAAAACAAGGTTTAAAAAATCAAATTTCTTAACAAAATCATGTTTTGACAGCAATTTTGATGGAAATGTTTGTAGAATCAATTTGCTTTATTTTGTACCCATTAGATAGAGTCCAATGCTGTGCAAATGAGCGAATTTGGTTGCAAATTGATGGCGTTATGGCAGTTTGAAAAATGGACAAAAACAAGGCTTAACAAAATCATGTTTTGACAGCAATTTTGATGAAAATATTTTTTACAATAAATTTGCATTATTTTGTACCCATTAGATAGAGGAAGTTCTTCTCTTTCCAATGCTGTGAAAATGAGCGAATGTGGTTGCAAATTGATGACGTTATGAAAGTTTGAAAAATGGACAAAAACAAGGTTTAAAAATAAAATTGCTTAACAAATTCGTGTTTTGACAGCAATTTTGGTGGAAATATTTTTACAATCAATTTGCTTTATTTTTGCAACTACAAGATAGAGGAAGTTCTCCTCTTTCCAATGCTGTGAAAATGAGCGAATTTGGTTGCAAATTGATAACGTTATGACAGTTTGAAAAATGGACAAAAACAAGACTTAAAAATCAAATTGCTTAACAAAATCATGTTTTGACAGCAATTTTGATAGAAATATTTGTAGCATCAATTTGCTTTATTTTGTACCCATTAGATAGATTCCAATGCCGTGAAAATGAGCGAATTTGGTTGCAAATTGATGACGTTGTGCCAGTTTGAAAAATGGACAAAAACAAGGCTTAACAAAATCATGTTTTGACAGCAATTTTGATGGAAATATTTTTAGAATAAATTTGCTTTATTTTCTAACTACTAGATAGAGGAAGTTATCCTCTTTCCAATGCTGTGAAAATGAGCGAATCTGGTTGCAAATTGATGACGTTATGGTAGTTTGAAAAATGGACAAAAACAAGGTTTAAAAAATCAAATTTCTTAACAAGATCGTGTTTTGACAGGAATTTTGATGGAAATATTTTTAGAATCAATTTGCTTTATTTTGTACCCATTACATAGAGGAAGTTATCCTCTTTCCAATGCTGCAAAAATGAACGAATTTGATTACAAATTGATGACGTTATGGCAGTTTGAAAAATGGACAAAAACAAGGTTTAAAAAATCAAATTGCTAAACAAAATCATGTTTTGACAGCAATTTTGATGGAAATGTTTGTAGAATCAATTTGCTTTATTTTGTACCGTTAGATAGAGTCCAATGCTGTGCAAATGAGCGAATTTGGTTGCAAATTGATGACGTTATGGCAGTTTGAAAAATGGACAAAAACAAGGCTTAACAAAATCATGTTTTGACAGCAATTTTGATGGAAATATTTTTACAATAAATTTGCATTATTTTGTACCCATTAGATAGAGGAAGTTCTCCTCTTTCCAATGCTGTGAAAATGAGCGAATGTGGTTGCAAATTGATGACGTTATGAAAGTTTGAAAAATGGACAAAAACAAGGTTTAAAAATAAAATTGCTTAACAAATTCGTGTTTAGACAGCAATTTTGGTGGAAATATTTTTACAATCAATTTGCTTTATTTTGCAACTACAAGATAGAGGAAGTTCTCCTCTTTCCAATGCTGTGAAAATGAGCGAATTTGGTTGCAAATTGATAACGTTATGACAGTTTGAAAAATGGACAAAAACAAGACTTAAAAATCAAATTGCTTAACAAAATCATGTTTTGACAGCAATTTTGATGGAAATATTTTTAGAATCAATTTGCTTTATTTTGTAACTACTAGATAGAGGAAGTTCTCCTGTTTCCAATGCTGTGAAAATCAGCGAATTTGGTTGCAAATTGATGACGTTATGGCAGTTTAAAAAATGGACAAAACAAGGGTTAACAAAATCATGTTTTGACAGCAATTTTGGTAGAAATATTTTTAGAATCAATTTGCTTTATTTTGTACCCATTAGATAGATTCCAATGCTGTGAAAATGAGCGAATTTTTTGCAAATTGATGACGTTGTGCCAGTTTGAAAAATGGACAAAAACAAGGCTTAACAAAATCATGTTTTGACAGCAATTTTGATAGAAATATTGTTAGAATAAATTTGCTTTATTTTGTAACTACTAGATAGAGGAAGTTCTCCTCTTTCCAATGCTGTGAAAATGAGCGAATTTGGTTGCAAATTGATGACGTTATGGCAGTTTGAAAAATGGACAAAAACAAGGTTTAAAAAATCAAATTTCTTAACAAAATCGTGTTTTGACAGCAATTTTGATGGAAATATTTTTAGAATCAATTTGCTTTATTTTGTACCCATTACATAGAGGAAGTTATCCTCTTTCCAATGCTGTGAAAATTAGCGAATTTGATTGCAAATTGATGACGTTATGGCAGTTTAAAAAATGGACAAAAACAAGGCTTAAAAAATCAAATTGCTTTACAAAATCATGTTTTGACAGCAATTTTGATGGAAATATTGTTAGAATCAATTTGCTTTATTTTGTAACTACTAGATAGAGGAAGTTCTCCTCTTTCCAATGCTGTGAAAATGAGCGAATTTGGTTGCAAATTGATAACGTTATGACAGTTTGAAAAATGGACAAAAACAAGACTTCACAAAATCATGTTTTGACAGCAATTTTGATAGAAATATTTGTAGCATCAATTTGCTTTATTTTGTACCCATTAGATAGATTCCAATGCCGTGAAAATGAGCGAATTTGGTTGCAAATTGATGACGTTGTGCCCGTTTGAAAAATGGACAAAAACAAGGCTTAACAAAATCATGTTTTGACAGCAATTTTGATGGAAATATTTTTAGAATCAATTTGCTTTATTTTCTAACTACTAGATAGAGGAAGTTATCCTCTTTCCAATGCTGTGAAAATGAGCGATTCTTGTTGCAAATTGATGACGTTATGGTAGTTTGAAAAATGGACAAAAACAAGGTTTAAAAAATCAAATTTCTTAACAAGATCGTGTTTTGACAGGAATTTTGATGGAAATATTTTTAGAATCAATTTGCTTTATTTTGTACCCATTACATAGAGGAAGTTATCCTCTTTCCAATGCTGTGAAAATTAGCGAATTTGATTGCAAATTAATGACGTTATGGCAGTTTAAAAAATGGACAAAAACAAGGCTTAAAAAATCAAATTGCTTTACAAAATCATGTTTTGACAGCAATTTTGATGGAAATATTGTTAGAATCTATTTGCTTTATTTTGCAACTACAAGATAGAGGAAGTTCTCCTCTTTCCAATGCTGTGAAAATGAGCGAATTTGGTTGCAAATTGATAACGTTATGACAGTTTGAAAAATGGACAAAAACAAGACTTAAAAATCAAATTGCTTAACAAAATCATGTTTTGACAGCAATTTTGATGGAAATATTTTTAGAATCAATTTACTTTATTTTGTAACTACTAGATAGAGGAAGTTCTCCTGTTTCCAATGCTGTGAAAATGAGCGAATTTGGTTGCAAATTGATGACGTTATGGCAGTTTAAAAAATGGACAAAAACAAGGCTTAACAAAATCATGTTTTGACAGCAATTTTGATAGAAATATTTTGTAGCATCAATTTGCTTTATTTTGTACCCATTAGATAGATTCCAATGCCGTGAAAATGAGCGAATTTGGTTGCAAATTGATGACGTTGTGCCCGTTTGAAAAATGGACAAAAACAAGGCTTAACAAAATCATGTTTTGACAGCAATTTTGATGGAAATATTTTTAGAATCAATTTGCTTTATTTTGTACCATTAGATAGAGGAAGTTATCCTCTTTTCAATGCTGCGAAAATGAACGAATTTGATAGCAAATTGATGACGTTATGGCAGTTTGAAAAATGGACAAAAACAAGGTTTAAAAAATCAAATTGCTAAACAAAATCATGTTTTGACAGCAATTTTGATGGAAATATTTGTAGAATCAATTTGCTTTATTTTGTACCCATTAGATAGAGTCCAATGCTGTGCAAATGAGCGAATTTGGTTGCAAATTGATGACGTTGTGGCAGTTTGAAAAATGGACAAAAACAAGGCTTAACAAAATCATGTTTTGACAGCAATTTTGATGGAAATATTTTTAGAATCAATTTGCTTTATTTTCTAACTACTAGATAGAGGAAGTTATCCTCTTTCCAATGCTGTGAAAATGAGCGAATCTGGTTGCAAATTGATGACGTTATGGTAGTTTGAAAAATGGACAAAAACAAGACTTAAAAATCAAATTGCTTAACAAAATCATGTTTTGACAGCAATTTTGATGGAAATATTTTTAGAATCAATTTACTTTATTTTGTAACTACTAGATAGAGGAAGTTCTCCTCTTTCCAATGCTGTGAAAATGAGCGAATTTGGTTGCAAATTGATGACGTTATGGCAGTTTGACAAGACAAGACACGACAAGACAAGAAAAGAAAAGACAAGACAAGACAAGACAACTTGTCAAGACAAGACGAGACAACTTGTCAAGACAAGACAAGACAACTTGTCAAGACAAGACAAGACAACTTGTCAAGACAAGACAAGACAAGACAAGACAAGACAAGACAAGACAAGACAAGCAAGGCAAGGCAATGCAAGGCATGACAAGACGAGACGAGACGAGACGAGACTAGACGAGACGAGACAAGACGAGACAAGACAAGACAAGACAAGACAAGACAAGACAAGACAAGACAAGACAAGACAAGACAAGACAAGACAAGACAAGACAAGGAAAGGCAAGACAAGACAAGACAAGGCAAGGCAAGACAAGACAAGGCAAGACAAGGAAAGGAAAGGCAAGGCAAGACAAGACAAGACAAGACAAGACAAGACAAGACAAAACAATACAAGACAAGCACGACACGACACGACACGACAAGACAAGAAAAGAAAAGACAAGACAAGACAAGACAAGACAACTTGTCAAGACAAGACAACTTGACAAGACAGGACAACTTGTCAAGACAAGACAAGACAAGACAAGACAAGACAAGACAAGACAAGACAAGACAAGACAAGACAAGACAAGACAAGACAAGACAAGACAAGAAAAGACAAGACAAGAAAAGAAAACACAAGACAAGACAACTTCTCAAGACAAGACGAGACAACTTGTCAAGATAAGACAAGACAAGACAAGACAACTTCTCAAGACAAGACAAGACAAGACAAGACAACTTGTCAAGACAAGACAAGACAAGACAAGACAAGGCAAGACAAGACAAGACAAGTCAAGGAAAGGCAATACAACGCAAGACAAGACAAGAGAAGATAAGACAAGACAGGGCAAGACAAGTCAAGACAAGATAAGAAAAGACAAGACAAGACACGACAAGACAAGAAAAGTAAAGACAAGACAAGACAAGACAAGACAACTTGTCAAGACAAGACGAGACAACTTGTCAAGACAAGACAAGACAACTTGTCAAGACATGACAAGACAACTTGTCAAGACAAGACAAGACAAGACAAGAAAAGACAAGACAAGACAAGGCAAGGCAATGCAAGGCATGACAAGACGAGACGAGACGAGACCAGACGAGAAGAGACGAGACAAGACTAGACAAGACAAGACAAGACAAGACAAGACAAGACAAGACAAGACAAGACAAGACAAGACAAGACAAGACAAGACAAGACAAGAAAAGGCAAGACAAGACAAGACAAGGCAAGGCAAGACAAGACAAGGAAAGACAAGGAAAGGCAAGGCAAGGCAATACAAGACAAGACAAGACAAGACAAGACAAGACAAGACAAGACAAAACCAAAAACAAGACAAGACAAGACAAGACAAGGAAAGAAAAGACAAGACAAGACAACTTGTCAAGACAAGACAACTTGTCAAGACAAGACAACTTGTCAAGACAAGACAAGACAACTTGTCAAGACAAGACAAGACAAGACAAGACAAGACAAGACAAGACAAGACAAGACAAGACAAGACAAGACAAGACAAGAAATGACAAGACAAGAAAAGACAAGACAAGAAAAGAAAACACAAGACAAGACAAGACAACTTGTCAAGACAAGACGAGACAACTTGTCAAGACAAGACAAGACAACTTGTCAAGACAAGACAAGACAACTTGTCAAGACAAGACAAGACAAGACAAGACAAGACAAGGCAAGACAAGACAAGACAAGGAAAGACAAGACAAGACAAGACAAGACAAGACAAGACAAGACAAGACAAGACAAGACAAGACAAGACAAGACAAGACAAGACAAGACAAGACAAGACAAGACAAGGCAAGGCAAGACAAGACGAGACAAGGCAAGACAAGACAAGACAAGACAAGACGAGACGAGACGAGACGAGACGAGACAAGACAAGACAAGACAAGACAAGACAAGACAAGACCAGAAAAGGCAAGACAAGACAAGACAAGGCAAGGCAAGAGAAGACAAGGAAAGACAAGGAAAGTCAAGGCAAGGCAATACAAGACAAGGAAAGTCAAGGCAAGGCAATACAAGACAAGGCAAGGCAAAACAAGACAAGGCAAGACAAGGAAAGGCAAGGCAAGGTAATACAATACAAGGCAAGACAAGACAAGACAAGACAAGACAAGACAAGACAAGACAAGACAAGACAAGACAAGACAAAACAAAACAAGACAAGACAAGACAAGACAAGACAAGACAAGACAAGAAAAGAAAAGACAAGACAAGACAAGACAACTTGTCAAGACAAGCCAACTTGTCAAGACAAGACAAGACAAGACAAGACAAGACAAAACAAGACAAGACAAGACAAGACAAGACAAGACAAGACAAGAAATGACAAGACAAGAAAAGACAAGACAAGAAAAGAAAACACAAGACAAGACAAGACAACTTGTCAAGACAAGACGAGACAACTTGTCAAGACAAGACAAGACAACTTGTCAAGACAAGACAAGACAACTTGTCAAGACAAGACAAGACAAGACAAGACAAGACAAGACAAGACAAGACAAGACAAGACAAGACAAGACAAGACAAGACAAGAAAAGACAAGACAAGACAAGACAAGGCAAGGCAAGGCAAGGCATGACAAGACGAGACGAGACGAGACGAGACGAGACGAGTCGAGACGAGACAAGACAAGACAAGACAAGACAAGACAAGACAAGACCAGAAAAGGCAAGACAAGACAAGACAAGGCAAGGCAAGACAAGACAAGGAAAGACAAGGAAAGTCAAGGCAAGGCAATACAAGACAAGACAAGACAAGACAAGACAAGACAAGACAAGACAAGACAAAAACAAAACAAGACAAGACAAGACACGACAAGACAAGGAAAGAAAAGACAAGACAAGACAACTTGTCAAGACAAGCCAACTTGTCAAGACAAGCCAACTTGTCAAGACAAGACAAGACAACTTGTCAAGACAAGACAAGACAAGACAAGACAGACAAGACAAGACAAGACAAGACAAGACAAGACAAGACAAGACAAGAAAAGACAAGACAAGACAAGACAACTTGTCAAGACAAGACAAGACAAGACAAGACAAGACAAGACAAGACAAGACAAGACAAGACAAGACAAGACAAGACAAGACAAGACAAGACAAGACAAGACAGAAAAGGCAAGACAAGACAAGACAAGACAAGACAAGACAAGACAAGACAAGAAAAGGCAAGACAAGACAAGACAAGGCAAGGCAAGACAAGACAAGACAAGACAAGACAAGACAAGACAAGACAAGACAAGACAAGACAAGACAAGACAAGGAAAGGCAAGACAAGACAAGACAAGACAAGACAAGACAAGACAAGACAAGACAAAACAAGACAAGACAAGACAAGACAACTTGTCAAGACAAGACAACTTGTCAAGACAAGACAACTTGTCAAGACAAGACAAGACAAGACAAGACAAGACAACTTGTCAAGACAAGACAAGACAAGACAAGACAAGACAAGACAAGACAAGACAAGACAAGACAAGACAAGACAAGACAAGACAAGACAAGACAAGACAAGACAAGACAAGTCAAGACAAGACAAGACAAGACAAGACAAGACAAGACAAGACAAGACAAGACAAGACAAGACAAGACAAGACAAGGAAAGGCAAGACAAGACAAGACAAGACAAGACAAGACAAGACAAGACAAGACAAGGCAAGACAAGACAAGACAAGACAAGAAAAGACAAGACAAGACAATTGACAAGACAAGACAACTTGTCAAGACAAGACAACTTGTCAAGACAAGACAACTTGTCAAGACAAGACAAGACAACTTGTCAAGACAAGACAAGACAACTTGTCAAGACAAGACAAGACAACTTGTCAAGACAAGACAAGACAAGGCAAGACAAGACAAGACAAGACAAGACAAGACAAGAAAAGAAAAGGCAAGACAAAAGAAGTCAAGGCAAGACAAGGCAAGGCAAGGCAAGACAAGACAAGGCAAGGCAAGACAAGACGAGACGAGACGAGACGAGATGAGATGAGACGAGACAAGACAAGACAAGACAAGACAAGACAAGACAAGACAAGACAAGACAAGTACAGAAAAGGCAAGACAAGACAAGACAAGGCAAGGCAAGGCAAGACAAGACAAGACAAGACAAGACAAGACAAGACAAGACAAGACAAGGAAAGGCAATACAAGACAAGACAAGACAAGACAAGACAAGACAAGGCAAGACAAAACAAGACAAGACAAGACAAGACAAGACAAGAAAAGACAAGACAAGACTAGACAAGACTACTTCACAAGACAAGCCAACTTGTCAAGACAAGACAACTTGTCAAGACAAGACAACTTGTAAAGACAAGACAAGACAAAAAAAGACAAGACAAGACAAGACAAGACAAGACAAGACAAGACAAGACAAGACAAGACAAGACAAGAAAAGACAAGACAAGACACGACAAGAAAAGAAAAGACATTACAAGACAAGACAAGACAACTTGTCAAGACAAGACAAGACAACTTGTAAAGACAAGACAAGACAACTTGTCAAGACAAGACAAGACAACTTGTCAAGACAAGACAAGACAAGACAAGACAAGACAAGACAAGACAAGACAAGAAAAGAAAAGACAAGACAAGACAAGGCAAGGCAAGACAAGGCAAGACAAGACGAGACGAGACGAGACAAGACAAGACAAGACAAGACAAGGCAAGGCAAGACAAGACAAGACAAGACAAGACAAGACAAGGAAAGGCAAGGCAAGACAAGACAAGACAAGACAAGAAAAGAAAAGACAAGACAAGACAACTTGTCAAGACAAGCCAACTTGTCAAGACAAGCCAACTTGTCAAGACAAGACAAGACAACTTGTGAAGACAAGACAAGACACGACAAGAAAAGACAAGACAAGACAAGACGATGCAAGACAAGACAAGAAATGACAAGACAAGAAAAGACAAGACAAGGCAAGAAAAGAAAACACAAGACAAGACAAGACAACTTGTCAAGACAAGACGAGACAACTAGTCAAGACAAGACAAGACAACTTGTCAAGACAAGACAAGACAACTTGTCAAGACAAGACAAGACAAGACAAGACAAGACAAGACAAGACAAGACAAGACAAGGCAAGACAAGACAAGACAAGACAAGACAAGAAAAGACAAGACAAGACAAGGCAAGGCAAAGCATGACAAGACGAGACGAGACGAGACTAGACGAGACGAGACGAGACGAGACGAGACAAGACTAGACAAGACAAGACAAGACAAGACAAGACAAGACAAGACAAGACAAGACACGACAAGACAAGACAAGACAAGACAAGACAAGGAAAGGCAAGACAAGACAAGACAAGGCAAGGCAAGACAAGACAAGGCAAGACAAGGAAAGGAAAGGCAAGGCAAGGCAATACAAGACAAGACAAGACAAGACAAGACAAAACAAAACAATACAAGACAAGCACGACACGACACGACACGACACGACACGACAAGACAAGAAAAGAAAAGACAAGACAAGACAAGACAAGACAAGCACGACACGACACGACACGACACGACAAGAAAAGAAAAGACAAGACAAGACAAGACAAGACAAGACAACTTGTCAAGACAAGCCAACTTGTCAAGACAAGCCAACTTGTCAAGACAAGACAAGACAACTTGTCAAGACAAGACAAGACAAGACAAGACAAGACAAGACAAGACAAGAAAAGACAAGACAAGAAAAGAAAACACAAGACAAGACAACTTCTCAAGACAAGACGAGACAACTTGTCAAGATAAGACAAGACAAGACAACTTGTCAAGACAAGACAAGACAAGACAACTTGTCAAGACAAGACAAGACAAGACAAGACAAGACAAGACAAGGCAAGACAAGACAAGACAAGTCAAGGAAAGGCAATACAAGGCAAGACAAGACAAGACAAGACAAGACAAGACAAGACAACTTGTCAAGACAAGACGAGACAACTTGTCAAGACAAGACAAGACAACTTGTCAAGACAAGACAAGACAACTTGTCAAGACAAGACAAGACAAGACAAGAAAAGACAAGACAAGACAAGACAAGACAATGCAAGGCAAGACAAGACAAGACAAGACAAGACAAGACAAGACAAGACAAGACAAGACAAGACAAGACAAGACAAGACAAGACAAGACAAGACAAGACAAGACAAGACAAGACAAGACAAGACAAGACAAGACAAGACAAGACAAGACAAGGAAAGGCAAGACAAGACAAGACAAGACAAGGAAAGGAAAGGCAAGACAAGACAAGACAAGACAAGACAAGACAAGACAAGACAAGACAAGACAAGACAAGACAAGCAAGACAAGACAAGACAAGACAAGACAAGAAAAGAAAAGACAAGACAAGACAAGACAACTTGTCAAGACAAGACAACTTGTCAAGACAAGACAACTTGTCAAGACAAGACAACTTGTCAAGACAAGACAAGACAAGACAAGACAAGACAAGACAAGACAAGACAAGTCAAGACAAGACAAGACAAGACAAGACAAGACAAGACAAGACAAGACAAGAAAAGACAAGACAAGAAAAGAAAAGACAAGACAAGACAACTTGTCAAGACAAGACGAGACAACTTGTCAAGACAAGACAAGACAAGACAACTTGTCAAGACAAGACAAGACAAGACAACTTGTCAAGACAAGACAAGACAAGACAAGACAAGACAAGACAAGACAAGACAAGGAAAGACAAGACAAGGCAAGACAAGACAAGACAAGACAAGACAAGACAAGACAAGACAAGACAAGACAAGACAAGAAAAGACAAGACAAGACAAGACAAGACAAGAAAAGAAAAGACAAGACAAGACAAGACAACTTGTCAAGACAAGACGAGACAACTTGTCAAGACAAGACAAGACAACTTGTCAAGACAAGACAAGACAACTTGTCAAGACAAGACAAGACAAGACAAGACAAGACAAGACAAGACAAGACAAGGCAAGGCAAGACAAGACAAGACAAGACAAGACAAGACAAGACAAGACAAGACAAGACAAGACAAGACAAGACAAGACAAGACAAGACAAGACAAGACAAGACAAGACAAGACAAGACAAGACAAGACAAGACAAGACAAGACAAGACAAGACAAGACAAGACAAGACAAGACAAGACAAGACAAGACAAGACAAGAAAAGGCAAGACAAGACAAGACAAGGCAAGGCAAGACAAGACAAGGAAAGACAAGGAAAGGCAAGGCAAGACAATACAAGACAAGACAAGACAAGACAAGACAAGACAAGACAAGACAAGACAAGACCAAAACAAGACAAGACACGACAAGACAAGGAAAGAAAAGACAAGACAAGACAAGACAACTTGTCAAGACAAGACAACTTGTCAAGACAAGCCAACTTGTCAAGACAAGACAAGACAACTTGTCAAGACAAGACAAGACAAGACAAGACAAGACAAGACAAGACAAGACAAGACAAGACAAGACAAGACAAGAAATGACAAGACAAGAAAAGACAAGACAAGAAAAGAAAACACAAGACAAGACAAGACAACTTGTCAAGACAAGACGAGACAACTTGTCAAGACAAGACAAGACAACTTGTCAAGACAAGACAAGACAACTTGTCAAGACAAGACAAGACAAGACAAGACAAGACAAGGCAAGACAAGACAAGACAAGGAAAGACAAGACAAGACAAGACAAGACAAGACAAGACAAGACAAGACAAGACAAGACAAGAAAAGACAAGACAAGACAAGACACGACAAGACAAGACAAGACAAGACAAGACAAGACAACTTGTCAAGACAAGACAAGACAACTTGTCAAGACAAGACAAGACAAGACAAGACAAGACAAGGCAAGACAAGACAAGACAAGACAAGACAAGACAAGACAAGACAAGACAAGACAAGACAAGACAAGACAAGACAAGACAAGACAAGACAAGACAAGACAAGACAAGACAAGAAAAGACAAGACAAGACAAGACAAGACAAGACAAGACAAGACAAGACAAGACAAGACAAGACAAGACAAGACAAGACAAGACAAGACAAGACAAGACAAGGAAAGAAAAGACAAGACAAGACAACTTGTCAAGACAAGACAACTTGTCAAGACAAGACAACTTGTCAAGACAAGACAAGACAACTTGTCAAGACAAGACAAGACAAGACAAGAAAAGACAAGACAAGACAAGACAAGACAAGACAAGACAAGACAAGACAAGAAAAGAAAAGACAAGACAAGACAAGACAACTTGTCAAGACAAGACAAGACAAGAAAAGACAAGACAAGACAAGACAAGACAAGACAAGACAAGACAAGACCAAAACAAGACAAGACAAGACAAGACAAGGAAAGAAAAGACAAGACAAGACAACTTGTCAAGACAAGACAACTTGTCAAGACAAGCCAACTTGTCAAGACAAGACAAGACAACTTGTCAAGACAAGACAAGACAAGACAAGACAAGACAAGACAAGACAAGACAAGACAAGACAAGACAAGACAAGACAAGAAATGACAAGACAAGAAAAGACAAGACAAGAAAAGAAAACACAAGACAAGACAAGACAACTTGTCAAGACAAGACGAGACAACTTGTCAAGACAAGACAAGACAACTTGTCAAGACAAGACAAGACAACTTGTCAAGACAAGACAAGACAAGACAAGACAAGACAAGACAAGACAAGACAAGACAAGGAAAGACAAGACAAGACAAGACAAGACAAGACAAGACAAGACAAGACAAGACAAGACAAGACAAGACAAGACAAGACAAGACAAGACAAGACAAGACAAGACAAGGCAAGACAAGACAAGACAAGACAAGGCAAGACAAGACGAGACGAGACGAGACAAGACAAGACAAGACGAGACAAGACAAGACAAGACAAGACAAGACAAGACAAGACAAGACCAGAAAAGGCAAGACAAGACAAGACAAGGCAAGACAAGACAAGACAAGGAAAGACAAGGAAAGTCAAGGCAAGGCAATACAAGACAAGGAAAGGCAAGGCAAGGCAATACAAGACAAGACAAGACAAGGCAAAACAAGACAAGGCAAGACAAGGAAAGGCAAGGCAAGGTAATACAAGACAAGACAAGACAAGACAAGACAAGACAAGACAAGACAAGACAAGACAAGACAAGACAAGACAAGACAAGACAAGACAAGACAAAACAAAACAAGACAAGACAAGACAAGACAAGACAAGACAAGACAAGAAAAGAAAAGACAAGACAAGACAAGACAACTTGTCAAGACAAGCCAACTTGTCAAGACAAGACAAGACAAGACAAGACAAGACAAGACAAGACAAGAAAAGACAAGACAAGACAAGACAAGACAAGAAATGACAAGACAAGAAAAGACAAGACAAGAAAAGAAAACACAAGACAAGACAAGACAACTTGTCAAGACAAGACGAGACAACTTGTCAAGACAAGACAAGACAACTTGTCAAGACAAGACAAGACAACTTGTCAAGACAAGACAAGACAAGACAAGGCAAGACAAGACAAGACAAGACAAGACAAGACAAGACAAGACAAGACAAGAAAAGACAAGACAAGACAAGACAAGGCAAGGCAAGGCAAGGCATGACAAGACGAGACGAGACGAGACTAGACAAGACGAGACGAGACAAGACAAGACAAGACAAGACAAGACAAGACAAGACAAGACCAGAAAAGGCAAGACAAGACAAGACAAGGCAAGGCAAGACAAGACAAGGAAAGACAAGGAAAGTCAAGGCAAGACAAGACAAGACAAGACAAGACAAGACAAGACAAGACAAGACAAGACAAGACAAAACAAAACAAGACAAGACAAGACACGACAAGACAAGGAAAGAAAAGACAAGACAAGACAACTTGTCAAGACAAGCCAACTTGTCAAGACAAGCCAACTTGTCAAGACAAGACAAGACAACTTGTCAAGACAAGACGAGACAAGACAAGACAGACAAGACAAGACAAGACAAGACAAGACAAGACAAGACAAGAAAAGAAAAGACAAGACAAGACAAGACAACTTGTCAAGACAAGACAAGACAAGACAAGACAAGACAAGACAAGACAAGACAAGACAAGACAAGACAAGACAAGACAAGACAAGACAAGACAAGACAAGACAGAAAAGGCAAGACAAGACAAGACAAGACAAGACAAGACAAGACAAGACAAGAAAAGGCAAGACAAGACAAGACAAGGCAAGGCAAGACAAGACAAGACAAGACAAGACAAGACAAGACAAGACAAGACAAGACAAGACAAGACAAGGAAAGACAAGACAAGACAAGACAAGACAAGACAAGACAAGACAAGACAAGACAAAACAAGACAAGACAAGACAAGACAACTTGTCAAGACAAGACAACTTGTCAAGACAAGACAACTTGTCAAGACAAGACAAGACAAGACAAGACAAGACAACTTGTCAAGACAAGACAAGACAAGACAAGACAAGACAAGACAAGACAAGACAAGACAAGACAAGACAAGACAAGACAAGACAAGACAAGACAAGACAAGACAAGACAAGACAAGTCAAGACAAGACAAGACAAGACAAGGCAAGACAAGACAAGACAAGACAAGACAAGACAAGACAAGACAAGACAAGACAAGGAAAGGCAATACAAGACAAGACAAGACAATATAAGACAAGACAAGGTAAGACAAAACAACACAAGACAAGACAAGACAAGAAAAGACAAGACAAGTCAAATTGTCAAGACAAGACAGCTTGTCAAGACAAGACAACTTGTCAAGACAAGACAACTTGTCACGACAAGACAAGACAACTTGTCAAGACAAGACAAGACAACTTGTCAAGACAAGACAAGACAACTTGTCAAGACAAGACAAGACAAGACAAGACAAGACAAGACAAGACAAGACAAGACAAGACAAGAAAAGACAAGACAAGACAAGACAAGACAAGACAAGACAAGACAAGACAAGACAAGACAAGGCAAGGCAAGACAAGACGAGACGAGACGAGACGAGACGAGACGAGACGAGACAAGACAAGACAAGACAAGACAAGACAAGACAAGACAAGACAAGACAAGACAGAAAAGGCAAGACAAGACAAGACAAGGCAAGACAAGACAAGACAAGACAAGACAAGACAAGACAAGACAAGACAAGACAAGACAAGGAAAGGCAATACAAGACAAGACAAGACAAGACAAGACAAGACAAGGCAAGACAAAACAAGACAAGACAAGACAAGACAAGACAAGAAAAGACAAGACAAGACAACTAGACAAGACACACAAGACAAGCTAACTTGTCAAGACAAGACAACTTGTCAAGACAAGACAACTTGTAAAGACAAGACAAGACAAAAAAAGACAAGACAAGACAAGACAAGACAAGACAAGACAAGACAAGACAAGACAAGACAAGACAAGACAAGAAAAGACAAGACAAGACAAGACAAGAAAAGAAAAGACAAGACAAGACAAGACAAGACAACTTGTCAAGACAAGACAAGACAACTTGTCAAGACAAGACAAGACAACTTGTCAAGACAAGACAAGACAACTTGTCAAGACAAGACAAGACAAGACAAGACAAGACAAGACAAGACAAGACAAGAAAAGAAAAGACAAGACAAGACAAGGCAAGGCAAGACAAGGCAAGACAAGACCAGACGAGACGAGACGAGACAAGACAAGACAAGACAAGACAAGACAAGACAAGACAAGACAAGACAAGACAAGACAAGGAAAGACAAGACAAGACAAGACAAGACAAGACAAGACAAGAAAAGACAAGACAAGACAACTTGTCAAGACAAGCCAACTTGTCAAGACAAGCCAACTTGTCAAGACAAGACAAGACAACTTGTCAAGACAAGACAAGACAAGACAAGAAAAGACAAGACAAGACAAGACGATGCAAGACAAGACAAGAAATGACAAGACAAGAAAAGACAAGACAAGGCAAGAAAAGAAAACACAAGACAAGACAAGACAACTTGTCAAGACAAGACGAGACAACTTGTCAAGACAAGACAAGACAACTTGTCAAGACAAGACAAGACAACTTGTCAAGACAAGACAAGACAAGACAAGACAAGACAAGACAAGACAAGACAAGACAAGGCAAGACAAGACAAGACAAGACAAGACAAGACAAGAAAAGACAAGACAAGACAAGGCAAGGCAAGGCAAGACAAGACGAGACGAGACGAGACGAGACAAGACGAGACAAGACAAGACAAGACAAGACAAGACAAGACAAGACAAGACAAGACAAGACAAGACAAGACAAGACAAGACAAGACAAGACAAGACAAGACAAGACAAGACAAGGAAAGGCAAGACAAGACAAGACAAGGCAAGACAAGACAAGACAAGACAAGACAAGGAAAGGAAAGGCAAGACAAGACAAGACAAGACAAGACAAGACAAGACAAGACAAGACAAGACAAGACAAGACAAGACAAGACAAGACAAGACAAGACACGACACGACAAGACAAGACAAGAAAAGACAAGACAAGACAAGACAAGACAAGCACGACAAGACAAGACAAGACAAGACAAGAAAAGAAAAGACAAGACAAGACAAGACAAGACAACTTGTCAAGACAAGCCAACTTGTCAAGACAAGCCAACTTGTCAAGACAAGACAAGACAACTTGTCAAGACAAGACAAGACAAGACAAGACAAGACAAGACAAGACAAGAAAAGACAAGACAAGAAAAGAAAACACAAGACAAGACAACTTGTCAAGACAAGACAAGACAACTTGTCAAGACAAGACAAGACAAGACAACTTGTCAAGACAAGACAAGACAAGACAACTTGTCAAGACAAGACAAGACAAGACAAGACAAGACAAGACAAGACAAGACAAGACAAGACAAGACAAGGAAAGGCAAGACAAGACAAGACAAGACAAGACAAGACAAGACAAGACAAGACAACTTGTCAAGACAAGACGAGACAACTTGTCAAGACAAGACAAGACAACTTGTCAAGACAAGACAAGACAACTTGTCAAGACAAGACAAGACAAGACAAGAAAAGACAAGACAAGACAAGGCAAGGCAATGCAAGGCATGACAAGACGAGACGAGACGAGACGAGACTAGACGAGACGAGACGAGACGAGACGAGACAAGACAAGACAAGACAAGACAAGACAAGACAAGACAAGACAAGACAAGACAAGACAAGACAAGGCAAGACAAGACAAGACAAGGAAAGGCAAGACAAGACAAGACAAGACAAGGAAAGGAAAGACAAGACAAGACAAGACAAGACAAGACAAGACAAGACAAGACAAGACAAAACAATACAAGACAAGCACGACACGACACGACACGACAAGACAAGAAAAGAAAAGACAAGACAAGACAAGACAACTTGTCAAGACAAGACAACTTGTCAAGACAAGACAACTTGTCAAGACAAGACAACTTGTCAAGACAAGACAACTTGTCAAGACAAGACAACTTGTCAAGACAAGACAAGACAACTTGTCAAGACAAGACAAGACAAGACAAGACAAGACAAGACAAGACAAGACAAGAAAAGACAAGACAAGAAAAGAAAAGACAAGACAAGACAACTTGTCAAGACAAGACAAGACAACTTGTCAAGACAAGACAAGACAAGACAACTTGTCAAGACAAGACAAGACAAGACAACTTGTCAAGACAAGACAAGACAAGACAAGGCAAGACAAGACAAGACAAGTCAAGGAAAGGCAATACAAGGCAAGACAAGACAAGACAAGACAAGACAAGACAAGGCAAGACAAGTCAAGACAAGACAAGAAAAGACAAGACAAGACACGACAAGACAAGAAAAGAAAAGACAAGACAAGACAAGACAACTTGTCAAGACAAGACGAGACAACTTGTCAAGACAAGACAAGACAACTTGTCAAGACAAGACAAGACAACTTGTCAAGACAAGACAAGACAAGACAAGACAAGACAAGACAAGACAAGACAAGGCAATGCAAGACAAGACAAGACAAGACAAGACAAGACAAGACAAGACAAGACAAGACAAGACAAGACAAGACAAGACAAGACAAGACAAGACAAGACAAGACAAGACAAGACAAGACAAGACAAGACAAGACAAGACAAGACAAGACAAGACAAGACAAGACAAGACAAGACAAGACAAGACAAGACAAGACAAGAAAAGGCAAGACAAGACAAGACAAGGCAAGGCAAGACAAGACAAGGAAAGACAAGGAAAGGCAAGGCAAGGCAATACAAGACAAGACAAGACAAGACAAGACAAGACAAGACAAGACAAGACAAGACAAGACAAAACAAGACAAGACACGACAAGACAAGGAAAGAAAAGACAAGACAAGACAAGACAACTTGTCAAGACAAGCCAACTTGTCAAGACAAGACAACTTGTCAAGACAAGACAAGACAACTTGTCAAGACAAGACAAGACAAGACAAGACAAGACAAGACAAGAAAAGACAAGACAAGACAAGACAAGACAAGAAATGACAAGACAAGAAAAGACAAGACAAGAAAAGAAAACACAAGACAAGACAAGACAACTTGTCAAGACAAGACGAGACAACTTGTCAAGACAAGACAAGACAACTTGTCAAGACAAGACAAGACAACTTGTCAAGACAAGACAAGACAAGACAAGACAAGACAAGACAAGACAAGACAAGACAAGGAACAAGACAAGACAAGACAAGACAAGACAAGACAAGACAAGACAAGACAAGACAAGAAAAGACAAGACAAGACAAGACAAGACAAGACAAGACAAGACAAGACAAGACAAGACAACTTGTCAAGACAAGACAAGACAACTTGTCAAGACAAGACAAGACAAGACAAGACAAGACAAGACAAGACAAGACAAGACAAGACAAGACAAGACAAGACAAGACAAGACAAGACAAGACAAGACAAGACAAGACAAGACAAGACAAGACAAGACAAGACAAGACAAGAAAGACAAAAGACAAGACAAGACAAGACAAGACAAGACAAGACAAGACAAGACAAGACAAGACAAAACAAGACAAGACAAGACACGACAAGACAAGGAAAGAAAAGACAAGACAAGACAACTTGTCAAAACAAGCCAACTTGTCAAGACAAGCCAACTTGTCAAGACAAGACAAGACAACTTGTGAAGACTAGACGAGACAAGACAAGAAAAGACAAGACAAGACAATACAAGACAAGACAAGACAAGACAAGACAAGAAAAGAAAATACAAGATAACACAAGACAACTTGTCAAGCCAAGACAAGACAAGAAAAGACAAGACAAGACAAGACAAGACAAGACAAGACAAGACAAGACAAGACAAGACAAGACAAGACAAGACAAGACAAGACAAGACAAGACAAGACAAGACAAGACAAGACAAGACAAGAAAAGACAAGACAAGACAAGACAAGACAAGACAAGACAAGACAAGACAAGACAAGACAAGACAAGACAAGACAAGACAAGGCAAGGCAAAATAAAACAAGACAAGACACGACAAGACAAGGAAAGAAAAGACAAGACAAGACAAGACAAGACAAGACAAGACAAGACAAGACAGAAAAGGCAAGACAAGACAAGACAAGACAAGACAAGACAAGACAAGACCAGAAAAGGCAAGACAAGACAAGACAAGGCAAGGCAAGACAAGACAAGACAAGACAAGACAAGACAAGAACAAGACAAGACAAGACAAGACAAGACAAGGAAAGGCAAGACAAGACAAGACAAGACAAGACAAGACAAGACAAGAAGACAAGACAAGACAAGACAAGACAAGACAACTTGTCAAGACAAGACAACTTGTCAAGACAAGACAACTTGTCAAGACAAGACAAGACAAGACAAGACAAGACAACTTGTCAAGACAAGACAAGACAAGACAAGACAAGACAAGACAAGACAAGACAAGACAAGACAAGACAAGACAAGACAAGACAAGACAAGACAAGACAAGACAAGACAAGACAAGACAAGACAAGACAAGACAAGACAAGACAAGACAAGAAAAGACAAGACAAGACAAGACAAGACAAGACAAGACAAGACAAGACAAGACAAGACAAGACAAGACAAGACAAGACAAGACAAGACAAGACAAGGAAAGAAAAGACAAGACAAGACAACTTGTCAAGACAAGACAACTTGTCAAGACAAGACAACTTGTCAAGACAAGACAAGACAACTTGTCAAGACAAGACAAGACAAGACAAGACAAGACAAGACAAGACAAGACAAGACAAGACAAGACAAGACAAGACAAGAAAAGAAAAGACAAGACAAGACAAGACAACTTGTCAAGACAAGACAAGACAAGAAAAGACAAGACAAGACAAGACAAGACAAGACAAGACAAGACAAGACAAGACAAGACAAGACAAGACAAGACAAGACAAGACAAGACAAGACAAGACAAGACAAGACAAGACAAGACAAGACAAGACAAGACAAGACAAAGACAAGACAAGACAAGACACAAGACACAAGACAAGACAAGACAAGACAAGACAAGACAAGACAAGACAAGGCAAGACAAGACAAGACAAGACAAGACAAGACAAGACAAGGAAAGAAAAGACAAGACAAGACAAGACAAGACAAGACAAGACAAGACAAGACAAGACAAGACAAGACAGAAAAGGCAAGACAAGACAAGACAAGGCAAGGCAAGAGAAGACAAGACCAGAAAAGGCAAGACAAGACAAGACAAGGCAAGGCAAGACAAGACAAGACAAGACAAGACAAGACAAGACAAGACAAGACAAGACAAGACAAGACAAGGAAAGACAAGACAAGACAAGACAAGACAAGACAAGACAAGACAAGACAAGACAAAACAAGACAAGACAAGACAAGACAACTTGTCAAGACAAGACAACTTGTCAAGACAAGACAACTTGTCAAGACAAGACAAGACAAGACAAGACAAGACAACTTGTCAAGACAAACAAGACAAGACAAGACAAGACAAGACAAGACAAGACAAGACAAGACAAGACAAGACAAGACAAGACAAGACAAGACAAGACAAGACAAGACAAGACAAGTCAAGACAAGACAAGACAAGACAAGACAAGACAAGACAAGACAAGACAAGACAAGACAAGACAAGACAAGACAAGACAAGGAAAGGCAAGACAAGACAAGACAAGACAAGACAAGACAAGACAAGACAAGACAAGACAAGACAAGACAAGACAAGACAAGAAAAGACAAGACAAGACAACTTGTCAAGACAAGACAACTTGTCAAGACAAGACAACTTGTCAAGACAAGACAACTTGTCAAGACAAGACAAGACAACTTGTCAAGACAAGACAAGACAACTTGTCAAGACAAGACAAGACAACTTGTCAAGACAAGACAAGACAAGACAAGACAAGACAAGACAAGACAAGACAAGACAAGAAAAGAAAAGGCAAGACAAAAGAAGTCAAGGCAAGACAAGGCAAGGCAAGACAAGACAAGGCAAGGCAAGACAAGACAAGACGAGACGAGACGAGACGAGACGAGACGAGACAAGACAAGTCAAGACAAGACAAGACAAGACAAGACAAGACAAGTACAGAAAAGGCAAGACAAGACAAGACAAGACAAGACAAGACAAGACAAGACAAGACAAGACAAGACAAGACAAGACAAGACAAGACAAGACAAGGAAAGGCAAGACAAGACAAGACAAGACAAGACAAGACAAGACAAGACAAGACAAGACAAGACAAGACAAGACAAGACAAGAAAAGACAAGACAAGACTAGACAAGACTACTTCACAAGACAAGCCAACTTGTCAAGACAAGACAACTTGTCAAGACAAGACAACTTGTAAAGACAAGACAAGACAAAAAAAGACAAGACAAGACAAGACAAGACAAGACAAGACAAGACAAGACAAGACAAGACAAGACAAGACAAGACAAGACAAGACAAGAAAAGACAAGACAAGACACGACAAGAAAAGAAAAGACATTACAAGACAAGACAAGACAACTTGTCAAGACAAGACAAGACAACTTGTAAAGACAAGACAAGACAACTTGTCAAGACAAGACAAGACAACTTGTCAAGACAAGACAAGACAAGACAAGACAAGGCAAGACAAGACAAGACAAGACAAGAAAAGAAAAGACAAGACAAGACAAGGCAAGGCAAGACAAGGCAAGACAAGACCAGACGAGACGAGACGAGACAAGACAAGACAAGACAAGGCAAGGCAAGGCAAGGCAAGGCAAGACAAGACAAGACAAGGAAAGGCAAGGCAAGACAAGACAAGACAAGACAAGACAAGACAACTTGTCAAGACAAGACAACTTGTCAAGACAAGCCAACTTGTCAAGACAAGACAAGACAACTTGTCAAGACAAGACAAGACAAGACAAGAAAAGACAAGACAAGACAAGACGATGCAAGACAAGACAAGAAATGACAAGACAAGAAAAGACAAGACAAGACAAGAAAAGAAAACACAAGACAAGACAAGACAACTTGTCAAGACAAGACGAGACAACTTGTCAAGACAAGACAAGACAACTTGTCAAGACAAGACAAGACAACTTGTCAAGACAAGACAAGACAAGACAAGACAAGACAAGACAAGACAAGACAAGACAAGACAAGGCAAGACAAGACAAGACAAGGCAAGACAAGACAAGACAAGACAAGACAAGAAAAGACAAGACAAGACAAGGCAAGGCAAAGCATGACAAGACGAGACGAGACGAGACTAGACGAGACGAGACGAGACGAGACAAGACAAGACAAGACAAGACAAGACAAGACAAGACAAGACAAGACAAGACAAGACAAGACAAGACAAGACAAGACAAGACAAGGAAAGGCAAGACAAGACAAGACAAGGCAAGGCAAGACAAGACAAGGCAAGACAAGGAAAGGAAAGGCAAGGCAAGGCAAGACAATACAAGACAAGACAAGACAAGACAAAACAAAACAATACAAGACAAGCACGACACGACACGACACGACAAGACAAGAAAAGAAAAGAAAAGACAAGACAAGACAAGACAAGCACGACAAGACAAGACAAGACAAGACAAGACAAGAAAAGACAAGACAAGACAAGACAAGACAAGACAACTTGTCAAGACAAGCCAACTTGTCAAGACAAGCCAACTTGTCAAGACAAGACAGGACAACTTGTCAAGACAAGACAAGACAAGACAAGACAAGACAAAACAAAACAAAACAAGAAAAGACAAGACAAGAAAAGAAAACACAAGACAAGACAACTTCTCAAGACAAGACGAGACAACTTGTCAAGATAAGACAAGACAAGACAACTTGTCAAGACAAGACAAGACAAGACAACTTGTCAAGACAAGACAAGACAAGACAAGACAAGACAAGACAAGACAAGACAAGACAAGACAAGACAAGGAAAGACAAGACAAGGCAAGACAAGACAAGACAAGACAAGACAAGACAAGACAAGACAAGACAACTTGTCAAGACAAGACGAGACAACTTGTCAAGACAAGACAAGACAACTTGTCAAGACAAGACAAGACAACTTGTCAAGACAAGACAAGACAAGACAAGAAAAGACAAGACAAGACAAGACAAGGCAAGGCAAGGCAAGACAAGACGAGACGAGACGAGACGAGACAAGACGAGACGAGACGAGACGAGACGAGACAAGACAAGACAAGACAAGACAAGACAAGACAAGACAAGACAAGACAAGACAAGACAAGACAAGACAAGACAAGACAAGACAAGGAAAGGCAAGACAAGACAAGACAAGACAAGGAAAGGAAAGACAAGACAAGACAAGACAAGACAAGACAAGACAAGACAAGACAAGACAAGACAAGACAAGACAAGACAAGACAAGACAAGACAAGACAAGACAAGAAAAGACAAGAAAAGACAAGACAAGACAAGACAAGACAACTTGTCAAGACAAGACAACTTGTCAAGACAAGACAACTTGTCAAGACAAGACAACTTGTCAAGACAAGACAAGACAAGACAAGACAAGACAAGACAAGACAAGACAAGACAAGACAAGACAAGACAAGAAAAGACAAGACAAGAAAAGAAAACACAAGACAAGACAACTTGTCAAGACAAGACGAGACAACTTGTCAAGATAAGACAAGACAAGACAACTTGTCAAGACAAGACAAGACAAGACAACTTGTCAAGACAAGACAAGACAAGACAAGGCAAGACAAGACAAGACAAGACAAGGAAAGGCAATACAAGGCAAGACAAGACAAGACAAGACAAGACAAGACAAGGCAAGACAAGACAAGACAAGACAAGAAAAGACAAGACAAGACAAGACAAGAAAAGAAAAGACAAGACAAGACAAGACAACTTGTCAAGACAAGACGAGACAACTTGTCAAGACAAGACAAGACAACTTGTCAAGACAAGACAAGACAACTTGTCAAGACAAGACAAGACAAGACAAGACAAGACAAGACAAGACAAGACAAGGCAAGGCAATGCAAGGCAAGACAAGACAAGACAAGACAAGACAAGACAAGACAAGACAAGACAAGACAAGACAAGACAAGACAAGACAAGACAAGACAAGACAAGACAAGACAAGACAAGACAAGACAAGACAAGACAAGACAAGACAAGACAAGACAAGACAAGACAAGACCAGAAAAGGCAAGACAAGACAAGACAAGGCAAGGCAAGACAAGACAAGGAAAGACAAGGAAAGGCAAGGCAAGGCAATACAAGACAAGACAAGACAAGACAAGACAAGACAAGACAAAACAAAACCAAAACAAGACAAGACACGACAAGACAAGGAAAGAAAAGACAAGACAAGACAAGACAACTTGTCAAGACAAGCCAACTTGTCAAGACAAGCCAACTTGTCAAGACAAGACAAGACAACTTGTCAAGACAAGACAAGACAAGACAAGACAAGACAAGACAAGAAAAGACAAGACAAGACAAGACAAGACAAGAAATGACAAGACAAGAAAAGACAAGACAAGAAAAGAAAACACAAGACAAGACAAGACAACTTGTCAAGACAAGACGAGACAACTTGTCAAGACAAGACAAGACAACTTGTCAAGACAAGACAAGACAACTTGTCAAGACAAGACAAGACAAGACAAGACAAGACAAGACAAGACAAGACAAGACAAGGAAAGACAAGACAAGACAAGACAAAGACAAGACAAGACAAGACAAGAAAAGACAAGACAAGACAAGACAAGACAAGACAAGACAAGACAAGACAAGACAAGACAACTTGTCAAGACAAGACAAGACAACTTGTCAAGACAAGACAAGACAAGACAAGACAAGACAAGACAAGACAAGACAAGACAAGACAAGACAAGACAAGACAAGACAAGACAAGACAAGACAAGACAAGACAAGACAAGACAAGAAAAGACAAGACAAGACAAGACAAGACAAGACAAGACAAGACAAGACAAGACAAGACAAGACAAAACAAGACAAGACAAGACAAGACAAGACAAGACAAGGAAAGAAAGACAAGACAAGACAACTTGTCAAGACAAGACAACTTGTCAAGACAAGACAACTTGTCAAGACAAGACAAGACAACTTGTCAAGACAAGACAAGACAAGACAAGAAAAGACAAGACAAGACAAGACAAGACAAGACAAGACAAGACAAGACAAGAAAAGAAAAGACAAGACAAGACAAGACAACTTGTCAAGACAAGACAAGACAAGAAAAGACAAGACAAGACAAGACAAGACAAGACAAGACAAGACAAGACAAGACAAGACAAGACAAGACAAGACAAGACAAGACAAGACAAGACAAGACAAGACAAGACAAGACAAGACAAGACAAGACAAGACAAGAAAAGACAAGACAAGACAAGACAAGACAAGACAAGACAAGACAAGACAAGACAAGACAAAACAAAACAAGACAAGACACGACAAGACAAGGAAAGAAAAGACAAGACAAGACAACTTGTCAAGACAAGCCAACTTGTCAAGACAAGCCAACTTGTCAAGACAAGACAAGACAACTTGTCAAGACAAGACAAGACAAGACAAGACAAGACAAGACAAGACAAGACAAGACAAGACAAGACAAGACAAGAAAAGAAAAGACAAGACAAGACAAGACAACTTGTCAAGACAAGACAAGACAAGACAAGACAAGACAAGACAAGACAAGACAAGACAAGACAAGGAAAGACAAGACAAGACAAGACAAGACAAGACAAGACAAGACAAGACAAGACAAGACAAGACAAGACAAGACAAGACAAGACAAGACAAGACAAGACAAGACAAGACAAGACAAGACAAGACAAGACAAGACAAGACAAGACAAGACAAGACAAGACAAGAAATGACAAGACAAGAAAAGACAAGACAAGAAAAGAAAACACAAGACAAGACAAGACAACTTGTCAAGACAAGACGAGACAACTTGTCAAGACAAGACAAGACAACTTGTCAAGACAAGACAAGACAACTTGTCAAGACAAGACAAGACAAGACAAGACAAGACAAGACAAGACAAGACAAGACAAGACAAGACAAGACAAGACAAGACAAGACAAGACAAGACAAGACAAGACAAGACAAGACAAGACAAGACAAGACAAGACAAGACAAGACAAGACAAGACAAGACAAGACAAGGCAAGGCATGACAAGACGAGACGAGACGAGACAAGACAAGACAAGACGAGACAAGACAAGACAAGACAAGACAAGACAAGACAAGACAAGACAAGACAAGACAAGACAAGACAAGACAAGGCAAGACAAGACAAGGAAAGACAAGGAAAGACAAGACAAGGCAAGACAAGACAAGACAAGACAAGACAAGACAAGACAAGACAAGACAAGACAAGACAAGAAAAGAAAAGACAAGACAAGACAACTTGTCAAGACAAGACAACTTGTCAAGACAAGACAACTTGTCAAGACAAGACAAGACAACTTGTCAAGACAAGACAAGACAAGACAAGACAGACAAGACAAGACAAGACAAGACAAGACAAGACAAGACAAGACAAGACAAGCCAAGAAAAGAAAATACAAGATAACACAAGACAACTTGTCAAGCCAAGACAAGACAAGACAAGACAAGACAAGACAAGACAAGACAAGACAAGACAAGACAAGACAAGACAAGACAAGACAGAAAAGGCAAGACAAGACAAGGCAAGGCAAGAGAAGACAAGACCAGAAAAGGCAAGACAAGACAAGACAAGGCAAGGCAAGACAAGACAAGGAAAGACAAGGAAAGTCAAGGCAAGAAAAAAAAAGACATGACAAGACAAGACAACTTGTCAAGACAAGACGAGACAACTTGTCAAGACAAGACAACTTGTCAAGACAAGACAAGACAAGAAATGACAAGACAAGAAAAGACAAGACAAGGAAAGAAAACACAAGACAAGACAAGACAACTTGTCAAGACAAGACAACTTGTCAAGACAAGACAAGACAACTTGTCAAGACAAGACAAGACAAGACAAGACAAGACAAGACAAGACAAGACAAGACAAGACAAGACAAGACAAGGAAAGACAAGACAAGACAAGACAAGACAAGACAAGACAAGACAAGACAAGACAAGACAAGACAAGGCAAGACAAGACAAGACAAGACAAGACAAGACAAGACAAGACAAGACAAGACAAGACAAGACAAGACAAGAAAAGACAAGACAAGACAACTTGTCAAGACAAGACAAGACAAGACAAGACAACTTGTCAAGACAAGACAACTTGTCAAGACAAGACAAGACAAGACAAGAAAAGACAAGACAAGACAAGACAAGACAAGACAAGACAAGGAAAGACAAGACAAGGTAAGACAAGACAAGACAAGACAAGACAAGACAAGACAAGACAAGACAAGACAAGACAAGACAAGACAAGACAAGACAAGACAAGACAAGACAAGACAAGACAAGACAAGAAAAGACAAGACAAGAAAAGACAAGACAAGAAAAGAAAAGACAAGACAAGACAAGACAACTTGTCAAGACAAGACGAGACAACTTGTCAAGACAAGACAAGACAACTTGTCAAGACAAGACAAGACAACTTGTCAAGACAAGACAAGACAAGACAAGACAAGACAAGACAAGACAAGACAAAGACAAGACAAGACAAGACAAGACAAGACAAGACAAGACAAGACAAGACAAGACAAGACAAGACAAGACAAGACAAGACAAGACAAGACAAGACAAGGCAAGACAAGACAAGGCAAGACAAGACAAGACAAGACAAGACGAGACAAGACAAGACAAGACAAGACAAGACAAGACAAGACAAGACAAGACAAGACAAGACAAGACAAGACAAGACAAGACAAGACAAGACAAGACAAGGCAAGACAAGGAAAGACAAGGAAAGGCAATGCAAGGCAAGACAAGATAAGACAATGCAAGACAATATAAAGACAAGACAAGACAAGACAAGACAAGAAAAGAAAAGACAAGACAAGACAACTTGTCAAGACAAGACAACTTGTCAAGACAAGACAACTTGTCAAGACAAGACAAGACAACTTGTCAAGACAAGACAAGACAAGACAAGACAAGACAAGACAAGACAAGACAAGACAAGACAAGACAAGACAAGACAAGACAAGACAAGAAAAGAAAAGACAAGACAAGACAAGACAACTTGTCAAGACAAGACAAGAGACAAGACAAGACAAGACAAGACAAGACAAGACAAGACAAGACAAGACAAGACAAGACAAGACAGAAAAGGCAAGACAAGACAAGGCAAGGCAAGACAAGACAAGACAAGAAAAGACAAGACAAGACAAGACAAGACAAGACAAGACAAGACAAGAAAAGACAAGAAAAGACAAGACAAGAAAAAAAAACACAAGACAAGACAAGACAACTTGTCAAGACAAGACAAGACAACTTGTCAAGACAAGACAACTTGTCAAGACAAGACAAGACAAGAAAAGACAAGACAAGAAAAGACAAGACAAGAAAAGAAAACACAAGACAAGACAAGACAACTTGTCAAGACAAGACGAGACAACTTGTCAAGACAAGACAACTTGTCAAGACAAGACAAGACAACTTGTCAAGACAAGACAAGACAAGACAAGACAAGACAAGACAAGACAAGACAAGACAAGACAAGACAAGACAAGGAAAGACAAGACAAGACAAGACAAGACAAGACAAGACAAGACAAGACAAGACAAGACAAGACAAGACAAGACAAGACAAGACAAGACAAGACAAGAAAAGACAAGACAAGACAAGACAAGACAAGACAAGAAAAGAAAAGACAAGACAAGACAACTTGTCAAGACAAGACAAGACAAGACAAGACAACTTGTCAAGACAAGACAACTTGTCAAGACAAGACAAGACAAGACAAGACAAGACAAGACAAGACAAGACAAGACAAGACAAGACAAGACAAGACAAGACAAGACAAGACAAGACAAGACAAGACAAGACAAGACAAGACAAGACAAGACAAGACAAGACAAGACAAGACAAGACAAGACAAGACAAGACAAGACAAGACAAGACAAGACAAGAAAAGACAAGACAAGACAATTGTCAAGACAAGACAACTTGTCAAGACAAGACAATTGTCAAGACAAGACAACTTGTCAAGACAAGACAAGACAACTTGTCAAGACAAGACAAGACAACTTGTCAAGACAAGACAAGACAACTTGTCAAGACAGAAGAAGACAAGACAAGACAAGACAAGACAAGACAAGACAAGACAAGACAAGACAAGACAAGACAAGACAAGACAAGACAAGACAAGACAAGACAAGACAAGACAAGACAAGACAAGACAAGACAAGACAAGACAGAAAAGACAAGACAAGACAAGACAAGACAAGACAAGACAAGGCAAGACAAGACAAGACAAGACAAGACAAGACAAGACAAGACAAGGAAAGGCAAGACAAGACAAGACAAGACAAGACAAGACAAGACAAGACAAGACAAGACAAGACAAGACAAGACAAGACAAGACAAGACAAGACAAGACAAGACAAGACAAGACAAGGAAAGACAAGACAAGACAAGTCAAGACAAGACAAGACAAGACAAGACAAGACAAGACAAGACAAGACAAGACAAGACAAGACAAGACAAGACAAGACAAGAAAGACAAGACAAGACAAGACAAGACAAGACAAGACAAGACAAGACAAGACAAGACAAGACAAGACAAGACAAGACAAGAAAAGACAAGACAAGACAAGACAAGAATACTTCACAAGACAAGACAACTTGTCAAGACAAGACAACTTGTCAAGACAAGACAACTTGTAAAGACAAGACAAGACAAAAAGAGACAAGACAAGTCAAGAAGACAAGACAAGACAAGACAAGACAAGACAAGACAAGACAAGACAAGACAAGACAAGACAAGACAAGACAAGACAAGACAAGACAAGACAAGTCAAGACAAGACAAGAAAAGACAAGACAAGACAAGACAAGACAAGAAAAGACAAGACAAGACAAGACAAGACAACTTGTCAAGACAAGACAAGACAACTTGTCAAGACAAGACAAGACAACTTGTCAAGACAAGACAAGACAACTTGTCAAGACAAGACAAGACAAGACAAGACAAGACAAGACAAGACAAGACAAGACAAGACAAGAAAAGAAAAGACAAGACAAGACAAGACAAGGCAAGACAAGACAAGACAAGACAAGACAAGACAAGACAAGACAAGACAAGACAAGACAAGACAAGACAAGACAAGACAAGACAAGACAAGACAAGACAAGACAAGACAAGGAAAGACAAGACAAGACAAGACAAGACAAGACAAGACAAGAAAAGAAAAGACAAGACAAGACAACTTGTCAAGACAAGACAACTTGTCAAGACAAGACAACTTGTCAAGACAAGACAACTTGTCAAGACAAGACAAGACAACTTGTCAAGACAAGACAAGACAAGACAAGACAAGACAAAGACAAGACAAGACAAGACAAGACAAGACAAGACAAGAAAAGAAAACACAAGACAAGACAAGACAACTTGTCAAGACAAGACGAGACAACTTGTCAAGACAAGACAAGACAACTTGTCAAGACAAGACAAGACAACTTGTCAAGACAAGACAAGACAAGACAAGACAAGACAAGACAAGACAAGACAAGACAAGACAAGGAAAGACAAGACAAGACAAGACAAGACAAGACAAGACAAGACAAGACAAGACAAGACAAGACAAGACAAGACAAGACAAGACAAGACAAGACAAGACAAGACAAGACAAGACAAGACAAGACAAGACAAGACAAGACAAGACAAGACAAGACAAGACAAGACAAGACAAGACAAGACAAGACAAGACAAGACAAGACAAGACAAGACAAGAAAAGACAAGACAAGACAAGACAACTTGTCAAGACAAGACAAGACAACTTGTCAAGACAAGACAAGACAGACAAGACAAGACAAGACAAGACAAGACAAGACAAGACAAGACAAGACAAGACAAGACAAGACAAGAAAAGACAAGACAAGAAAAGAAAGACAACTTGTCAAGACAAGACAAGACAACTTGTCAAGACAAGACAAGACAACTTGTCAAGACAAGACAAGACAACTTGTCAAGACAAGACAAGACAACTTGTCAAGACAAGACAAGACAACTTGTCAAGACAAGACAAGACAAGACAAGACAAGACAAGACAAGACAAGACAAGACAAGACAAGACAAGACAAGACAAGACAAGACAAGACAAGACAAGACAAGAAAAGACAAGACAAGACAACTTGTCAAGACAAGACAAGACAAGACAACTTGTCAAGACAAGACAAGACAACTTGTCAAGACAAGACAAGACAAGACAAGACAAGACAAGACAAGACAAGGCAAGACAAGACAAGACAAGACAAGACAAGACAAGACAACTTGTCAAGACAAGACAACTTGTCAAGACAAGACAAGACAAGACAAGACAAGACAAGACAAGACAAGACAAGACAAGACAAGACAAGACAAGACAAGACAAGACAAGACAAGACAAGACAAGACAAGAAAACTTGTCAAGACAAGACAACTTCTCAAGACAAGACAAGACAACTTGTCAAGACAAGACAAGACAAGACAAGACAAGACAAGACAAGACAACTTGTCAAGACAAGACAAGAAAAGACAAGACAAGACAAGACAAGACAAGACAAGACAAGACAAGACAAGACAAGACAAGACAAGACAAGACAAGACAACTTGTCAAGACAAGACAACTTGTCAAGACAAGACAAGACAAGACAAGACAAGACAAGACAAGACAAGACAAGACAAGACAAGACAAGACAAGACAAGACAAGACAAGACAAGACAAGACAAGACACAAGACAAGACAAGACAAGACAAGACAAGACAAGACAAGACAAGACAAGACAAGACAAGACAAGACAAGACAAGACAAGACAAGACAAGACAAGACAAGACAAGACAAGACAAGACAAGACAAGACAACTTGTCAAGACAAGACAACTTGTCAAGACAAGACAAGACAACTTGTCAAGACAAGACAAGACAAGACAAGACAAGACAAGACAACTTGTCAAGACAAGACAAGAAAAGACAAGACAAGACAAGACAAGACAAGACAAGACAAGACAAGACAAGACAAGACAAGACAAGACAAGACAAGACAAGACAAGACAAGACAAGACAAGACAAGACAAGACAGAAAAGACAAGACAAGACAAGGCAAGACAAGACAAGACAATGCAAGACAAGACAAGACAAGACAAGACAAGACAAGGAAAGACAAGACAAGACAAGACAAGACAAGACAAGACAAGACAAGACAAGACAAGACAAGACAAGACAAGACAAGACAAGACAAGACAAGAAAAGACAAGACAAGACAAGACAAGACAAGGAAAGACAAGACAAGACAAGTCAAGACAAGACAAGACAAGACAAGACAAGACAAGACAAGACAAGACAAGACAAGACAAGACAAGACAAGACAAGACAAGACAAGACAAGACAAGACAAGACAAGACAAGACAAGACAAGACAAGACAGAAAAGACAAGACAAGACAAGACAAGACAAGACAACTTGTCAAGACAAGACAAGACAAGACAACTTGTCAAGACAAGACAAGACAACTTGTCAAGACAAGACAAGAAAAGACAAGACAAGACAAGACAAGACAAGACAAGACAAGACAAGACAAGACAAGACAAGACAACTTGTCAAGACAAGACAACTTGTCAAGACAAGACAAGACAAGACAAGACAAGACAAGACAAGACAAGACAAGACAAGACAAGACAAGACAAGACAAGACAAGACAAGACAAGACAAGACAAGACAAGACAAGACAAGACAAGACAAGACAACTTGTCAAGACAAGACAACTTGTCAAGACAAGACAAGACAACTTGTCAAGACAAGACAAGACAAGACAAGACAAGACAAGACAACTTGTCAAGACAAGACAAGACAAGACAAGACAAGACAAGACAAGACAAGACAAGACAAGACAAGACAAGACAAGACAAGACAAGACAAGACAAGACAAGTCAAGACAAGACAAGACAAGACAAGACAAGACAAGACAGAAAAGACAAGACAAGACAAGACAAGACAAGACAAGACAAGACAAGACAAGACAAGACAAGACAAGACAAGACAAGACAAGACAAGACAAGAAAAGAAAGACAACTTGTCAAGACAAGACAAGACAACTTGTCAAGACAAGACAAGACAACTTGTCAAGACAAGACAAGACAACTTGTCAAGACAAGACAAGACAACTTGTCAAGACAAGACAAGACAACTTGTCAAGACAAGACAAGACAAGACAAGACAAGACAAGACAAGACAAGACAAGACAAGACAAGACAAGACAAGACAAGACAAGACAAAAAAGACAAGACAAGACAAGACAAGACAAGACAACTTGTCAAGACAAGACAAGACAAGACAACTTGTCAAGACAAGACAAGACAACTTGTCAAGACAAGACAAGAAAAGACAAGACAAGACAAGACAAGACAAGACAAGACAAGACAAGACAAGACAAGACAAGACAACTTGTCAAGACAAGACAACTTGTCAAGACAAGACAAGACAAGACAAGACAAGACAAGACAAGACAAGACAAGACAAGACAAGACAAGACAAGACAAGACAAGACAAGACAAGACAAGACAAGACAAGACAAGACAAGACAAGACAAGACAAGACAAGACAACTTGTCAAGACAAGACAACTTGTCAAGACAAGACAAGACAACTTGTCAAGACAAGACAAGACAAGAAAAGACAAGACAAGACAACTTGTCAAGACAAGACAAGAAAAGACAAGACAAGACAAGACAAGACAAGACAAGGCAAGACAAGACAAGACAAGACAAGACAAGACAAGACAAGACAAGACAAGACAAGACAAGACAAGACAAGACAGAAAAGGCAAGACAAGACAAGACAAGACAAGACAAGACAAGCAAGACAAGACAAGACAAGACAAGACAAGACAAGACAAGACAAGACAAGACAAGACAAGGAAAGACAAGACAAGACAAGACAAGACAAGAAAAGACAAGACAAGACAAGACAAGACAAGACAAGACAAGACAAGACAAGACAAGACAAGACAAGACAAGACAAGACAAGACAAGGAAAGACAAGACAAGACAAGACAAGACAAGACAAGACAAGACAAGACAAGACAAGACAAGGCAAGACAAGACAAGACAAGACAAGACAAGACAAGACAAGACAAGACAAGACAAGACAAGACAAGACAAGACAAGACAAGACAGAAAAGACAAGACAAGACAAGACAAGACAAGACAAGACAAGACAAGACAAGACAAGACAAGACAAGACAAGACAAGACAAGACAAGACAAGACAAGACAAGACAAGAAAGGCAAGACAAGACAAGACAAGACAAGACAAGACAAGACAAGACAAGACAAGACAAGACAAGACAAGACAAGACAAGACAAGAAAAGACAAGACAAGACAAGACAAGACACAAGACAAGACAACTTGTCAAGACAAGACAACTTGTCAAGACAAGACAACTTGTCAAGACAAGACAAGACAAAAAAAGACAAGACAAGACAAGACAAGACAAGACAAGACAAGACAAGACAAGACAAGACAAGACAAGACAAGACAAGACAAGACAAGACAAGACAAGACAAGACAAGACAAGTCAAGACAAGACAAGAAAAGACAAGACAAGACAAGACAAGACAAGAAAAGACAACACAAGACAAGACAAGACAACTTGTCAAGACAAGACAAGACAACTTGTAAAGACAAGACAAGACAACTTGTCAAGACAAGACAAGACAACTTGTCAAGACAAGACAAGACAAGACAAGACAAGACAAGACAAGACAAGGCAAGACAAGACAAGACAAGAAAAGACAAGACAAGACAAGACAAGACAAGACAAGACAAGACAAGACAAGACAAGACAAGACAAGACAAGACAAGACAAGACAAGACAAGACAAGACAAGACAAGACAAGACAAGACAAGACAAGACAAGGAAAGACAAGACAAGACAAGACAAGACAAGACAAGACAAGAAAAGAAAAGACAAGACAAGACAACTTGTCAAGACAAGACAACTTGTCAAGACAAGACAACTTGTCAAGACAAGACAACTTGTCAAGACAAGACAAGACAACTTGTCAAGACAAGACAAGACAAGACAAGACAAGACAAGACAAGACAAGACAAGACAAGACAAGACAAGACAAGACAAGACAAGAAAAGAAAACACAAGACAAGACAAGACAACTTGTCAAGACAAGACAAGACAACTTGTCAAGACAAGACAAGACAACTTGTCAAGACAAGACAAGACAACTTGTCAAGACAAGACAAGACAAGACAAGACAAGACAAGACAAGACAAGACAAGACAAGGAAAGGCAAGACAAGGCAAGACAAGACAAGACAAGACAAGACAAGACAAGACAAGACAAGACAAGACAAGACAAGACAAGACAAGACAAGACAAGACAAGACAAGACAAGACAAGACAAGACAAGAAAAGACAAGACAAGACAAGACAAGACAAGACAAGACAAGACAAGACAAGACAAGACAAGACAAGACAAGACAAGACAAGACAAGACAAGACAAGACAAGACAAGACAAGACAAGACAAGACAAGACAAGACAAGACAACTTGTCAAGACAAGACAAGACAACTTGTCAAGACAAGACAAGACAGACAAGACAAGACAAGACAAGACAAGACAAGACAAGACAAGACAAGACAAGACAAGACAAGACAAGACAAGACAAGAAAAGACAAGACAAGAAAAGAAAGACAACTTGTCAAGACAAGACAAGACAACTTGTCAAGACAAGACAAGACAACTTGTCAAGACAAGACAAGACAACTTGTCAAGACAAGACAAGACAACTTGTCAAGACAAGACAAGACAACTTGTCAAGACAAGACAAGACAAGACAAGACAAGACAAGACAAGACAAGACAAGACAAGACAAGACAAGACAAGACAAGACAAGACAAGAAAAGACAAGACAAGAAAAGACAAGACAAGACAACTTGTCAAGACAAGACAAGACAACTTGTCAAGACAAGACAAGACAACTTGTCAAGACAAGACAAGAAAAGACAAGACAAGACAAGACAAGACAAGACAAGACAAGACAAGACAAGACAAGACAAGACAACTTGTCAAGACAAGACAACTTGTCAAGACAAGACAAGACAAGACAAGACAAGACAAGACAAGACAAGACAAGACAAGACAAGACAAGACAAGACAAGACAAGACAAGACAAGAAAAGACAAGACAAGACAAGACAAGACAAGACAAGACAAGACAAGACAAGACAAGACAAGAAAACTTGTCAAGACAAGACAACTTGTCAAGACAAGACAAGACAACTTGTCAAGACAAGACAAGACAAGACAAGACAAGACAAGACAACTTGTAAAGACAAGACAAGAAAAGACAAGACAAGACAAGACAAGACAAGACAAGACAAGACAAGACAAGACAAGACAAGACAAGACAAGACAACTTGTCAAGACAAGACAACTTGTCAAGACAAGACAAGACAAGACAAGACAAGACAAGACAAGACAAGACAAGACAAGACAAGACAAGACAAGACAAGACAAGACAAGACAAGAAAAGAAAAGACAAGACAAGACAAGACAAGACAAGACAAGACAAGACGAAACAAGACAAGACAAGACAAGACAAGACAAGACAAGACAAGACAAGACAAGAAAAGAAAAGACAAGACAAGACAAGACAAGACAAGACAAGACAAGACAAGACAAGACAAGACAAGACAAGACAAGGAAAGACAAGGCAAGACAAGACAAGACAAGACAAGACAAGACAAGACAAGACAAGACAAGACAAACAAGACAAGACAAGACAAGACAAGAAAAGACAAGACAAGACAACTTGTCAAGACAAGACAAGACAAGACAAGACAACTTGTCAAGACAAGACAAGACAAGACAAGACAAGACAAGAAAACTTGTCAAGACAAGACAAGACAACTTGTCAAGACAAGACAAGACAAGACAAGACAAGACAAGACAAGACAAGAAAAGACAAGACAAGAAAAGACAAGACAAGACAACTTGTCAAGACAAGACAAGACAACTTGTCAAGACAAGACAAGACAAGACAAGGCAAGACAAGACAAGACAAGACAAGACAAGACAAGACAAGACAAGACAAGACAAGACAAGACAAGACAACTTGTCAAGACAAGACAAGACAAGACAAGACAAGACAAGACAAGACAAGACAAGACAAGACAAGACAAGACAAGACAAGACAAGACAAGACAACTTGTCAAGACAAGACAACTTGTCAAGACAAGACAACTTGTCAAGACAAGACAACTTGTCAAGACAAGACATGTCAAGACAAGACAAGACAAGACAAGACAAGACAAGACAAGACAAGACAAGACAAGACAAGAAAAGACAAGACAACTTGTCAAGACAAGACAAGACAACTTGTCAAGACAAGACAAGACAACTTGTCAAGACAAGACAAGACAAGACAAGACAAGACAAGACAAGACAAGACAAGACAAGACAAGACAAGACAAGACAAGACAAGACAAGACAAGACAAGACAAGACAAGACAAGACAAGACAAGACAAGACAAGACAAGACAAGACAAGACAAGACAAGACAAGACAAGACAAGACAAGACAAGACAAGACAAGACAAGGCAAGACAAGACAAGACAAGACAAGAAAAAAAAGACAAGACAAGACAAGACAAGGCAAGGCAAGACAAGACAAGACAAGACAAGACAAGACAAGACAAGACAAGACAAGACAAGACAAGACAGACAAGACAAGACAAGACAAGACAAGACAAGAAAAGACAAGAAAAGACAAGACAAGACAACTTGTCAAGACAAGACAAGACAACTTGTCAAGACAAGACAAGACAAGACAAGACAAGACAAGACAAGACAAGACAAGAAAACAAGACAAGACAAGACAAGACAAAAGAACAAGACAAGACAAGACAAGACAAGACAAGACAAGACAAGACAAGACAAGACAAGACAAGACAAGACAAGACAAGACAAGACAAGACAACTTGTCAAGACAAGACAAGACAAGACAAGACAAGACAAGACAAGACAAGACAAGACAAGACAAGACAAGACAAGACAAGACAAGACAAGAAAAGACAAGACAAGAAAAGACAAGACAAGACAACTTGTCAAGACAAGACAAGACAAGACAAGACAAGACAAGACAAGACAAGACAAGACAAGACAAGACAAGACAAGACAAGACAAGACAAGACAAGACAAGACAACTTGTCAAGACAAGACAACTTGTCAAGACAAGACAAGACAAGACAAGACAAGACAAGACAAGACAAGACAAGACAAGACAAGACAAGACAAGACAAGACAAGACAAGACAAGACAAGAAAAGGCAAGAAAAGACAAGACAAGACAACTTGTCAAGACAAGACAAGACAACTTGTCAAGACAAGACAAGACAAGACAAGACAAGACAAGACAAGACAAGACAAGAAAACAAGACAAGACAAGACAAGACAAGACAAGACAAAAGAAAAAGCAAGACAAGACAAGACAAGACAAGACAAGACAAGACAAGACAAGACAAGACAAGACAAGAAAAGACAAGACAAGACAAGACAAGACAAGACAAGACAAGACAAGACAAGACAAGACAAGACAAGACAAGACAAGACAAGACAAGACAAGACAAGACAAGACAAGACAAGACAAGACAAGACAAGACAAGACAAGACAAGACAAGACAAGACAAGACAAGACAAGAAAAGACAAGACAAGACAAGACAACTTGTCAAGACAAGACAAGACAACTTGTCAAGACAAGACAAGACAACTTGTCAAGACAAGACAAGACAACTTGTCAAGACAAGACAAGACAAGACAAGACAAGACAAGACAAGACAAGACAAGACAAGACAAGACAAGACAAGACAAGACAAGACAAGACAAGACAAGACAACTTGTCAAGACAAGACAAGACAACTTGTCAAGACAAGACAAGACAACTTGTCAAGACAAGACAAGACAAGACAAGACAAGACAAGACAAGACAAGACAAGACAAGACAAGACAAGACAAGACAAGACAAGACAAGACAAGACAAGACAAGACAAGACAAGACAAGACAAGACAAGACAAGACAAGACAAGACAAGACAAGACAAGACAAGACAAGACAAGACAAGACAAGACAAGACAAGACAAGACAAGACAAGACAAGAAAAGACAAGACAAGACAAGACAAGACAAGACAAGACAAGACAAGACAAGACAAGTAAAGACAAGACAAGACAAGACAAGACAAGACAAGACAAGACAAGACAAGACAAGACAAGACAAGACAAGACAAGACAAGACAAGACAAGACAAGACAAGAAAAGACAAGACAAGACAAGACAAGACAAGACAAGACAAGACAAGACAAGACAAGACAAGACAAGAAAAGACAAGACAAGACAAGAAAGACAACTTGTCAAGACAAGACAAGACAACTTGTCAAGACAAGACAAGACAACTTGTCAAGACAAGACAAGACAACTTGTCAAGACAAGACAACTTGTCAAGACAAGACAAGACAACTTGTCAAGACAAGACAAGACAAGGCAAGACAAGACAAGACAAGACAAGACAAGACAAGACAAGACAAGACAAGACAAGACAATATAAGAAAAGACAAGACAAGAAAAGACAAGACAATATAACTTGTCAAGACAAGACAAGACAAGACAACTTGTCAAGACAAGACAAGACAACTTGTCAAGACAAGACAAGAAAAGACAAGACAAGACAAGACAAGACAAGACAAGACAAGACAAGACAAGACAAGACAAGACAACTTGTCAAGACAAGACAACTTGTCAAGACAAGACAAGACAAGACAAGACAAGACAAGACAAGACAAGACAAGACAAGACAAGACAAGACAAGACAAGACAAGACAAGACAAGACAAGACAAGACAAGACAAGACAAGACAAGACAAGACAAGACAAGACAAGACAAGAAAACTTGTCAAGACAAGACAACTTGTCAAGACAAGACAAGACAACTTGTCAAGACAAGACAAGACAAGACAAGACAAGACAAGACAACTTGTCAAGACAAGACAAGACAAGACAAGACAAGACAAGACAAGACAAGACAAGACAAGGCAAGGCAAGACAAGACAAGACGAAACATGTCAAGACAAGACAAGACAAGACAAGACAAGACAAGACAAGAAAAGAAAAGACAAGACAAGACAAGACAAGACAAGACAAGACAAGACAAGACAAGACAAGACAAGACAAGGAAAGACAAGGCAAGACAAGACAAGACAAGACAAGACAAGACAAGACAAGACAAGACAAGACAAGACAAGACAAGACAAGACAAGACAAGACAAGACAAGACAAGACAAGACAAGACAAACAAGACAAGACAAGACAAGACAAGAAAACTTGTCAAGACAAGACAAGACAACTTGTCAAGACAAGACAAGACAAGACAAGACAAGACAAGACAAGACAAGACAAGACAAGACAAGACAAGACAAGACAAGACAAGAAAGACAAGACAAGACAAGACAAGACAAGACAAGACAAGACAAGACAAGACAAGAAAACTTCAAGACAAGACAACTTGTCAAGACAAGACAACTTGTCAAGACAAGACAACTTGTCAAGACAAGACAAGACAAGACAAGACAACTTGTCAAGACAAGACAAGACAACTTGTCAAGACAAGACTTGTCAAGACAAGACAAGACAAGACAAGACAAGACAAGACAAGACAAGACAAGACAAGACAAGACAGACAAGAAAAGACAAGACAAGACAACTTGTCAAGACAAGACAAGACAACTTGTCAAGACAAGACAAGACAACTTGTCAAGACAAGACAAGACAAGACAAGACAAGACAAGACAAGACAAGACAAGAAAAGACAAGACAAGACAAGACAAGACAAGACAAGACAAGACAAGACAAGACAAGACAAGACAAGACAAGACAAGACAAGACAAGACAAGACAAGACAAGACAAGACAAGACAAGACAAGACAAGACAAGACAAGACAAGACAAGACAAGACAAGACAAGACAAGAAAAGGCAAGACAAGACAAGACAACTTGTCAAGACAAGACAAGACAACTTGTCAAGACAAGACAAGACAAGACAAGACAAGACAAGACAAGACAAGACAAGACAAGACAAGACAAGACAAGACAAGACAAGACAAGACAAGACAAGACAAGACAAGACAAGACAAGACAAGAAAAGACAAGACAAGACAAGACAAGACAAGACAAGGCAAGACAAGACAAGACAAGACAAGACAAACAAGACAAGACAAGACAAGACAAGACAAGACAAGACAAGAAAAGACAAGACAAGACAAGACAAGACAAGACAAGACAAGACAAGACAAGACAAGACAAGGAAAGACAAGACAAGACAAGACAAGACAAGACAAGACAAGACAAGACAAACAAGACAAGACAAGAAAGACAAGAAAAGACAAGACAAGACAACTTGTCAAGACAAGACAAGACAAGACAAGACAAGACAACTTGTCAAGACAAGACAAGACAAGACAAGACAAGACAAGACAAGACAAGACAAGACAAGACAAGACAAGACAAGACAAGAAAAGACAAGACAAGACAAGACAAGACAACTTGTCAAGACAAGACAAGACAACTTGTCAAGACAAGACAAGACAAGACAAGACAAGACAAGACAAGACAAGACAAGACAAGACAAGACAAGACAAGACAAGACAACTTGTCAAGACAAGACAAGACAACTTGTCAAGACAAGACAAGACAAGACAAGACAAGACAAGAAAAGACAAGACAAGACAAGACAAGACAAGACAAGACAAGACAAGACAAGACAACTTGTCAAGACAAGACAACTTGTCAAGACAAGACAATGACAAGACAAGACAAGACAAGACAAGACAAGACAAGACAAGACAAGACAAGACAAGAAAACTTGTCAAGACAAGACAACTTGTCAAGACAAGACTTGTCAAGACAAGACAACTTGTCAAGACAAGACAAGACAAGACAACTTGTCAAGACAAGACAAGACAAGACAAGACAAAACAAGACAAGACAAGACAAGACAAGAAAAGATAAGACAAGACAAGACAACTTGTCAAGACAAGACAAGACAACTTGTCAAGACAAGACAAGACAAGAAAAGACAAGACAAGACAAGACAAGAAAAGACAAGACAAGACAAGACAAGACAACTTGTCAAGACAAGACAAGAAAAGACAAGACAAGACAAGACAAGACAAGACAAGACAAGACAAGACAAGACAAGACAAGACAAGACAACTTGTCAAGACAAGACAACTTGTCAAGACAAGACAAGACAAGACAAGACAAGACAAGACAAGACAAGACAAGACAAGACAAGACAAGACAAGACAAGACAAGACAAGACAAGACAAGACAAGACAAGAAAAGACAAGACAAGAAAAGACAAGACAAGACAAGACAAGACAAGACAAGACAAGAAAATAAAAGACAAGACAAGACAAGACAACTTGTCAAGACAAGACAACTTGTCAAGACAAGACAAGACAAGACAAGACAAGACAAGACAAGACAAGACAAGACAAGACAAGACAAGACAAGACAAGACAAGACAAGACAAGACAGACAAGACAAGACAAGACAAGACAAGACAAGAAAAGACAAGAAAAGACAAGACAAGACAACTTGTCAAGACAAGACAAGACAACTTGTCAAGACAAGACAAGACAAGACAAGACAAGACAAGACAAGAAAACAAGACCAGACAAGACAAGACAAAAGACAAGACAAGACAAGACAAGACAAGACAAGACAAGACAAGACAAGACAAGACAAGACAAGACAAGACAAGACAAGACAAGACAAGACAAGACAAGACAAGAAAAGAAAAGACAAGACAAGACAAGACAAGACAAGACAAGACAAGAAAAGACAAGACAAGACAAGACAACTTGTCAAGACAAGACAAGACAACTTGTCAAGACAAGACAAGACAGACAAGACAAGACAAGACAAGACAAGACAAGACAAGACAAGACAAGACAAGACAAGACAAGACAAGACAAGACAAGACAAGACAAGACAAGAAAAGAAAGACAACTTGTCAAGACAAGACAAGACAACTTGTCAAGACAAGACAAGACAACTTGTCAAGACAAGACAAGACAACTTGTCAAGACAAGACAAGACAACTTGTCAAGACAAGACAAGACAACTTGTCAAGACAAGACAAGACAAGACAAGACAAGACAAGACAAGACAAGACAAGACAAGACAAGACAAGACAAGACAAGACAAGACAAGAAAAGACAAGACAAGAAAAGACAAGACAATATAACTTGTCAAGACAAGACAAGACAAGACAACTTGTCAAGACAAGACAAGACAACTTGTCAAGACAAGACAAGACAAGACAAGACAAGACAAGACAAGACAAGACAAGACAAGACAAGACAAGACAAGACAAGACAAGACAACTTGTCAAGACAAGACAACTTGTCAAGACAAGACAAGACAAGACAAGACAAGACAAGACAAGACAAGACAAGACAAGACAAGACAAGACAAGACAAGACAAGACAAGACAAGACAAGACAAGACAAGACAAGACAAGACAAGACAAGACAAGACAAGACAAGACAACTTGTCAAGACAAGACAACTTGTCAAGACAAGACAAGACAACTTGTCAAGACAAGACAAGACAAGACAAGACAAGACAAGACAACTTGTCAAGACAAGACAAGACAAGACAAGACAAGACAAGACAAGACAAGACAAGACAAGAAAACAAGACAAGACAAGACAAGACAAAAGAAAAGGCAAGACAAGACAAGACAAGACAAGACAAGACAAGACAAGACAAGACAAGACAAGACAACTTGTCAAGACAAGACAAGACAAGACAAGACAAGACAAGACAAGACAAGACAAGACAAGACAAGACAAGACAAGACAAGACAAGACAAGAAAAGACAAGACAAGACAAGACAAGACAACTTGTCAAGACAAGACAAGACAAGACAAGACAAGACAAGACAAGACAAGACAAGACAAGACAAGACAAGACAAGACAAGACAAGACAAGACAAGACAAGACAAGACAAGACAACTTGTCAAGACAAGACAACTTGTCAAGACAAGACAAGACAAGACAAGACAAGACAAGACAAGACAAGACAAGACAAGACAAGACAAGACAAGACAAGACAAGACAAGACAAGACAAGACAAGACAAGACAAGACAAGAAAAGACAAGAAAAGACAAGACAAGACAACTTGTCAAGACAAGACAAGACAACTTGTCAAGACAAGACAAGACAAGACAAGACAAGACAAGACAAGACAAGACAAGACAAGACAAGACAAGAAAACAAGACAAGACAAGACAAGACAAGACAAGACAAAAGACAAGACAAGACAAGACAAGACAAGACAAGACAAGACAAGACAAGACAAGACAAGACAAGACAAGACAAGACAAGACAAGACAAGACAAGAAAAGACAAGACAAGAAAAGACAAGACAAGACAAGACAAGAAAAGACAAGACAAGACAAGACAACTTGTCAAGACAAGACAAGACAAGACAACTTGTCAAGACAAGACAAGACAGACAAGACAAGACAAGACAAGACAAGACAAGACAAGACAAGACAAGACAAGACAAGACAAGACAAGACAAGACAAGACAAGACAAGACAAGACAAGAAAGACAACTTGTCAAGACAAGACAAGACAACTTGTCAAGACAAGACAAGACAACTTGTCAAGACAAGACAAGACAACTTGTCAAGACAAGACAAGACAACTTGTCAAGACAAGACAAGACAACTTGTCAAGACAAGACAAGACAAGACAAGACAAGGCAAGACAAAACAAGACAAGACAAGACAAGACAAGACAAGACAATATAAGAAAAGACAAGACAAGAAAAGACAAGACAATATAACTTGTCAAGACAAGACAAGACAAGACAACTTGTCAAGACAAGACAAGACAACTTGTCAAGACAAGACAAGAAAAGACAAGACAAGACAAGACAAGACAAGGCAAGACAAGACAAGACAAGACAAGACAAGACAAGACAACTTGTCAAGACAAGACAAGACAAGACAAGACAAGACAAGACAAGACAAGACAAGACAAGACAAGACAAGACAAGACAAGACAAGACAAGACAAGACAAGACAAGACAAGACAAGACAAGACAAGACAAGACAAGACAAGACAAGACAAGACAAGACAAGACAAGAAAACTTGTCAAGACAAGACAACTTGTCAAGACAAGACAAGACAACTTGTCAAGACAAGACAAGACAAGACAAGACAAGACAAGACAACTTGTCAAGACAAGACAAGACAAGACAAGACAAGACAAGACAAGACAAGACAAGACAAGAAAACAAAAGACAAGACAAGACAACTTGTCAAGACAAGACAAGACAAGACAAGACAAGACAAGACAAGACAAGACAAGACAAGACAAGACAAGACAAGACAAGACAAGAAAAGACAAGACAAGACAAGACAAGACAAGACAACTTGTCAAGACAAGACAAGACAAGACAAGACAAGACAAGACAAGACAAGACAAGACAAGACAAGACAAGACAAGACAAGACAAGACAACTTGTCAAGACAAGACAACTTGTCAAGACAAGACAAGACAAGACAAGACAAGACAAGACAAGACAAGACAAGACAAGACAAGACAAGACAAGACAAGACAAGACAAGACAAGACAAGACAAGAAAAGACAAGAAAAGACAAGACAAGACAACTTGTCAAGACAAGACAAGACAACTTGTCAAGACAAGACAAGACAAGACAAGACAAGACAAGACAAGACAAGACAAGACAAGACAAGACAAGACAAGACAAGACAAGACAAAAGAAAAGGCAAGACAAGACAAGACAAGACAAGACAAGACAAGACAAGACAAGACAAGACAAGACAAGACAAGAAAAGACAAGACAAGACAAGACAAGACAAGACAAGACAAGACAAGACAAGAAAAGACAAGACAAGACAAGACAAGACAAGACAAGACAAGACAAGACAAGACAAGAAAAGACAAGACAAGACAAGACAAGACAAGACAAGACAAGACAAGACAAGACAAGACAAGACAAGAAAAGACAAGACAAGACAAGACAACTTGTCAAGACAAGACAAGACAACTTGTCAAGACAAGACAAGACAACTTGTCAAGACAAGACAAGACAATTGTCAAGACAAGACAAGACAAGACAAGACAAGACAAGACAAGACAATTGTCAAGACAAGACAAGACAACTTGTCAAGACAAGACAAGACAATTGTCAAGACAAGACAAGACAACTTGTCAAGACAAGACAAGACAACTTGTCAAGACAAGACAAGACAAATTGTCAAGACAAGACAAGACAACTTGTCAAGACAAGACAAGACAACTTGTCAAGACAAGACAAGACAACTTGTCAAGACAAGACAAGACAACTTGTCAAGACAAGACAAGACAAGACAAGACAAGACAAGACAAGACAAGACAAGACAAGACAAGACAAGACAAGACAAGACAAGACAAGACAAGACAAGACAAGACAAGACAAGACAAGACAAGACAAGACAAGACAAGACAAGACAAGACAAGACAAGACAAGACAAGACAAGACAAGACAAGACAAGACAAGACAAGACAAGACAAGACAAGACAAGACAAGACAAGACAAGACAAGACAAGACAAGACAAGACAAGACAAGACAAGACAAGACAAGACAAGACAAGACAAGACAAGACAAGACAAGACAAGACAAGACAAGACAAGACAAGACAAGACAAGACAAGACAAGACAAGACAAGACAAGACAAGACAAGACAAGACAAGACAAGACAAGACAAGACAAGACAAGACAAGACAAGACAAGACAAGACAAGACAAGACAAGACAAGACAAGACAAGACAAGACAAGACAAGACAAGACAAGACAAGACAAGACAAGACAAGACAAGACAAGACAAGACAAGACAAGACAAGACAAGACAAGACAAGAAAAGACAAGACAAGACAAGACAAGACAAGACAAGACAAGACAAGACAAGACAAGTCAAGACAAGACAAGACAAGACAAGACAAGACAAGACAAGACAAGACAAGACAAGACAAGACAAGACAAGACAAGACAAGACAAGACAAGACAAGACAAGACAAGACAAGACAAGACAAGACAAGACAAGAAAAGACAAGACAAGACAAGACAAGACAAGACAAGACAAGACAAGACAAGACAAGAAAAGACAAGACAAGACAAGAAAGACAACTTGTCAAGACAAGACAAGACAACTTGTCAAGACAAGACAAGACAACTTGTCAAGACAAGACAAGACAACTTGTCAAGACAAGACAACTTGTCAAGACAAGACAAGACAACTTGTCAAGACAAGACAAGACAAGACAAGACAAGACAAGACAAGACAAGACAAGACAAGACAAGACAAGACAAGACAAGACAATATAAGAAAAGACAAGACAAGAAAAGACAAGACAATATAACTTGTCAAGACAAGACAAGACAAGACAACTTGTCAAGACAAGACAAGACAACTTGTCAAGACAAGACAAGAAAAGACAAGACAAGACAAGACAAGGCAAGACAAGACAAGACAAGACAAGACAAGACAAGACAACTTGTCAAGACAAGACAACTTGTCAAGACAAGACAAGACAAGACAAGACAAGACAAGACAAGACAAGACAAGACAAGACAAGACAAGACAAGACAAGACAAGACAAGACAAGACAAGACAAGACAAGACAAGACAAGACAAGACAAGACAAGACAAGACAAGACAAGACAAGACAAGACAAGACAAGACAAGAAAACTTGTCAAGACAAGACAACTTGTCAAGACAAGACAAGACAACTTGTCAAGACAAGACAAGACAAGACAAGACAAGACAAGACAACTTGTCAAGACAAGACAAGACAAGACAAGACAAGACAAGACAAGACAAGACAAGACAAGACAAGACAAGGCAAGACAAGACAAGACAAACATGTCAAGACAAGACAAGACAAGACAAGACAAGACAAGACAAGACAAGACAAGACAAGACAAGACAAGACAAGACAAGACAAGACAAGACAAGACAAGACAAGACAAGACAAAAAGACAAGGCAAGACAAGACAAGACAAGACAAGACAAGACAAGACAAGACAAGGCAAGGCAAGACAAACAAGACAAGACAAGGCAAGACAAGAAAAACTTGTCAAGACAAGACAAGACAACTTGTCAAGACAAGACAAGACAAGACAAGACAAGACAAGACAAGACAAGACAAGAAAGACAAGACAAGACAAGACAAGACAAGACAAGACAAGACAAGACAAGACAAGACAAGACAAGAAAACTTTTCAAGACAAGGCAACTTGTCAAGACAAGACAACTTGTCAAGACAAGACAACTTGTCAAGACAAGACAACTTGTCAAGACAAGACAACTTGTCAAGACAAGACAAGACAACTTGTCAAGACAAGACAAGACAAGACAAGACAAGACAAGACAAGACAAGACAAGACAAGACAAGACAAGACAAGACAGACAAGAAAAGACAAGACAAGACAACTTGTCAAGACAAGACAAGACAACTTGTCAAGACAAGACAAGACAACTTGTCAAGACAAGACAAGACAAGACAAGACAAGACAAGACAAGACAAGACAAGACAAGAAAAGACAAGACAAGACAAGACAAGACAAGACAAGACAAGACAAGACAAGACAAGACAAGACAAGACAAGACAAGACAAGACAAGACAAGACAAGACAAGACAAGACAAGACAAGAAAAGACAAGAAATCAAGACAAGACAACTTGTCAAGACAAGACAAGACAACTTGTCAAGACAAGACAAGACAAGACAAGACAAGACAAGACAAGACAAGACAAGACAAGACAAGACAAGACAAGACAAGACAAGACAAGACAAGACAAGACAAGACAAGACAAGACAAGACAAGACAAGACAAGACAAGACAAGACAAGACAAGACAAGACAAGACAAGACAAGACAAGACAAGACAAGACGAAACAAGACAAGACAAGACAAGACAAGACAAGACAAGACAAGACAAGACAAGACAAGACAAGACAAGACAAGACAAGACAAGACAAGACAAGACAAGACAAGGAAAGGCAACGCAAGACAAGACAAGACAAGACAAGACAAGACAAGACAAGACAAGACAAGACAAGAAAGACAAGACAAGACAAGACAAGACAACTTGTCAAGACAAGACAAGACAAGACAAGACAAGACAACTTGTCAAGACAAGACAAGACAAGACAAGACAAGACAAGACAAGACAAGACAAGACAAGAAAAGACAAGAAAAGACAAGAAAAGACAAGAAAAGACAAGACAAGACAACTTGTCAAGACAAGACAAGACAACTTGTCAAGACAAGACAAGACAAGACAAGACAAGACAAGGCAAGACAAGACAAGACAAGACAAGACAAGACAAGACAAGACAAGACAAGACAAGACAAGACAAGACAACTTGTCAAGACAAGACAAGACAACTTGTCAAGACAAGACAAGACAAGACAAGACAAGACAAGACAAGACAAGACAAGACAAGACAAGACAAGACAAGACAAGACAAGACAACTTGTCAAGACAAGACAACTTGTCAAGACAAGACAACTTGTCAAGACAAGACAAGACAAGACAAGACAAGACAAGACAAGACAAGAAAAGATAAGAAAACTTGTCAAGACAAGACAACTTGTCAAGACAAGACTTGTCAAGACAAGACAACTTGGAGACAAGACAAGACAAGACAACTTGTCAAGACAAGACAAGACAAAACAAGACAAAACAAGACAAGACAAGACAAGACAAGAAAAGACAATACAAGACAAGACAACTTGTCAAGACAAGACAAGACAACTTGTCAAGACAAGACAAGACAAGAAAAGACAAGACAAGACAAGACAAGAAAAGGCAAGAAAAGACAAGACAAGACAACTTGTCAAGACAAGACAAGAAAAGACAAGACAAGACAAGACAAGACAAGACAAGGCAAGACAAGACAACACAAGACAAGACAAGACAACTTGTCAAGACAAGACAACTTGTCAAGACAAGACAAGACAAGACAAGACAAGACAAGACAAGACAAGACAAGACAAGACAAGACAAGACAAGACAAGACAAGACAAGACAAGACAAGAAAAGACAAGACAAGAAAAGACAAGACAAGAAAAGACAAGACAAGACAAGACAAGAAAATAAAAGACAAGACAAGACAAGACAACTTGTCAAGACAAGACAACTTGTCAAGACAAGACAAGACAAGACAAGACAAGACAAGGCAAGACAAGACAAGACAAGACAAGACAAGACAAGACAAGACAAGACAAGACAAGACAAGACAAGACAAGACAGACAAGACAACACAAGACAAGACAAGACAAGAAAAGACAAGAAAAGACAAGACAAGACAACTTGTCAAGACAAGACAAGACAACTTGTCAAGACAAGACAAGACAAGACAAGACAAGACAAGACAAGACAAGACAAGAAAACAAGACAAGACAAGACAAGACAAGACAAAAGAAAAGGCAAGACAAGACAAGACAAGACAAGACAAGACAAGACAAGACAAGACAAGACAAGACAAGACAAGACAAGACAAGACAAGACAAGACAAGACAAGACAAGACAAGACAAGACAAGACAAGACAAGACAAGACAAGACAAGACAAGAAAAGACAAGACAAGACAAGACAACTTGTCAAGACAAGACAAGACAACTTGTCAAGACAAGACAAGACAAGACAAGACAAGACAAGACAAGACAAGACAAGACAAGACAAGACAAGACAAGACAAGACAAGAAAGACAACTTGTCAAGACAAGACAAGACAACTTGTCAAGACAAGACAAGACAACTTGTCAAGACAAGACAAGACAAGACAAGACAAGACAAGACAACTTGTCAAGACAAGACAAGACAACTTGTCAAGACAAGACAAGACAAGACAAGACAAGACAAGACAAGACAAAACAAGACAAGACAAGGCAAGACAAGACAATATAAGAAAAGACAAGACAAGAAAAGACAAGACAATATAACTTGTCAAGACAAGACAAGACAAGACAACTTGTCAAGACAAGACAAGACAACTTGTCAAGACAAGACAAGACAAGACAAGACAAGACAAGACAAGACAAGACAAGACAAGACAAGACAAGACAAGACAAGACAAGACAACTTGTCAAGACAAGACAACTTGTCAAGACAAGACAAGACAAGACAAGACAAGACAAGACAAGACAAGACAAGACAAGACAAGACAAGACAAGACAAGACAAGACAAGACAAGACAAGACAAGACAAGACAAGACAAGACAAGACAAGACAAGACAAGAAAACTTGTCAAGACAAGACAACTTGTCAAGACAAGACAAGACAACTTGTCAAGACAAGAAAAGACAAGAAAAGACAAGACAAGACAACTTGTCAAGACAAGACAAGAAAAGACAAGACAAGACAAGACAAGACAAGACAAGACAAGACAAGACAAGACAAGACAAGACAAGACAAGACAAGACAAGACAACTTGTCAAGACAAGACAACTTGTCAAGACAAGACAAGACAAGACAAGACAAGACAAGACAAGACAAGACAAGACAAGACAAGACAAGACAAGACAAGACAAGACAAGACAAGACAAGACAAGACAAGACAAGACAAGACAAGACAAGACAAGGCAAGACAAGACAAGACAAGACAAACAAGACAAGACAAGACAAGACAAGACAAGACAAGACAAGACAAGAAAAGACAAGACAAGACAAGACAAGACAAGACAAGGCAAGACAAGACAAGACAAGACAAGACAAGACAAGACAAGACAAGACAAGACAAGACAAGACAAGACAAGACAAGACAAGACAAGACAGACAAGACAAGACAAGACAAGACAAGACAAGAAAAGGCAAGAAAAGACAAGACAAGACAACTTGTCAAGACAAGACAAGACAAGACAACTTGTCAAGACAAGACAAGACAAGACAAGACAAGACAAGACAAGACAAGACAAGACAAGACAAGACAAGACAAGACAAGACAAGACAAGACAAGACAAGACAAGACAAGACAAGACAAGACAAGACAAGACAAGACAAGACAAGACAAGACAAGACAAGACAAGACAAGACAAGACAAGACAAGAAAAGACAAGACAAGACAAGACAACTTGTCAAGACAAGACAAGACAACTTGTCAAGACAAGACAAGACAGACAAGACAAGACAAGACAAGACAAGACAAGACAAGACAAGACAAGACAAGACAAGACAAGACAAGAAAAGACAAGACAAGACAAGAAAGACAACTTGTCAAGACAAGACAAGACAACTTGTCAAGACAAGACAAGACAACTTGTCAAGACAAGACAACTTGTCAAGACAAGACAAGACAACTTGTCAAGACAAGACAAGACAACTTGTCAAGACAAGACAAGACAAGACAAGACAAGACAAGACAAGACAAGACAAGACAAGACAAGACAAGACAAGACAAGACAATATAAGAAAAGACAAGACAAGAAAAGACAAGACAATATAACTTGTCAAGACAAGACAAGACAAGACAACTTGTCAAGACAAGACAAGACAACTTGTCAAGACAAGACAAGAAAAGACAAGACAAGACAAGACAAGACAAGGCAAGACAAGACAAGACAAGACAAGACAAGACAAGACAACTTGTCAAGACAAGACAACTTGTCAAGACAAGACAAGACAAGACAAGACAAGACAAGACAAGAAAAGACAAGACAAGACAAGACAAGACAAGACAAGACAAGACAAGACAAGACAAGACAAGACAAGACAAGACAAGACAAGACAAGACAAGACAAGACAAGACAAGACAAGACAAGACAAGACAAGACAAGACAAGACAACTTGTCAAGACAAGACAAGACAACTTGTCAAGACAAGACAAGACAGACAAGACAAGACAAGACAAGACAAGACAAGACAAGACAAGACAAGACAAGACAAGACAAGACAAGACAAGACAAGAAAAGACAAGACAAGAAAATGAAAGACAACTTGTCAAGACAAGACAAGACAACTTGTCAAGACAAGACAAGACAACTTGTCAAGACAAGACAACTTGTCAAGACAAGACAAGACAACTTGTCAAGACAAGACAAGACAACTTGTCAAGACAAGACAAGACAAGACAAGACAAGACAACGCAAGACAAGACAAGACAAGACAAGACAAGACAAGACAAGACAAGATAAGAAAAGACAAGACAAGAAAAGACAAGACAAGACAACTTGTCAAGACAAGACAAGACAAGACAACTTGTCAAGACAAGACAAGACAACTTGTCAAGACAAGACAAGACAAGACAAGACAAGACAAGACAAGGCAAGACAAGACAAGACAAGACAAGACAAGACAACTTGTCAAGACAAGACAACTTGTCAAGACAAGACAACTTGTCAAGACAAGACAAGACAAGACAAGACAAGACAAGACAAGACAAGACAAGACAAGACAAGACAAGACAAGACAAGACAAGACAAGACAAGACAAGACAAGACAAGACAAGACAAGACAAGAAAACTTGTCAAGACAAGGCAACTTGTCAAGACAAGACAAGACAACTTGTCAAGACAAGACAAGACAAGAAAAGACAAGACAAGACAAAAAGACAAGACAAGACAAGACAAGACAAGACAAGACAAGACAAGAAGACAAGGCAAGACAAGACAAGACAAGACAAGACAAGACAAGACAACTTGTCAAGACAAGACAACTTGTCAAGACAAGACAAGACAAGACAAGACAAGACAAGACAAGACAAGACAAGACAAGACAAGACAAGACAAGACAAGACAAGACAAGACAAGACAAGACAAGACAAGACAAGACAAGACAAGACAAGACAAGACAAGACAAGACAAGACAAGACAAGAAAAGACAAGACAAGACAAGACAAGACAAGGCAAGACAAGACAAGACAAGACAAGAGACAAGACAAGACAAGACAAGACAAGACAAGACAAGACAAGACAAGACAAGACAAGACAAGGCAAGGCAAGACAAGACAAGACAAGACAAGACAAGGAAAGGCAATGCAAGACAAGACAAGACAAGACAAGACAAGACAAGACAAGACAAACAAGACAAGACAAGACAAGACAAGAAAAGACAAGACAAGACAACTTGTCAAGACAAGACAAGACAAGACAAGACAACTTGTCAAGACAAGACAAGACAAGACAAGACAAGACAAGACAAGACAAGACAAGACAAGACAAGACAAGACAAGACAAGACAAGACAAGACAAGACAAGACAAGACAAGAAAAGACAAGACAAGACAAGACAACTTGTCAAGACAAGACAAGACAACTTGTCAAGACAAGACAAGACAGACAAGACAAGACAAGACAAGACAAGACAAGACAAGACAAGACAAGACAAGACAAGACAAGACAAGACAAGACAAGACAAGACAAGACAAGACAAGAAAGACAACTTGTCAAGACAAGACAAGACAACTTGTCAAGACAAGACAAGACAACTTGTCAAGACAAGACAACTTGTCAAGACAAGACAAGACAACTTGTCAAGACAAGACAAGACAACTTGTCAAGACAAGACAAGACAAGGCAAGACAAGACAAGGCAAGACAAAACAAGACAAGACAAGACAAGACAAGACAAGACAATATAAGAAAAGACAAGACAAGAAAAGACAAGACAATACAACTTGTCAAGACAAGACAAGACAAGACAACTTGTCAAGACAAGACAAGACAACTTGTCAAGACAAGACAAGAAAAGACAAGACAAGACAAGACAAGACAAGACAAGACAAGACAACACAAGACAAGACAAGACAACTTGTCAAGACAAGACAACTTGTCAAGACAAGACAAGACAAGACAAGACAAGACAAGACAAGACAAGACAAGACAAGACAAGACAAGACAAGACAAGACAAGACAAGACAAGACAAGACAAGAAAACTTGTCAAGACAAGACAACTTGTCAAGACAAGACAAGACAACTTGTCAAGACAAGACAAGACAAGACAAGACAAGACAAGACAACTTGTCAAGACAAGACAAGACAAGACAAGACAAGACAAGACAAGACAAGACAAGACAAGACAAGACAAGACAAGACAAGACAAGACAAGACAAGACAAGACAACTTGTCAAGACAAGACAACTTGTCAAGACAAGACAAGACAAGACAAGACAAGACAAGACAAGACAAGACAAGACAAGACAAGACAAGACAAGACAAGACAAGACAAGACAAGACAAGACAAGACAAGACAGACAAGACAAGACAAGACAAGAAAAGACAAGACAAGACAAGACAAGGCAAGACAAGACAAGACAAGACAAGACAAGACTAGACAAGACAAGACAAGACAAGACAAGACAAGACAAGACAAGACAAGACAAGACAAGACAAGACAAGACAAGACAAGACAAGACAAGACAAGACAAGGAAAGGCAATGCAAGACAAGACAAGACAAGACAAGACAAGACAAGACAAACAAGACAAGACAAGACAAGACAAGAAAAGACAAGACAAGACAACTTGTCAAGACAAGACAAGACAAGACAAGACAACTTGTCAAGACAAGACAAGACAAGACAAGACAAGACAAGACAAGACAAGACAAGACAAGACAAGAAAAGAAAAGACAAGACAAGAAAAGACAAGACAAGACAAGACAAGAAAAGACAAGACAAGACAAGACAACTTGTCAAGACAAGACAAGACAACTTGTCAAGACAAGACAAGACAGACAAGACAAGACAAGACAAGACAAGACAAGACAAGACAAGACAAGACAAGACAAGACAAGACAAGACAAGACAAGACAAGACAAGACAAGAAAAGACAAGACAAGACAAGAAAGACAACTTGTCAAGACAAGACAAGACAACTTGTCAAGACAAGACAAGACAACTTGTCAAGACAAGACAACTTGTCAAGACAAGACAAGACAACTTGTCAAGACAAGACAAGACAACTTGTCAAGACAAGACAAGACAAGACAAGACAAGACAAGGCAAGACAAAACAAGACAAGACAAGACAAGACAAGACAAGACAATATAAGAAAAGACAAGACAAGAAAAGACAAGACAATACAACTTGTCAAGACAAGACAAGACAAGACAACTTGTCAAGACAAGACAAGACAACTTGTCAAGACAAGACAAGAAAAGACAAGACAAGACAAGACAAGACAAGGCAAGACAAGACAACACAAGACAAGACAAGACAAGACAACTTGTCAAGACAAGACAACTTGTCAAGACAAGACAAGACAAGACAAGACAAGACAAGACAAGACAAGACAAGACAAGACAAGACAAGACAAGACAAGACAAGACAAGACAAGACAAGAAAACTTGTCAAGACAAGGCAACTTGTCAAGACAAGACAAGACAACTTGTCAAGACAAGACAAGACAAGACAAGACAAGACAAGACAACTTGTCAAGACAAGACAAGAAAAGACAAGACAAGACAAGACAAGACAAGACAAGACAAGACAAGACAAGACAATACAACACAAGACAAGACAAGACAACTTGTCAAGACAAGACAACTTGTCAAGACAAGACAAGACAAGACAAGACAAGACAAGACAAGACAAGACAAGACAAGACAAGACAAGACAAGACAAGACAAGACAAGACAAGACAAGACAAGACAAGACAAGACAAGACAAGACAAGACAAGACAAGACAAGACAAGAAAAGACAAGAAAAGAAAAGACAAGACAAGACAAGACAAGACAAGGCAAGACAAGACAAGACAAAACAAGACAAGACAAGACAAGACAAGACAAGACAAGACAAGACAAGAAAAGAAAAGACAAGACAAGACAAGACAAGACAAGACAAGACAAGACAAGACAAGACAAGACAAGGAAAGGCAGCGCAAGACAAGACAAGACAAGGCAAGACAAGACAAGACAAGACAAGACAAACAAGACAAGACAAGACAAGACAAGAAAAGACAAGACAAGACAACTTGTCAAGACAAGACAAGACAACTTGTCAAGACAAGACAAGAAAAGACAAGACAAGACAAGACAAGGCAAGGCAAGACAAGACAACACAAGACAAGACAAGACAAGACAACTTGTCAAGACAAGACAACTTGTCAAGACAAGACAAGACAAGACAAGACAAGACAAGACAAGACAAGACAAGACAAGACAAGACAAGACAAGACAAGACAAGACAAGATAAGACAAGACAAGACAAGAAAACTTGTCAAGACAAGACAACTTGTCAAGACAAGACAAGACAACTTGTCAAGACAAGACAAGACAAGAAAAGACAAGACAAGACAACTTGTCAAGACAAGACAAGAAAAGACAAGACAAGACAAGACAAGACAAGACAAGACAAGACAAGACAAGACAAGACAAGACAAGGCAAGACAAGACAAGACAAGACAACACAAGACAAGACAAGACAACTTGTCAAGACAAGACAACTTGTCAAGACAAGACAAGACAAGGCAAGACAAGACAAGACAAGACAAGACAAGACAAGACAAGACAAGACAAGACAAGACAAGACAAGACAAGACAAGACAAGACAAGACAAGACAAGACAAGAAAAGAAAAGACAAGACAAGACAAGACAAGACAAGACAAGACAAGACAAGACAAGACAAACAAGACAAGACAAGACAAGACAAGACAAGAAAAGAAAAGACAAGACAAGACAAGACAAGACAAGACAAGACAAGACAAGACAAGACAAGACAAGACAAGACAAGACAAGACAAGGAAAGGCAACACAAGACAAGACAAGACAAGACAAGACAAGACAAGACAAGACAAGACAAGACAAACAAGACAAGAAAAGACAAGACAAGAAAAGACAAGACAAGACAACTTGTCAAGACAAGACAAGACAAGACAAGACAACTTGTCAAGACAAGACAAGACAAGACAAGACAAGACAAGACAAGACAAGAAAACTTGTCAAGACAAGACAATACAACTTGTCAAGACAAGACAAGACAAGACAAGACAAGAAAAGACAAGACAAGACAAGACAAGAAAAGACAAGACAAGACAACTTGTCAAGACAAGACAAGACAACTTGTCAAGACAAGACAAGACAAGACAAGACAAGACAAGGCAAGACAAGACAAGACAAGACAAGACAAGACAACTTGTCAAGACAAGACAAGACAACTTGTCAAGACAAGACAAGACAAGACAAGACAAGACAAGACAAGACAAGACAAGACAAGACAAGACAAGACAAGACAAGACAAGACAAGATAAGAACAAGACAAGACAACTTGTCAAGACAAGACAACTTGTCAAGACAAGACAACTTGTCAAGACAAGACAAGACAACTTGTCAAGACAAGACTGTCAAGACAAGACAAGACAAGACAAGACAAGACAAGACAAGACAAGACAAGACAAGACAAGAAAAGACAAGACAAGACAACTTGTCAAGACAAGACAAGACAACTTGTCAAGACAAGACAAGACAAGACAAGACAAGACAAGACAAGACAAGACAAGACAAGACAAGACAAGACAAGACAAGACAAGACAAGACAAGACAAGACAAGACAAGACAAGACAAGACAAGACAAGACAAGACAAGACAAGACAAGACAAGACAAGACAAGACAAGACAAGACAAGACAAGACAAGACAAGACAAGACAAGACAAGACAAGACAAGACAAAACAAGACAAGACAAGACAAGACAAGACAAGACAAGACAAGACAAGACAAGACAAGACAAGACAAGACAAGACAAGACAAGACAAGACAAGACAAGACAAGACAAGACAAGACAAGACAAGGCAAGGCAAGACAAGACGAGACGAGACAAGACAAGACAAGACAAGACAAGACAAGACAAGACAAGAAAAGAAAAGACAAGACAAGACAAGACAAGACAAGGAAAGGCAGCGCAAGACAAGACAAGACAAGACAAGACAAGACAAGACAAGACAAGACAAGGCAAGACAAACAAGACAAGACAAGACAAGACAAGACAAGAAAAGACAAGACAAGACAACTTGTCAAGACAAGACAAGACAAGACAAGACAACTTGTCAAGACAAGACAAGACAAGACAAGACAAGACAAGACAAGACAAGACAAGAAAAGACAAGACAAGACAAGAAAACTTGTCAAGACAAGACAAGACAACTTGTCAAGACAAGACAAGACAAGACAAGACAAGACAAGACAAGACAAGACAAGACAAGACAAGAAAAGACAAGACAAGAAAAGACAAGACAAGACAAGACAAGACAAGACAAAACAAGACAAGACAAGACAAGACAAGACAACACAAGACACACAAGAAAAGAAAAGACAAGACAAGACAAGACAAGACAAGACAAGACAAGACAAGACAAGACAAGACAAGACAAGACAAGACAAGACAAGACAAGACAAGACAAGACAAGACAAGACAAGACAAGACAAGACAACACAAGACAAGACAAGACAAGACAAGACAAGAAAAGACAAGAAAAGACAAGACAAGACAACTTGTCAAGACAAGACAAGACAACTTGTCAAGACAAGACAAGACAAGACAAGACAAGACAAGACAAGACAAGACAAGACAAGACAAGACAAGACAAGACAAGACAAGACAAGACAAGACAAGACAAGACAAGACAAGACAAGACAAGAAAAGGCAAGAAAAGACAAGACCAGACAACTTGTCAAGACAAGACAAGACAACTTGTCAAGACAAGACAAGAAAAGACAAGACAAGACAAGACAAGACAAGACAAGACAAGACAAGACAAGACAAGACAAGACAAGACAAGACAAGACAAGACAAGAAAAGAAAAGACAAGACAAGACATGACAAGGCAAGACAAGACAAGACAAGACAAGACAAGACAAGACAAGACAAGACAAGACAAGACAAGACAAGACAAGAAAAGACAAGACAAGACAAGACAAGACAAGACAAGACAAGACAAGACAAGAAAAGACAAGACAAGAAAAGAAAGACAACTTGTCAAGACAAGACAAGACAACTTGTCAAGACAAGACAAGACAACTTGTCAAGACAAGACAAGACAAGACAAGACAAGACAACTTGTCAAGACAAGACAAGACAACTTGTCAAGACAAGACAAGACAAGACAAGACAAGACAAGACAAGACAACACAAGACAAGACAAGACAAGGCAAGACAAGACAATATAAGAAAAGACAAGACAAGAAAATACAAGACAATATAACTTGTCAAGACAAGACAAGACAAGACAACTTGTCAAGACAAGACAAGACAACTTGTCAAGACAAGACAAGACAAGACAAGACAAGACAAGACAAGGCAAGACAACACAAGACAAGACAAGACAAGACAAGACAAGACAAGACAACTTGTCAAGACAAGACAACTTGTCAAGACAAGACAAGACAAGACAAGACAAGACAAGACAAGACAAGACAAGACAAGACAAGACAAGACAAGACAAGACAAGACAAGACAAGACAAGACAAGACAAGACAAGACAAGACAAGACAAGACAAGAAAACTTGTCAAGACAAGACAACTTGTCAAGACAAGACAAGACAACTTGTCAAGACAAGAAAAGACAAGACAAGACAAGACAAGACAACTTGTAAAGACAAGACAAGACAAGACAAGACAAGACAAGACAAGACAAGACAAGACAAGACAAGACAAGACAAGACAAGACAAGACAACACAAGACAAGACAAGACAACTTGTCAAGACAAGACAACTTGTCAAGACAAGACAAGACAAGACAAGACAAGACAAGACAAGACAAGACAAGACAAGACAAGACAAGACAAGACAAGACAAGACAAGACAAGACAAGACAAGACAAGACAAGACAAGACAAGACAAGACAAGACAAGAAAAGAAAAGACAAGACAAGACAAGACAAGGCAAGACAAGGCAAGACAAGACGAGACAAGACAAGACAAGACAAGACAAGACAAGAAAAGACAAGACAAGACAAGACAAGACAAGGCAAGACAAGACAAGACAAGACAAGACAAGACAAGACAAGGAAAGGCAACGCAAGACAAGACAAGACAAGACAAGACAAGACAAGACAAGACAAGACAAACAAGACAAGAAAAGACAAGACAAGAAAAGACAAGACAAGACAACTTGTCAAGACAAGACAAGACAAGACAAGACAACTTGTCAAGACAAGACAAGACAAGACAAGACAAGACAAGACAAGACAAGACAAGACAAGACAAGACAAGACAAGACAAGACAAGACAAGACAAGACAAGACAAGACAAGACAAGACAAGACAAGACAAGACAAGACAAGACAAGACAAGACAAGACAAGACAAGACAAGACAAGACAAGACAAGACAAGGCAAGACAAGACAAGACAAGACGAAACAAGACAAGACAAGACAAGACAAGACAAGACAAGACAAGAAAAGAAAAGACAAGACAAGACAAGACAAGACAAGACAAGGAAAGGCAACGCAAGACAAGACAAAGACAAGACAAGACAAGACAAGACAAGACAAGACAAGACAAGACAAGACAAGACAAGGCAAGACAAACAAGACAAGACAAGACAAGACAAGACAAGAAAAGACAAGACAAGACAACTTGTCAAGACAAGACAAGACAAGACAAGACAACTTGTCAAGACAAGACAAGACAAGACAAGACAAGACAAGACAAGACAAGACAAGACAAGACAAGATAAGAAAACTTGTCAAGACAAGACAATACAACTTGTCAAGACAAGACAAGACAAGACAAGACAAGACAAGACAAGACAAGACAAGACAAGACAAGACAAGACAAGACAAGACAAGAAAAGAAGACAAGACAAGACAAGACAAGACAAGAAAAGACAAGACAAGACAACTTGTCAAGACAAGACAAGACAACTTGTCAAGACAAGACAAGACAAGGCAAGACAAGACAAGACAAGACAAAACAAGACAAGACAAGACAAGACAAGACAAGACAAGACAACTTGTCAAGACAAGACAAGACAAGACAACTTGTCAAGACAAGACAAGACAAGACAAGACAAGACAAGACAAGACAAGACAAGACAAGACAAGACAAGACAAGACAACTTGTAAAGACAAGACAAGAAAAGACAAGACAAGACAAGACAAGACAAGACAAGGCAAGACAAGACAACACAAGACAAGACAAGACAACTTGTCAAGACAAGACAACTTGTCAAGACAAGACAAGACAAGGCAAGACAAGACAAGACAAGACAAGACAAGACAAGACAAGACAAGACAAGACAAGACAAGACAAGAAAAGACAAGAAAAGAAAAGACAAGACAACTTGTCAAGACAAGACAAGACAACTTGTCAAGACAAGACAAGACAAGACAAGACAAGACAAGACAAGACAAGAAAACAAGACAAGACAAGACAAGACAAGACAAAAACAAAAGAAAAAGCAAGACAAGACAAGACAAGACAAGACAAGACAAGACAAGACAAGATAAGACAAGACAAGACAAGACAAGACAAGACAAGACAAGACAAGACAAGACAAGACAAGACAAGACAAGACAAGACAAGACAAGACAAGACAAGACAAGACAAGACAGACAAGACAAGACAAGACAAGACAAGACAAGAAAAGACAAGAAAAGACAAGACAAGACAACTTGTCAAGACAAGACAAGACAACTTGTCAAGACAAGACAAGACAAGACAAGACAAGACAAGACAAGACAAGACAAGACAAGACAAGACAAGACAAGACAAGACAAGACAAGACAAGAAAACAAGACAAGACAAGACAAGACAAGACAAAAGAAAAAAGCAAGACAAGACAAGACAAGACAAGACAAGACAAGACAAGACAAGACAAGACAAGACAAGACAAGACAAGACAAGACAAGACAAGACAAGACAAGACAAGACAAGACAAGACAAGACAAGACAAGACAAGACAAGACAAGAAAAGACAAGACAAGACAAGACAAGACAAGATGAGACAAGACAAGACAAGACAAGACAAGACAAGACAACTTGTCAAGACAAGACAACTTGTCAAGACAAGACAACTTGTCAAGACAAGACAAGACAACTTGTCAAGACAAGACAAGACAACTTGTCAAGACAAGACAAGACAACTTGTCAAGACAAGACAAGACAAGACAAGACAAGACAAGACAAGACAAGACAAGACAAGACAAGACAAGACAAGACAAGACAAGACAAGACAAGACAAGACAAGACAAGACAAGACAAGACAAGACAAGACAAGACAAGACAAGACAAGACAAGACAAGACAAGACAAGACAAGACAAGACAAGACAAGACAAGACAAGACAAGACAAGACAACAAGAAAAGAAAGACAACTTGTCAAGACAAGACAAGACAACTTGTCAAGACAAGACAAGACAACTTGTCAAGACAAGACAAGACAACTTGTCAAGACAAGACAAGACAAGACAAGACAAGACAAGACAAGACAAGACAAGACAAGACAAGACAAGACAACTTGTCAAGACAAGACAAGACAACTTGTCAAGACAAGACAAGACAAGACAAGACAAGACAAGACAAGACAAGACAAGACAAGACAAGACAAGACAAGACAAGACAAGAAAAGAAAAGAAAAGAAAAGACAAGACAAGACAAGGCAAGGCAAGGCAAGGCAAGACGAGACGAAACGAGACGAGACAAGACAAGACAACACAACACAAGAAAAGAAAAGACCAGACAAGACATGACAAGGCAAGGCAAGACAAGACAAGACAAGATAAGACAAGGAAAGGCAACGCAAGACAAGACAAGACAAGACAAGTCAAGGCAAGACAAACAAGACAAGACAAGGAAGACAAGAAAACACAAGACAAGACAACTTGTCAAGACAAGACAAGACAAGACAAGATAAGACAACATGTCAAGACAAGACAAGACAAGACAAGACAAGACAAGACAAGACAAGACAAGACAAGAAAAGACAAGACAAGACAAGAAAAGACAAGAAAAGACAAGACCAGACAACTTGTCAAGACAAGACAAGACAACTTGTCAAGACAACACAAGACAAGGCAAGGCAAGACAAGACAAGACAAAACAAGACAAGACAAGACAAGACAAGACAAGACAAGACAAGACAAGACAAGACAAGACAAGACAAGACAACTTGTCAAGACAAGACAAGACAACTTGTCAAGACAAGACAAGACAAGACAAGACAAGACACGAAAAGACAAGACAAGACAAGCCAAGACAAGACAAGACAAGACAAGACAACTTGTCAAGACAAGACAACTTGTCAAGACAAGACAATTTGTCAAGACAAGACAAGACAAGACAAGACAAGACAAGACAAGACAAGAAAAGATAAGAAAACTTGTGAAGACAAGACAACGTGTCAAGACACGATTTCTTGTCAAGACAAGACAACTTGTCGAAACAAGACAAGACAAGACAAGTTATCAAGACAAGACAAGACAAGACAAAACAAAACAAGACAAGACAAGACAAGACAAGCAAAGATAATACAAGACAAGACAACTTGTCAAGACAAGACAAGACAACTTGTCAAGACAAGACAAGATAAGAAAAGACAAGACAAGACAAGACAAGAAAAGGCAAGAAAAGACAAGACCAGACAACTTGTCAAGACAAGACAAGAAAAGACAAGACAAGACAAGACAAGACAAGACAAGGCAAGACAAGACAAGACAAGACAAGACAAGACAACTTGTCAAGACAAGACAACTTGTCAAGACAAGACAAGACAAGACAAGGCAAGGCAAGACAAGACAAGACAAGACAAGACAAGACAAGACAAAACAAGACAAGACAAGACAAGACAAGAAAAGACAAGACAAGAAAAGACAAGACAAGAAAAGACAAGACAAGACAAGACAAGACAATAAAAGACAAGACAAGACAAGACAACTTGTCAAGACAAGACAACTTGTCAAGACAAGACAAGACAAGACAAGACAAGACAAGACAAGACAAGACAAGACAAGACAAGACAAGACAAGACAAGACAAGACAAGCCAAGACAAGACAAGACAAGATAAGGCAAGACAATATAAGAAAAGACAAGACAAGACAAGAAAAGGCAAGAAAAGACAAGACCAGACAACTTGTCAAGACAAGACAAGACAACTTGTCAAGACAAGACAAGACAAGACAAGACAAGACAAGACAAGACAAGACAAGAAAACAAAACAAAACAAAACAAAACAAAAGAAAAAGCAAGACAAGACAAGACAAGACAAGACAAGAAAAGACAAGACAAGACAAGACAAGACAAGACAAGACAAGACAAGACAAGACAATACAAGACAAGAAAAGAAAAGAAAAGACAAGACAAGACAAGACAAGATAAGAGAAGACAAGAAAAGACAAGACAAGACAAGACAACTTGTCAAGACAAGACAAGACAACTTGTCAAGACAAGACAAGACAGACAAGACAAGACAAGACAAGACAAGACAAGACAAGACAAGACAAGACAAGACAAGACAAGAAAAGAAAGACAACTTGTCAAGACAAGACAAGACAACTTGTCAAGACAAGACAAGACAACTTGTCAAGACAAGACAAGACAACTTGTCAAGACAAGACAAGACAACTTGTCAAGACAAGACAAGACAACTTGTCAAGACAAGACAAGACAAGGCAAGGCAAGACCAGGCAAGACAAAACAAGACAAGACAAGGCAAGACAAGACAATATAAGAAAAGACAAGACAAGAAAAGACAAGACAATATAACTTGTCAAGACAAGACAAGACAAGACAACTTGTCAAGACAAGACAAGACAACTTGTCAAGACAAGACAAGAAAAGACAAGACAAGACAAGACAAGACAAGGCAAGACAACACAACACAAGACAAGACAAGACAAGACAACTTGTCAAGTCAAGACAACTTGTCAAGACAAGACAAGACAAGACAAGACAAGGCAAGACAAGACAAGACAAGACAAGACAAGACAAGACAAGACAAGACAAGACAATACAAGACAAGACAAGACAAGACAAGACAAGATAAGATAAGATAAGATAAGATAGGAAAACTTGTCAAGACAAGGCAACTTGTCAAGACAAGACAAGACAACTTGTCAAGAAAAGAAAAGACAAGAAAAGACAAGACAAGACAACTTGTAAAGACAAGACAAGACAAGACAAGACAAGACAAGACAAGACAAGACAAGACAAGGCAAGACAAGACAAGACAAGACAAGACAAGACAAGACAAGACAACTTGTCAAGACAAGACAACTTGTCAAGACAAGACAAGACAAGGCAAGGCAAGACAAGACAAGACAAGACAAGACAAGACAAGACAAGACAAGACAAGACAAGACAAGACAAGACAAGACAAGACAAGACAAGAAAAGACAAGACAAGACAAGACAAGACAAGACAAGACAAGACAAAACAAGACAAGACAAGACAAGACAAGACAAGACAAGACAAGACAAGAAAAGACAAGACAAGACAAGACAAGACAAGACAAGGCAAGACAAGACAAGACAAGACAAGACAAGACAAGACAAGACAAGACAAGACAAGACAAGACAAGACAGACAAGACAAGACAAGACAAGACAAGACAAGAAAAGACAAGAAAAGACAAGACAAGACAACTTGTCAAGACAAGACAAGACAAGACAACTTGTCAAGACAAGACAAGACAAGACAAGACAAGACAAGACAAGACAAGACAAGACAAGACAAGACAAGACAAGACAAGAAAAGACAAGACAAGACAAGACAAGACAAGACAAGACAAGACAAGACAAGACAAGAAAAGACAAGAAAAGACAAGACAAGACAAGACAAGACAAGACAAGACAAGACAAGAAAAGATAAGACAAGACAAGACAACTTGTCAAGACAAGACAAGACAACTTGTCAAGACAAGACAAGACAGACAAGACAAGACAAGACAAGACAAGACAAGACAAGACAAGACAAGACAAGACAAGACAAGACAAGACAAGAAAAGACAAGACAAGAAAATGAAAGACAACTTGTCAAGACAAGACAAAACGACTTGTCAAGACAAGACAAGACAACTTGGCAAGACAAGACAACTTGTCAAGACAAGACAAGACAACTTGTCAAGACAAGACAAGACAACTTGTCAAGACAAGACAAGACAAGACAAGGCAAGACCAGGCAAGACAAGACAAGACAAGACAAGACAAGGCAAGACAAGACAATATAAGAAAAGACAAGACAAGAAAAGACAAGACAATATAACTTGTCAAGACAAGACAAGACAAGACAACTTGTCAAGACAAGACAAGACAACTTGTCAAGACAAGACAAGAAAAGACAAGACAAGACAAGACAAGACAAGACAAGACAACACAACACAAGACAAGACAAGACAAGACAACTTGTCAAGACAAGACAACTTGTCAAGACAAGACAAGACAAGACAAGACAAGACAAGACAAGAAAAGACAAGAGAAGACAAGACAAGACAAGACAAGACAAGACAAGACAAGACAAGAAAAGACAAGACAAGACAAGACAAGACAAGACAAGACAAGACAAGACAAGACAAGACAAGAAAATATAAGACAAGACAAGACAACTTGTCAAGACAAGACAAGACAACTTGTCAAGACAAGACAAGACAAGACAAGACAAGACAAGACAAGACAAGACAAGACAAGACAAGACAAGACAAGACAAGACAAGACAAGACAAGACAAGACAAGACAAGAAAAGACAAGACAAGAAAAGAAAGACAACTTGTCAAGACAAGACAAGACAACTTGTCAAGACAAGACAAGACAACTTGTCAAGACAAGACAACTTGTCAAGACAAGACAAGACAACTTGTCAAGACAAGACAAGACAACTTGTCAAGACAAGACAAGACAAGGCAAGACAAGACCACGCAAGACAAGACAAGACAAGACAAGACAAGACAAGACAAGACAATACAAGAAAAGACAAGACAAGAAAAGACAAGACAATATAACTTGTCAAGACAAGACAAGACAAGACAACTTGTCAAGACAAGACAAGACAACTTGTCAAGACAAGACAAGACAAGACAAGACAAGACAAGACAAGACAAGACAAGACAACACAACACAAGACAAGACAAGACAACTTGTCAAGACAAGACAACTTGTCAAGACAAGACAACTTGTCAAGACAAGACAAGACAAGACAAGACAAGACAAGACAAGACAAGACAAGACAAGACAATACAAGACAAGACAAGACAAGACAAGACAAGACAAGACAAGACAAGACAAGACAAGACAAGACAAGAAAACTTGTCAAGACAAGACAACTTGTCAAGACAAGACAAGACAACTTGTCAAGACAAGACAAGACAAGAAAAGACAAGACAAGACAACTTGTAAAGACAAGACAAGACAAGACAAGACAAGACAAGACAAGACAAGGTAAGACAAGGCAAGGCAAGACAATACAACACAAGACAAGACAAGACAACTTGTCAAGTCAAGACAACTTGTCAAGACAAGACAAGACAAGACAAGGCAAGACAAGACAAGACAAGACAAGACAAGACAAGACAAGACAAGACAAGACAAGACAAGACAAGACAAGACAAGACAAGACAAGACAAGACAAGACAAGACAAGACAAGACAAGACAAGACAAGAAAAGACAAGACAAGACAAGACAAGGCAAGGCAAGGCAAGACAAGACGAGACGAGATTTGACAAGACAAGACAAGACAAGACAAGACAAGACAAGACAAGAAAAGACCAGACAAGACAAGACAAGACAAGACAAGACAAGACAAGACAAGACAAGACAAGGAAAGGCAACGCAAGACAAGACAAGACAAGACAAGACAAGACAAGGCAAGACAAACAAGACAAGACAAGGCAAGACAAGAAAAGACAAGACAAGACAACTTGTCAAGACAAGACAAGACAAGACAAGACAACATGTCAAGACAAGACAAGACAAGACAAGACAAGACAAGACAAGACAAGACAAGAAAAGAAAAGAAAAGAAAAGACAAGACAAGAAAAGACAAGATGAGAGAAGCCAAGAAAATATAAGACAAGACAAGACAACTTGTCAAGACAAGACAAGACAACTTGTCAAGACAAGACAAGACAGACAAGACAAGACAAGACAAGACAAGACAAGACAAGACAAGACAAGACAAGACAAGACAAGAAAAGACAAGACAAGAAAATGAAAGACAACTTGTCAAGACAAGACAAAACAACTTGTCAAGACAAGACAAGACAACTTGTCAAGACAAGACAACTTGTCAAGACAAGACAAGACAACTTGTCAAGACAAGACAAGACAACTTGTCAAGACAAGACAAGACAAGGCAAGACAAGACAAGGCAAGACAAAACAAGACAAGACAAGACAAGGCAAGACAAGACAATATAAGAAAAGACAAGACAAGAAAATACAAGACAATATAACTTGTCAAGACAAGACAAGACAAGACAACTTGTCAAGACAAGACAAGACAACTTGTCAAGACAAGACAAGAAAAGACAAGACAAGACAAGACAAGACAAGGCAAGACAACACAACACAAGACAAGACAAGACAACTTGTCAAGTCAAGACAACTTGTCAAGACAAGACAAGACAAGACAAGACAAGACAAGACAAGACAAGACAAGACAAGACAAGACAAGACAAGACAAGATAAGATAAGATAAGATAAGATAAGAAAACTTGTCAAGACAAGGCAACTTGTCAAGACAAGACAAGACAACTTGTCAAGAAAAGAAAAGACAAGAAAAGACAAGACCAGACAACTTGTAAATACAAGACAAGAAAAGACAAGACAAGACAAGACAAGACAAGACAAGGTAAGGCAAGGCAAGGCAAGACAATACAACACAAGACAAGACAAGACAACTTGTCAAGTCAAGACAACTTGTCAAGACAAGACAAGACAAGACAAGACAAGACAAGACAAGACAAGACAAGACAAGACAAGACAAGACAAGACAAGACAAGACAAGACAAGACAAGACAAGACAGACAAGACAAGACAAGAAAAGAAAAGACAAGACAAGACAAGACAAGGCAAGGCAAGGCAGGACGAGACGAGACGAGATTTGACAAGACAACACAACACAACACAACACAAGAAAAGAAAAGACCAGACAAGACATGACAAGGCAAGGCAAGACAAGACAAGACAAGACAAGACAAGGAAAGGCAACGCAAGACAAGACAAGACAAGACAAGGCAAGGCAAGACAAACAAGACAAGACAAGGCAAGACAAGAAAAGACAAGACAAGACAACTTGTCAAGACAAGACAAGACAAGACAAGACAACATGTCAAGACAAGTCAAGACAAGACAAGACAAGACAATACAAGAAAAGAAAAGAAAAGAAAAGAAAAGAAAAGACAAGACAAGAAAAGACAAGATGAGAGAAGCCAAGAAAATATAAGACAAGACAAGACAACTTGTCAAGACAAGACAAGACAACTTGTCAAGACAAGACAAGACAGACAAGACAAGACAAGACAAGACAAGACAAGACAAGACAAGACAAGACAAGACAAGACAAGACAAGACAAGACAAGACAAGACAAGAAAAGACAAGACAAGAAAATGAAAGACAACTTGTCAAGACAAGACAAAACAACTTGTCAAGACAAGACAAGACAACTTGTCAAGACAAGACAACTTGTCAAGACAAGACAAGACAACTTGTCAAGACAAGACAAGACAACTTGTCAAGACAAGACAAGACAAGGCAAGGCAAGACCAGGCAAGACAAAACAAGACAAGACAAGACAAGGCAAGACAAGACAATATAAGAAAAGACAAGACAAGAAAAGACAAGACAATATAACTTGTCAAGACAAGACAATACAAGACAACTTGTCAAGACTAGACAAGACAACTTGTCTAGACAAAACAAGAAAAGACAAGACAAGATAAGACAAGGCAAGGCAAGACAACACAACACAAGACAAGACAAGACAAGACAACTTGTCAAGTCAAGACAACTTGTCAAGACAAGACAAGACAAGACAAGACAAGACAAGACAAGACAAGACAAGACAAGACAAGATAAGATAAGATAAGATAAGATAAGAAAACTTGTCAAGACAAGGCAACTTGTCAAGACAAGACAAGACAACTTGTCAAGAAAAGAAAAGACAAGAAAAGACAAGACAAGACAACTTGTCAAGACAAGACAAGACAAGACAAGACAAGACAAGACAAGACAAGACAAGACAAGACAAGGCAAGGCAAGGCAAGACAATACAACACAAGACAAGACAAGACAACTTGTCAAGACAAGACAACTTGTCAAGACAAGACAAGACAAGGCAAGGCAAGACAAGACAAGACAAGACAAGACAAGACAAGACAAGACAAGACAAGACAAGACAAGACAAGATAAGGCAAGACAAGACAAGACAAGACAAGACAAGACAAGACAAGACAAGAAAAGACAATAAAAGAAAAGACAAGACAAGACAAGACAAGGCAAGGCAAGGCAAGACGAGACGAAACGAGACGAGACGAGACAAGACAACACAACACAACACAACACAAGAAAAGAAAAGACCAGACAAGACATGACAAGGCAAGTCAAGACAAGACAAGACAAGACAAGACAAGACAAGACAAGGCAAGACAAGACAAGACAAGGCAAGACAAGACAAGGCAAGGCAAGACAAACAAGACAAGAAAAGGCAAGACAAGAAAAGACAAGACAAGACAACTTGTCAAGACTAGACAAGACAACTTGTCAAGACAAAACAAGAAAAGACAAGACAAGATAAGACAAGGCAAGGCAAGACAACACAACACAAGACAAGACAAGACAAGACAACTTGTCAAGTCAAGACAACTTGTCAAGACAAGACAAGACAAGACAAGACAAGACAAGACAAGACAAGACAAGACAAGACAAGACAAGACAAGACAAGACAAGATAAGATAAGATAAGATAAGAAAACTTGTCAAGACAAGGCAACTTGTCAAGACAAGACAAGACAACTTGTCAAGAAAAAAAAGACAAGAAAAGACAAGACAAGACAACTTGTAAATACAAGACAAGAAAAGACAAGACAAGACAAGACAAGACAAGACAAGACAAGACAAGACAAGACAAGACAAGGCAAGGCAAGGCAAGACAACACAACACAAGACAAGACAAGACAACTTGTCAAGTCAAGACAACTTGTCAAGACAAGACAAGACAAGACAAGGCAAGACAAGACAAGACAAGACAAGACAAGACAAGACAAGACAAGAAGACAAGACAAGACAAGACAAGACAAGACAAGACAAGACAAGACAAGACAAGACAAGACAAGACAAGACAAGACAAGACAAGACAAGAAAAGAAAAGACAAGACAAGACAAGACAAGGCAAGGCAAGGCAAGACGAGACGAAACGAGACGAGACAACACAACACAACACAACACAAGAAAAGAAAAGACCAGACAAGACATGACAAGGCAAGGCAAGACAAGACAAGACAAGACAAGACAAGACAAGACAAGACAAGACAAGACAAGACAAGGAAAGGCAACGCAAGACAAGACAAGACAAGACAAGACAAGACAAGACAAGGCAAGGCAAGACAAACAAGACAAGAAAAGGCAAGACAAGAAAAGACAAGACAAGACAACTTGTCAAGACAAGACAAGACAAGATAAGACAACATGTCAAGACAAGTCAAGACAAGACAAGACAAGACAAGACAAGATAAGAAAACTTGTCAAGGCAAGACAATACAACTTGCCAAGACAAGACAAGACAAGACAAGACAAGAAAAGACAAGACAAGAAAAGACAAGAAAAGACAAGACCAGACAACTTGTCAAGACAAGACAAGACAACTTGTCAAGACAACACAAGACAAGGCAAGGCAAGACAAGGCAAGACAAAACAAGACAAGACAAGACAAGACAAGACAACTTGTCAAGACAAGACAAGACAACTTGTCAAGACAAGACAAGACAAGACAAGACAAGACAAGACAAGACAAGACAAGACAAGACAAGACAAGACAAGATAAGAAAACTTTTCAAGACAAGGCAACTTGTCAAGACAAGACAACTTGTCAAGACAAGACAACTTGTCAAGACAAGACAAGGCAACTTGTCAAGACCAGACGTGTCAAGACAAGACTAGACAAGACAAGACAAGACAAGACAACATAACACAACACAACACAAGAAAAGACAAGACAAGACAACTTGTCAAGACAAGACAAGACAACTTGTCAAGACAAGACAAGACAAGACAAGACAAGACAAGACAAGACAAGACAAGACAAGACAAGACAAGACAAGACAAGACAAGACAAGACAAGACAAGACAAGACAAGACAAGACAAGACAAGACAAGACAAGACAAGACAAGACAAGACAAGACAAGACAAGACAAGACAAGACAAGACAAGACAAGACAAGACAAGACAAGACAAGACAAGACAAGACAAGACAAGACAAGACAAGACAAGACAAGACAAGACAAGACAAGACAAGACAAGACAAGACAAGACAAGACAAGACAAGACAAGACAAGACAAGGCAAGGCAAGACGAGACGAAACGAGACGAGACAAGACAACACAACACAACACAACACAACACAAGAAAAGAAAAGACCAGACAAGACAAGACAAGACAAGGAAAGGCAACGCAAGACAAGACAAGACAAGACAAGACAAGACAAGACAAGGCAAGGCAAGGCAAGACAAACAAGACAAGACAAGGCAAGGCAAGACAAGAAAAGACAAGACAAGACAACTTGTCAAGACAAGACAAGACAAGATAAGACAACATGTCAAGACAAGTGAAGACAAGACAAGACAAGACAAGACAAGACAAGACAAGAAAAGACAAGACAAGATAAGAAAACTTGTCAAGGCAAGACAATACAACTTGTCAAGACAAGACAAGACAAGACAAGACAAGACAAGACAAGACAAGACAAGAAAAGAAAAGACAAGACAAGACAAGACAAGACAAGACAAGGCAAGGCAAGACGAGACGAAACGAGACGAGACAAGACAAGACAACACAACACAAGACAAGAAAAGAAAAGACCAGACAAGACATGACAAGGCAAGGCAAGACAAGACAAGACAAGACAAGACAAGACAAGACAAGACAAGACAAGACAAGACAAGACAAGACAAGACAACACAAGACAAGACAAGACAAGACAAGACAAGAAAAGGCAAGAAAAGACAAGACAAGACAACTTGTCAAGACAAGACAAGACAACTTGTCAAGACAAGACAAGACAAGACAAGACAAGACAAGACAAGACAAGACAAGACAAGACAAGACAAGACAAGACAAGACAAGACAAGACAAGACAAGACAAGACAAGACAAGACAAGAAAAGGCAAGAAAAGACAAGACCAGACAACTTGTCAAGACAAGACAAGACAACTTGTCAAGACAAGAAAAGAAAAGACAAGACAAGACAAGGCAAGGCAAGGCAAGACGAGACGAAACGAGACGAGACAAGACAAGACAACACAACACAACACAAGAAAAGAAAAGACCAGACAAGACAAGACAAGACAAGGCAAGACAAGACAAGACAAGACAAGACAAGACAAGACAAGACAAGACAAGACAAGACAAGACAAGACAAGACAAGAAAAGACAAGACAAGACAAGACAAGACAAGACAAGACAAGACAAGACAAGAAAAGACAAGACAAGAAAATGAAAGACAACTTGTCAAGACAAGACAAAACAACTTGTCAAGACAAGACAAGACAACTTGTCAAGACAAGACAAGACAACTTGTCAAGACAAGACAACTTGTCAAGACAAGACAAGACAACTTGTCAAGACAAGACAAGACAAGGCAAGGCAAGACCAGGCAAGACAAAACAAGACAAGACAAGACAAGACAAGACAAGACAATATAAAAAAAGACAAGACAAGAAAAGACAAGACAATATAACTTGTCAAGACAAGACAAGACAAGACAACTTGTCAAGACAAGACAAGACAACTTGTCAAGACAAGACAAGAAAAGACAAGACAAGATAAGACAAGGCAAGACAACACAACACAAGACAAGACAAGACAAGACAAGACAAGACAACTTGTCAAGTCAAGACAACTTGTCAAGACAAGACAAGACAAGACAAGACAAGACAAGACAAGACAAGACAATACAAGACAATACAAGACAAGACAAGATAAGATAAGATAAGATAAGATAAGATAAGATAAGATAAGATAAGATAAGAAAACTTGTCAAGACAAGGCAACTTGTCAAGACAAGACAAGACAACTTGTCAATAAAAGAAAAGACAAGAAAAGACAAGACCAGACAACTTGTAAATACAAGACAAGAAAAGACAAGACAAGACAAGACAAGACAAGACAAGACAAGACAAGGCAAGGCAAGGCAAGACAATACAACACAAGACAAGACAAGACAACTTGTCAAGTCAAGACAACTTGTCAAGACAAGACAAGACAGGGCAAGACAAGACAAGACAAGACAAGACAAGACAAGACAAGACAAGACAAGACAAGACAAGACAAGACAAGACAAGACAAGACAAGACAAGACAAGACAAGACAAGACAAGACAAGAAAAGAAAAGACAAGACAAGACAAGACAAGGCAAGGCAAGGCAAGACAAGACGAAACGAGACGAGACAACACAACACAACACAAGAAAAGAAAAGACAAGACAAGACATGACAAGGCAAGACAAGACAAGACAAGACAAGACAAGACAAGACAAGGAAAGGCAACGCAAGACAAGACAAGACAAGACAAGACAAGACAAGACAAGACAAGACAAGACAAACAAGACAAGAAAAGGCAAGACAAGAAAAGACAAGACAAGACAACTTGTCAAGACAAGACAAGACAAGATAAGACAACATGTCAAGACAAGTCAAGACAAGACAAGACAAGACAAGACAAGACAAGACAAGACAAGACAAGACAAGACAAGACAAGACAAGACAAGACAAGACAAGACAAGACAAGACAAGACAAGACAAGACAAGACAAGACAAGACAAGACAAGACAAGACAAGACAAGACAAGGCAAGGCAAGGCAAGACGAGACGAAACGAGACGAGACAACACAACACAACACAACACAACACAAGAAAAGAAAAGACCAGACAAGACAAGACAAGACAAGGAAAGGCAACGCAAGACAAGACAAGACAAGACAAGACAAGACAAGACAAGACAAGACAAGGCAAGGCAAGGCAAGACAAACAAGACAAGACAAGGCAAGGCAAGACAAGAAAAGACAAGACAAGACAACTTGTCAAGACAAGACAAGACAAGATAAGACAACATGTCAAGACAAGTGAAGACAAGACAAGACAAGACAAGACAAGACAAGACAAGACAAGACAAGATAAGAAAACTTGTCAAGGCAAGACAATACAACTTGTCAAGACAAGACAAGACAAGACAAGACAAGACAAGACAAGACAAGACAAGACAAGACAAGACAAGACAAGAAAGACAAGACAAGACAAGACAAGAAAAGACAAGACCAGACAACTTGTCAAGACAAGACAAGACAACTTGTCAAGACAACACAAGACAAGGCAAGGCAAGACAAGGCAAGACAAAACAAGACAAGACAAGACAAGGCAAGACAAGACAAGACAACTTGTCAAGACAAGACAAGACAACTTGTCAAGACAAGACAAGACAAGACAAGACAAGACAAGACAAGACAAGACAAGACAAGACAAGACAAGACAAGACAAGACAAGACAAGACAAGACAAGAAAAGACAAGACAAGACAAGACAAGACAAGACAAGACAAGACAAGAAAAGACAAGACAAGAAAATGAAAGACAACTTGTCAAGACAAGACAAAACAACTTGTCAAGACAAGACAAGACAACTTGTCAAGACAAGACAAGACAACTTGTCAAGACAAGACAACTTGTCAAGACAAGACAAGACAACTTGTCAAGACAAGACAAGACAAGGCAAGGCAAGACCAGGCAAGACAAAACAAGACAAGACAAGACAAGGCAAGACAAGACAATATAAAAAAAGACAAGACAAGAAAAGACAAGACAATATAACTTGTCAAGACAAGACAAGACAAGACAACTTGTCAAGACTAGACAAGACAACTTGTCTAGACAAAACAAGAAAAGACAAGACAAGATAAGACAAGGCAAGACAACACAACACAAGACAAGACAAGACAAGACAAGACAAGACAACTTGTCAAGTCAAGACAACTTGTCAAGACAAGACAAGACAAGACAAGACAAGACAAGACAAGACAATACAAGACAATACAAGACAAGATAAGATAAGATAAGATAAGATAAGATAAGATAAGATAAGATAAGAAAACTTGTCAAGACAAGGCAACTTGTCAAGACAAGACAAGACAACTTGTCAATAAAAGAAAAGACAAGAAAAGACAAGACCAGACAACTTGTAAATACAAGACAAGAAAAGACAAGACAAGACAAGACAAGACAAGACAAGACAAGACAAGACAAGGCAAGGCAAGGCAAGACAATACAACACAAGACAAGACAAGACAACTTGTCAAGTCAAGACAACTTGTCAAGACAAGACAAGACAGGGCAAGGCAAGACAAGACAAGACAAGACAAGACAAGACAAGACAAGACAAGACAAGACAAGACAAGACAAGACAAGACAAGACAAGACAAGAAAAGACAAGACAAGACAAGAAAAGAAAAGACAAGACAAGACAAGACAAGGCAAGGCAAGGCAAGACGAGACGAAACGAGACGAGACAAGACAAGACAACACAAGAAAAGAAAAGACCAGACAAGACATGACAAGGCAAGGCAAGACAAGACAAGACAAGACAAGACAAGACAAGGAAAGGCAACGCAAGACAAGACAAGACAAGACAAGACAAGACAAGGCAAGGCAAGACAAACAAGACAAGAAAAGGCAAGACAAGAAAAGACAAGACAAGACAACTTGTCAAGACAAGACAAGACAAGATAAGACAACATGTCAAGACAAGTCAAGACAAGACAAGACAAGACAAGACAAGACAAGACAAGACAAGACAAGACAAGACAAGACAAGACAAGACAAGACAAGACAAGACAAGACAAGACAAGACAAGACAAGACAAGACAAGACAAGACAAGACAAGACAAGACAAGACAAGACAAGACAAGGCAAGGCAAGGCAAGACGAGACGAGACGAGACAAGACAAGACAAGACAAGACAAGACAAGACAAGAAAAGAAAAGACAAGACAAGACAAGACAAGACAAGGAAAGGCAACGCAAGACAAGACAAGACAAGACAAGACAAGACAAGACAAGACAAGACAAGGCAAGGCAAGGCAAGACAAACAAGACAAGACAAGGCAAGGCAAGACAAGAAAAGACAAGACAAGACAACTTGTCAAGACAAGACAAGACAAGACAAGACAACTTGTCAAGACAAGTCAAGACAAGACAAGACAAGACAAGACAAGACAAGACAAGACAAGACAAGATAAGAAAACTTGTCAAGACAAGACAATACAACTTGTCAAGACAAGACAAGACAAGACAAGACAAGACAAGACAAGACAAGACAAGACAAGACAAGACAAGAAAAGAAAAGACAAGACAAGACAAGAAAAGACAAGACCAGACAACTTGTCAAGACAAGACAAGACAACTTGTCAAGACAACACAAGACAAGGCAAGGCAAGACAAGGCAAGACAAAACAAGACAAGACAAGACAAGGCAAGACAAGACAAGACAACTTGTCAAGACAAGACAAGACAACTTGTCAAGACAAGACAAGACAAGACAAGACAAGACAAGACAAGACAAGACAAGACAAGACAAGACAAGAAAAGACAAGACCAGACAACTTGTAAATACAAGACAAGAAAAGACAAGACAAGACAAGACAAGACAAGGCAAGGCAAGACAATACAACACAAGACAAGACAAGACAACTTGTCAAGTCAAGACAACTTGTCAAGACAAGACAAGACAAGGCAAGGCAAGACAAGACAAGACAAGACAAGACAAGACAAGACAAGACAAGACAAGACAATACAAGACAAGAAAAGGCAAGAAAAGAAAAGACCAGACAACTTGTCAAGACAAGACAAGACAACTTGTCAAGACATGACAAGACAAGACAAGACAAGACAAGACAAGACAAGACAAGACAAGACAAGAAAACAAAACAAAACAAAACAAAACAAAACAAAAGAAAAAGCAAGACAAGACAAGACAAGACAAGACAAGACAAGACAAGACAAGACAAGACAAGACAAGACAAGACAAGACAAGACAAGACAAGACAAGACAAGACAAGACAAGACAAGACAAGACAAGACAAGACAAGACAAGACAAGACAAGACAAGACAAGACAAGACAAGACAAGACAAGACAGACAAGACAACACAAGACAAGACAAGACAAGAAAAGGCAAGAATAGACAAGACCAGACAACTTGTCAAGACAAGACAAGACAACTTGTCAAGACAAGACAAGACAAGACAAGACAAGACAAGACAAGACAAGACAAGACAAGACAAGAAAACAAAACAAAACAAAACAAAACAAAACAAAAGAAAAAGCAAGACAAGACAAGACAAGACAAGACAAGACAAGACAAGACAAGACAAGACAAGACAAGATAAGACAAGACAAGAAAAGACAAGAAAAGACAAGACAAGACAAGACAAGACAATACAAGAAAAGAAAAGAAAAGAAAAGAAAAGACAAGACAAGAAAAGACAAGATGAGAGAAGCCAAGAAAATATAAGATAAGACAAGACAACTTGTCAAGACAAGACAACTTGTCAAGACAAGACAACTTGTCAAGACAAGACAAGACAACTTGTCAAGACAAGACAAGACAACTTGTCAAGACAAGACAAGACAACTTGTCAAGACAAGACAAGACAAGACAAGACAAGACAAGACAAGACAAGACAAGACAAGACAAGACAAGACAAGACAAGACAAGACAAGACAAGACAAGACAAGACAAGACAAGACAAGACAAGACAAGACAAGACAAGACAAGACAAGACAAGACAAGACAAGACAAGACAAGACAAGACAAGTCAAGACAAGACAAGAAAATGAAAGACAACTTGTCAAGACAAGACAAAACAACTTGTCAAGACAAGACAAGACAACTTGTCAAGACAAGACAAGACAACTTGTCAAGACAACACAAGGCAAGGCAAGACAAGGCAAGACAAAACAAGACAAGACAAGACAAGACAAGACAACTTGTCAAGACAAGACAAGACAACTTGTCAAGACAAGACAAGACAAGACAAGACAAGACAAGACAAGACAAGACAAGACAAGACAAGACAAGACAAGACAAGACAAGACAAGACAAGACAAGACAAGACAAGACAAGACAAGACAAGATAAGAAAACTTTTCAAGACAAGGCAACTTGTCAAGACAAGACAACTTGTCAAGACAAGACAACTTGTCAAGACAAGACAACTTGTCAAGACAAGACAAGGCAACTTGTCAAGACCAGACGTGTCAAGACAAGACTAGACAAGACAAGACAAGACAAGACAACACAACACAACACAAGAAAAGACAAGACAAGACAACTTGTCAAGACAAGACAAGACAACTTGTCAAGACAAGACAAGACAACTTGTCAAGACAAGACAAGACAAGACAAGACAAGACAAGACAAGACAAGACAAGACAAGACAAGACAAGACAAGACAAGACAAGACAAGACAAGACAAGGCAAGGCAAGGCAAGACAAGACGAAACGAGACAAGACAAGACAAGACAACACAACACAACACAAGAAAAGAAAAGACCAGACAAGACAAGACAAGACAAGACAAGGAAAGGCAACGCAAGACAAGACAAGACAAGACAAGACAAGACAAGACAAGACAAGGCAAGGCAAGACAAACAAGATAAGACAAGGCAAGGCAAGACAAGAAAAGACAAGACAAGACAACTTGTCAAGACAAGACAAGACAAGATAAGACAACATGTCAAGACAAGTCAAGACAAGACAAGACAAGACAAGACAAGATAAGAAAACTTGTCAAGGCAAGACAATACAACTTGTCAAGACAAGACAAGACAAGACAAGACAAGACAAGACAAGACAAGAAAAGACAAGACAAGAAAAGAGAAGAAAAGACAAGACCAGACAACTTGTCAAGACAAGACAAGACAACTTGTCAAGACAACACAAGACAATGCAAGGAAAGACAAGGCAAGACAAAACAAGACAAGACAAGACAAGGCAAGACAAGACAAGACAACTTGTCAAGACAAGACAAGACAACTTGTCAAGACAAGACAAGACAAGACAAGACAAGATAAGACAAGACAAGACAAGACAAGACAAGACAAGACAAGACAAGAAAAGACAAGACCAGACAACTTGTAAAGACAAGACAAGAAAAGACAAGACAAGACAAGACAAGACAAGGCAAGGCAAGACAATACAACACAAGACAAGACAAGACAACTTGTCAAGTCAAGACAACTTGTCAAGACAAGACAAGACAAGGCAAGGCAAGACAAGACAAGACAAGACAAGACAAGACAAGACAAGACAAGACAAGACAAGACAAGACAAGACAAGACAAGGCAAGGCAAGGCAAGACGAGACGAAACGAGACAAGACAAGACAAGACAACACAACACAACACAAGAAAAGAAAAGACCAGACAAGACAAGACAAGACAAGACAAGGAAAGGCAACGCAAGACAAGACAAGACAAGACAAGACAAGACAAGACAAGGCAAGGCAAGACAAACAAGATAAGACAAGGCAAGGCAAGACAAGAAAAGACAAGACAAGACAACTTGTCAAGACAAGACAAGACAAGATAAGACAACATGTCAAGACAAGACAAGACAAGACAAGACAAGACAAGACAAGATAAGAAAACTTGTCAAGGCAAGACAATACAACTTGTCAAGACAAGACAAGACAAGACAAGACAAGACAAGACAAGACAAGACAAGACAAGAAAAGACAAGACAAGAAAAGACAAGAAAAGACAAGACCAGACAACTTGTCAAGACAAGACAAGACAACTTGTCAAGACAAGACAAGACAATGCAAGGAAAGACAAGGCAAGACAAAACAAGACAAGACAAGACAAGGCAAGACAAGACAAGACAACTTGTCAAGACAAGACAAGACAACTTGTCAAGACAAGACAAGACAAGACAAGACAAGATAAGACAAGACAAGACAAGACAAGACAAGACAAGACAAGACAAGACAAGACAAGAAAAGACAAGACAAGACAACTTGTAAATACAAGACAAGAAAAGACAAGACAAGACAAGACAAGACAAGGCAAGGCAAGACAATACAACACAAGACAAGACAAGACAACTTGTCAAGTCAAGACAACTTGTCAGGACAAGACAAGACAAGGCAAGGCAAGACAAGACAAGACAAGAGAAGACAAGACAATACAAGACAAGAAAAGGCAAGAAAAGACAAGACCAGACAACTTGTCAAGACAAGACAAGACAACTTGTCAAGACAAGACAAGACAAGACAAGACAAGACAAGACAAGACAAGACAAGAAAACAAAACAAAACAAAACAAAACAAAACAAAACAAAAGAAAAAGCAAGACAAGACAAGACAAGACAAGACAAGACAAGACAAGACAAGATAAGACAAGAGAAGACAAGACAAGACAAGACAAGACAAGACAAGACAAGACAAGACAAGACAAGAAAAGACAAGAAAAGACAAGACAAGACAAGACAAGACAAGACAATACAAGAAAAGAAAAGAAAAGAAAAGACAAGACAAGACAAGAAAAGACAAGATGAGAGAAGCCAAGAAAATATAAGACAAGACAACACAACACAACAGAACACAAGAAAAGAAAAGACCAGACAAGACATGACAAGGCAAGGCAAGACAAGACAAGACAAGACAAGACAAGACAAGACAAGACAAGACAAGACAAGACAAGACAAGGAAAGGCAATACAAGACAAGACAAGACAATATAAGACAAGACAAGGTAAGATAAAACAACACAAGACAAGACAAGACAACTTATCAAGACAAGACAACTTGTCAAGACAAGACAACTTGTCAATACAACACAAGACAAGACAAGACAAGATAACTTGTCAAGACAAGACTAGACAAGACAAGACAAGACAAGACAAGACAAGACAAGACAAGACAAGACAAGACAAGACAAGACAAGACAAGACAAGAAAAGACAAGACAAGACAAGACAAGACAATACAAGAAAAGACAAGAAAAGAAAAGACAAGACAAGACAAGAAAAGACAAGATGAGAGAAGCCAAGAAAATATAAGACAAGACAACACAACACAACAGAACACAAGAAAAGAAAAGACCAGACAAGACATGACAAGGCAAGGCAAGACAAGACAAGACAAGACAAGACAAGACAAGACAAGACAAGACAAGAAAAGGCAAGAATAGACAAGACCAGACAACTTGTCAAGACAAGACAAGACAACTTGTCAAGACAAGACAAGACAAGACAAGACAAGACAAGACAAGACAAGACAAGACAAGACAAGACAAGAAAACAAAACAAAACAAAACAAAACAAAACAAAAGAAAAAGCAAGACAAGACAAGACAAGACAAGACAAGACAAGACAAGACAAGACAAGACAAGACAAGACAAGACAAGACAAGACAAGACAAGATAAGACAAGACAAGAAAAGACAAGAAAAGACAAGACAAGACAAGACAAGACAATACAAGAAAAGAAAAGACAAGAAAAGAAAAGACAAGACAAGAAAAGACAAGATGAGAGAAGCCAAGAAAATATAAGATAAGACGAGACAACTTGTCAAGACAAGACAACTTGTCAAGACAAGACAAGACAACTTGTCAAGACAAGACAAGACAACTTGTCAAGACAAGACAAGACAAGACAAGACAAGACAAGACAAGGCAAGGAAAGACAAGGCAAGACAAAACAAGACAAGACAAGACAAGGCAAGACAAGACAAGACAACTTGTCAAGACAAGACAAGACAACTTGTCAAGACAAGACAAGACAAGACAAGACAAGACAAGACAAGACAAGACAAGACAAGACAAGACAAGAAAAGACAAGACCAGACAACTTGTAAATACAAGACAAGAAAAGACAAGACAAGACAAGACAAGACAAGGCAAGGCAAGACAATACAACACAAGACAAGACAAGACAACTTGTCAAGTCAAGACAACTTGTCAAGACAAGACAAGACAAGGCAAGGCAAGACAAGACAAGACAAGACAAGACAAGACAAGACAAGACAAGACAATACAAGACAAGAAAAGGCAAGAAAAGACAAGACAAGACAACTTGTCAAGACAAGACAAGACAACTTGTCAAGACAAGACAAGACAAGACAAGACAAGACAAGACAAGACAAGACAAGACAAGAAAACAAAACAAACAAAACAAAACAAAACAAAACAAAACAAAAGAAAAAGCAAGACAAGACAAGACAAGACAAGACAAGACAAGACAAGACAAGATAAGACAAGAGAAGACAAGACAAGACAAGACAAGACAAGACAAGACAAGACAAGACAAGACAAGACAAGACAAGACAAGACAAGACAAGAAAAGACAAGACAAGACAAGACAAGACAAGACAAGACAAGACAAGACAATACAAGAAAAGAAAAGAAAAGAAAAGACAAGACAAGACAAGAAAAGACAAGATGAGAGAAGCCAAGAAAATATAAGACAAGACAACACAACACAACAGAACACAAGAAAAGAAAAGACCAGACAAGACATGACAAGGCAAGGCAAGACAAGACAAGACAAGACAAGACAAGACAAGACAAGACAAGACAAGACAAGACAAGACAAGACAAGACAAGACAAGACAAGACAGACAAGACAACACAAGACAAGACAAGACAAGAAAAGGCAAGAATAGACAAGACCAGACAACTTGTCAAGACAAGACCAGACAACTTGTCAAGACAAGACAAGACAACTTGTCAAGACAAGACAAGACAAGACAAGACAAGACAAGACAAGACAAGATAAGACAAGACAAGACAAGAAAACAAAACAAAACAAAACAAAACAAAACAAAAGAAAAAGCAAGACAAGACAAGACAAGACAAGACAAGACAAGACAAGACAAGACAAGACAAGACAAGACAAGACAAGACAAGACAAGACAAGACAAGACAAGACAAGACAAGATAAGATAAGACAAGACAAGAAAAGACAAGAAAAGACAAGACAAGACAAGACAAGACAATACAAGAAAAGAAAAGAAAAGAAAAGAAAAGACAAGACAAGAAAAGACAAGATGAGAGAAGCCAAGAAAATATAAGATAAGACGAGACAACTTGTCAAGACAAGACAACTTGTCAAGACAAGACAAGACAACTTGTCAAGACAAGACAAGACAACTTGTCAAGACAAGACAAGACAACTTGTCAAGACAAGACAAGACAAGACAAGACAAGACAAGACAAGACAAGACAAGACAAGACAAGACAAGACAAGACAAGACAAGACAAGACAAGACAAGACAAGACAAGACAAGACAAGACAAGACAAGACAAGACAAGACAAGACAAGACAAGACAAGACAAGACAAGACAAGACAAGACAAGACAAGACAAGACAAGACAAGACAAGACAAGACAAGACAAGACAAGACAAGACAAGACAAGACAAGACAAGACAAGACAAGACAAGACAAGACAAGACAAGTCAAGACAAGACAAGAAAATGAAAGACAACTTGTCAAGACAAGACAAAACAACTTGTCAAGACAAGACAAGACAACTTGTCAAGACAAGACAAGACAACTTGTCAAGACAAGACAAGACAACTTGTCAAGACAAGACAAGACAACTTGTCAAGACAAGACAAGACAAGACAATATAACTTGTCAAGACAAGACAAGACAAGACAAGACAAGACAATATAAGAAAAGACAAGACAAGAAAAGACAAGACAATATAACTTGTCAAGACAAGACAAGACAAGACAAGACAAGACAAGACAAGACAAGACAAGACAAGACAAGACAACTCAAGACAAGACAAGACAAGACAAGTCAAGACAAGACAAGAAAATGAAAGACAACTTGTCAAGACAAGACAAAACAACTTGTCAAGACAAGACAAGACAACTTGTCAAGACAAGACAAGACAACTTGTCAAGACAAGACAAGACAACTTGTCAAGACAAGACAAGACAACTTGTCAAGACAAGAAAAGACAAGGAAAGGCAAGACCAGGCAAGACAAAACAAGACAAGACAAGACAAGGCAAGACAAGACAATATAAGAAAAGACAAGACAAGAAAAGACAAGACAATATAACTTGTCAAGACAAGACAAGACAAGACAACTTGTCAAGACTAGACAAGACAACTTGTCTAGACAAAACAAGAAAAGACAAGACAAGATAAGACAAGGCAAGACAACACAACACAAGACAAGACAAGACAAGACAACTTGTCAAGTCAAGACAACTTGTCAAGACAAGACAAGACAAGACAAGACAAGACAAGACAAGACAAGACAAGACAAGACAAGACAAGACAAGACAAGACAAGACAATACAAGACAAGACAAGATAAGATAAGATAAGATAAGATAAGAAAACTTGTCAAGACAAGACAACTTGTCAAGACAAGACAAGACAACTTGTCAAGAAAAGAAAAGACAAGAAAAGACAAGACCAGACAACTTGTAAATACAAGACAAGAAAAGACAAGACAAGACAAGACAAGACAAGACAAGACAAGACAAGACAAGACAAGACAAGACAAGACAAGACAAGACAAGACAAGACAAGACAAGGCAAGGCAAGGCAAGACGAGACGAAACGAGACGAGACAAGACAACACAACACAACACAACACAAGAAAAGAAAAGACCAGACAAGACAAGACAAGACAAGGAAAGGCAACGCAAGACAAGACAAGACAAGACAAGACAAGACAAGACAAGGCAAGGCAAGGCAAGACAAACAAGACAAGACAAGGCAAGGCAAGACAAGAAAAGACAAGACAAGACAACTTGTCAAGACAAGACAAGACAAGATAAGACAACATGTCAAGACAAGTGAAGACAAGACAAGACAAGACAAGACAAGACAAGACAAGACAAGATAAGAAAACTTGTCAAGGCAAGACAATACAACTTGTCAAGACAAGACAAGACAAGACAAGACAAGACAAGACAAGACAAGACAAGACAAGACAAGACAAGAAAAGACAAGACAAGACAAGACAAGAAAAGACAAGACCAGACAACTTGTCAAGACAAGACAAGACAACTTGTCAAGACAACACAAGACAAGGCAAGGCAAGACAAGGCAAGACAAAACAAGACAAGACAAGACAAGGCAAGACAAGACAAGACAACTTGTCAAGACAAGACAAGACAACTTGTCAAGACAAGACAAGACAAGACAAGACAAGACAAGACAAGACAAGACAAGACAAGACAAGAAAAGACAAGACCAGACAACTTGTAAATACAAGACAAGAAAAGACAAGACAAGACAAGACAAGACAAGGCAAGGCAAGACAATACAACACAAGACAAGACAAGACAACTTGTCAAGTCAAGACAACTTGTCAGGACAAGACAAGACAAGGCAAGGCAAGACAAGACAAGACAAGACAAGACAAGACAAGACAAGACAAGACAATACAAGACAAGAAAAGGCAAGAAAAGAAAAGACCAGACAACTTGTCAAGACAAGAAAAGACAACTTGTCAAGACATGACAAGACAAGACAAGACAAGACAAGACAAGACAAGACAAGAAAACAAAACAAAACAAAACAAAACAAAACAAAACAAAAGAAAAAGCAAGACAAGACAAGACAAGACAAGACAAGACAAGACAAGACAAGACAAGACAAGACAAGATAAGACAAGAGAAGACAAGACAAGACAAGACAAGACAAGACAAGACAAGACAAGACAAGACAAGACAAGACAAGACAAGACAAGACAAAACAAGAAAAGACAAGAAAAGACAAGACAAGACAAGACAAGACAAGACAATACAATACAAGAAAAGACAAGACAAGACAAGACAAGACAAGAAAAGACAAGATGAGAGAAGCCAAGAAAATATAAGACAAGACAACACAACACAACAGAACACAAGAAAAGAAAAGACCAGACAAGACATGACAAGGCAAGGCAAGACTTGTCAAGACAAGACAAGACAACTTGTCAAGACAAGACAAGACAACTTGTCAAGACAACACAAGGCAAGGCAAGACAAGGCAAGACAAAACAAGACAAGACAAGACAAGACAAGACAACTTGTCAAGACAAGACAAGACAACTTGTCAAGACAAGACAAGACAAGACAAGACAAGACAAGACAAGACAAGACAAGACAAGACAAGACAAGACAAGACAAGACAAGACAAGACAAGAAAGCCAAGACCAGACAAGACATGACAAGAAAAGACAAGACAAGACAAGGCAAGACAATATAAAAAAAGACAAGACAAGAAAAGACAAGACAATATAACTTCTCAAGACAAGACAAGACAAGACAAGACAAGACAAGACAAGACAAGATAAGATAAGATAAGAATACTTGTCAAGACAAGACAACTTGTCAAGACAAGACAACTTGACAAGTTGTCTTGTCTTGTCTTGACAAGTTGTCTTGTCTTGTCAAGACAAGTCTATCTTGTCTTTTCTTGTCTTGTCTTGAGAGAAGCCAAGAAAATATAAGATAAGACGAGACAACTTGTCAAGACAAGACAACTTGTCAAGACAAGACAACTTGTCAAGACAAGACAAGACAACTTGTCAAGACAAGACAAGACAACTTGTCAAGACAAGACAAGACAACTTGTCAAGACAAGACAAGACAAGACAAGACAAGACAAGACAAGACAAGACAAGACAAGACAAGACAAGATAAGAAAACTTTTCAAGACAAGGCAACTTGTCAAGACAAGACAACTTGTCAAGACAAGACAACTTGCCAAGACAAGACAACTTGTCAAGACAAGACAAGACAAGACAAGACAAGACAAGACAAGACAAGACAAGACAAGACAAGACAAGACAAGACAAGAAAACAAAACAAAACAAAACAAAACAAAACAAAAGAAAAAGCAAGACAAGACAAGACAAGACAAGACAAGACAAGACAAGAAAAGACAAGACAAGACAAGACAAGACAAGACAAGACAAGACAAGATAAGATAAGACAAGACAAGAAAAGACAAGAAAAGACAAGACAAGACAAGACAAGACAATACAAGAAAAGAAAAGAAAAGAAAAGAAAAGACAAGACAAGAAAAGACAAGATGAGAGAAGCCAAGAAAATATAAGATAAGACGAGACAACTTGTCAAGACAAGACAACTTGTCAAGACAAGACAACTTGTCAAGACAAGACAAGACAACTTGTCAAGACAAGACAAGACAACTTGTCAAGACAAGACAAGACAACTTGTCAAGACAAGACAAGACAAGACAAGACAAGACAAGACAAGACAAGACAAGACAAGACAAGACAAGACAAGACAAGACAAGACAAGACAAGACAAGACAAGACAAGACAAGACAAGACAAGACAAGACAAGACAAGACAAGACAAGACAAGACAAGACAAGACAAGACAAGACAAGACAAGACAAGACAAGACAAGACAAGACAAGTCAAGACAAGACAAGAAAATGAAAGACAACTTGTCAAGACAAGACAAAACAACTTGTCAAGACAAGACAAGACAACTTGTCAAGACAAGACTAGACAAGACAAGACAAGACAAGACAACACAAGGCAAGGCAACACAAGAAAAGACAAGACAAGACAACTTGTCAAGACAAGACAAGACAACTTGTCAAGACAAGACAAGACAACTTGTCAAGACAAGACAAGACAAGACAAGACAAGACAAGACAAGACAAGACAAGACAAGACAAGACAAGACAAGACAAGACAAGACAAGACAAGACAAGACAAGGCAAGGCAAGGCAAGACGAGACGAAACGAGACAAGACAAGACAAGACAACACAACACAACACAAGAAAAGAAAAGACCAGACAAGACAAGACAAGACAAGACAAGGAAAGGCAACGCAAGACAAGACAAGACAAGACAAGACAAGACAAGACAAGACAAGGCAAGGCAAGACAAACAAGATAAGACAAGGCAAGGCAAGACAAGAAAAGACAAGACAAGACAACTTGTCAAGACAAGACAAGACAAGATAAGACAACATGTCAAGACAAGTCAAGACAAGACAAGACAAGACAAGACAAGATAAGAAAACTTGTCAAGACAAGACAATACAACTTGTCAAGACAAGACAAGACAAGACAAGACAAGACAAGACAAGAAAAGACAAGACAAGAAAAGACAAGAAAAGACAAGACCAGACAACTTGTCAAGACAAGACAAGACAACTTGTCAAGACAACACAAGACAATGCAAGGAAAGACAAGGCAAGACAAAACAAGACAAGACAAGACAAGGCAAGACAAGACAAGACAACTTGTCAAGACAAGACAAGACAACTTGTCAAGACAAGACAAGACAAGACAAGACAAGACAAGACAAGACAAGACAAGACAAGACAAGACAAGACAAGACAAGAAAAGACAAGACCAGACAACTTGTAAATACAAGACAAGAAAAGACAAGACAAGACAAGACAAGACAAGGCAAGGCAAGACAATACAACACAAGACAAGACAAGACAACTTGTCAAGTCAAGACAACTTGTCAGGACAAGACAAGACAAGGCAAGGCAAGACAAGACAAGACAAGACAAGACAAGACAATACAAGACAAGAAAAGGCAAGAAAAGACAAGACCAGACAACTTGTCAAGACAAGACAAGACAACTTGTCAAGACAAGACAAGACAAGACAAGACAAGACAAGACAAGACAAGAAAACAAAACAAAACAAAACAAAACAAAACAAAACAAAAGAAAAAGCAAGACAAGACAAGACAAGACAAGACAAGACAAGACAAGACAAGACAAGATAAGACAAGAGAAGACAAGACAAGACAAGACAAGACAAGACAAGACAAGACAAGACAAGACAAGAAAAGACAAGAAAAGACAAGACAAGACAAGACAAGACAAGACAATACAAGAAAAGAAAAGAAAAGAAAAGACAAGACAAGACAAGAAAAGACAAGATGAGAGAAGCCAAGAAAATATAAGACAAGACAACACAACACAACAGAACACAAGAAAAGAAAAGACCAGACAAGACATGACAAGGCAAGGCAAGACAAGACAAGACAAGACAAGACAAGACAAGACAAGACAAGACAAGACAAGACAAGACAAGGAAAGGCAATACAAGACAAGACAAGACAATATAAGACAAGACAAGGTAAGATAAAACAACACAAGACAAGACAAGACAACTTATCAAGACAAGACAACTTGTCAAGACAAGACAACTTGTCAATACAACACAAGACAAGACAAGACAAGATAACTTGTCAAGACAAGACTAGACAAGACAAGACAAGACAAGACAAGACAAGACAAGACAAGACAAGACAAGACAAGACAAGACAAGACAAGACAGAAAAGACAAGACAAGACAAGACAAGACAATACAAGAAAAGAAAAGAAAAGAAAAGACAAGACAAGACAAGAAAAGACAAGATGAGAGAAGCCAAGAAAATATAAGACAAGACAACACAACACAACAGAACACAAGAAAAGAAAAGACCAGACAAGACAAGACAAGACAAGGCAAGACAAGACAAGACAAGACAAGACAAGACAAGACAAGACAGACAAGACAAGACAAGACAAGACAAGACAAGACAAGACAAGACAAGACAAGACAGACAAGACAAGACACAAGACAAGACAAGACAAGAAAAGGCAAGAATAGACAAGACCAGACAACTTGTCAAGACAAGACAAGACAACTTGTCAAGACAAGACAAGACAAGACAAGACAAGACAAGACAAGACAAGACAAGACAAGACAAGACAAGACAAGACAAGAAAAACAAAACAAAACAAAACAAAACAAAACAAAAGAAAAAGCAAGACAAGACAAGACAAGACAAGACAAGACAAGACAAGACAAGACAAGACAAGACAAGACAAGACAAGACAAGATAAGATAAGACAAGACAAGAAAAGACAAGAAAAGACAAGACAAGACAAGACAAGACAATACAAGAAAAGAAAAGAAAAGAAAAGAAAAGACAAGACAAGAAAAGACAAGATGAGAGAAGCCAAGAAAATATAAGATAAGACGAGACAACTTGTCAAGACAAGACAACTTGTCAAGACAAGACAAGACAACTTGTCAAGACAAGACAAGACAACTTGTCAAGACAAGACAAGACAACTTGTCAAGACAACACAAGACAAGGCAAGGAAAGACAAGGCAAGACAAAACAAGACAAGACAAGACAAGGCAAGACAAGACAAGACAACTTGTCAAGACAAGACAAGACAACTTGTCAAGACAAGACAAGACAAGACAAGACAAGACAAGACAAGACAAGACAAGACAAGACAAGACAAGAAAAGACAAGACCAGACAACTTGTAAATACAAGACAAGAAAAGACAAGACAAGACAAGACAAGACAAGACAAGACAAGGCAAGACAAGACAATACAACACAAGACAAGACAAGACAACTTGTCAAGTCAAGACAACTTGTCAGGACAAGACAAGACAAGGCAAGGCAAGACAAGACAAGACAAGACAAGACAAGACAAGACAAGACAAGACAATACAAGACAAGAAAAGGCAAGAAAAGACAAGACCAGACAACTTGTCAAGACAAGACAAGACAACTTGTCAAGACAAGACAAGACAAGACAAGACAAGACAAGACAAGACAAGACAAGACAAGACAAGAAAACAAAACAAAACAAAACAAAACAAAACAAAACAAAACAAAAGAAAAAGCAAGACAAGACAAGACAAGACAAGACAAGACAAGATAAGACAAGAGAAGACAAGACAAGACAAGACAAGACAAGACAAGACAAGACAAGACAAGACAAGACAAGACAAGACAAGACAAGACAAGACAAGACAAGACAAGACAAGACAAGACAAGACAAGACAAGAAAAGACAAGACAAGACAAGACAAGACAAGACAAGACAAGACAAGACAAGACAATACAAGAAAAGAAAAGAAAAGAAAAGACAAGACAAGACAAGAAAAGACAAGATGAGAGAAGCCAAGAAAATATAAGACAAGACAACACAACACAACAGAACACAAGAAAAGAAAAAGACCAGACAAGACATGACAAGGCAAGGCAAGACAAGACAAGACAAGACAAGACAAGACAAGACAAGACAAGACAAGACAAGACAAGACAAGACAAGACAGAAAAGACAACACAAGACAAGACAAGACAAGAAAAGGCAAGAATAGACAAGACCAAGACAACTTGTCAAGACAAGACCAGACAACTTGTCAAGACAAGACAAGACAACTTGTCAAGACAAGACAAGACAAGACAAGACAAGACAAGACAAGACAAGACAATAAGACAAGACAAGACAAGAAAACAAAACAAAACAAAACAAAACAAAACAAAAGAAAAAGCAAGACAAGACAAGACAAGACAAGACAAGACAAGACAAGACAAGACAAGACAAGACAAGACAAGACAAGACAAGACAAGACAAGACAAGACAAGACAAGACAAGACAAGATAAGATAAGACAAGACAAGAAAAGACAAGAAAAGACAAGACAAGACAAGACAAGACAATACAAGAAAAGAAAAGAAAAGAAAAGAAAAGACAAGACAAGAAAAGACAAGATGAGAGAAGCCAAGAAAATATAAGATAAGACGAGACAACTTGTCAAGACAAGACAACTTGTCAAGACAAGACAAGACAACTTGTCAAGACAAGACAAGACTACTTGTCAAGACAAGACAAGACAACTTGTCAAGACAAGACAAGACAAGACAAGACAAGACAAGACAAGACAAGACAAGACAAGACAAGACAAGACAAGACAAGACAAGACAAGACAAGACAAGACAAGACAAGACAAGACAAGACAAGACAAGACAAGACAAGACAAGACAAGACAAGACAAGACAAGACAAGACAAGACAAGACAAGACAAGACAAGACAAGACAAGACAAGACAAGACAAGACAAGACAAGACAAGACAAGACAAGACAAGACAAGACAAGACAAGACAAGTCAAGACAAGACAAGAAAATGAAAGACAACTTGTCAAGACAAGACAAAACAACTTGTCAAGACAAGACAAGACAACTTGTCAAGACAAGACAAGACAACTTGTCAAGACAAGACAAGACAACTTGTCAAGACAAGACAAGACAACTTGTCAAGACAAGACAAGACAAGACAATATAACTTGTCAAGACAAGACAAGACAAGACAAGACAAGACAATATAAGAAAAGACAAGACAAGAAAAGACAAGACAATATAACTTGTCAAGACAAGAGAAGACAAGACAAGACAAGACAAGACAAGACAAGACAAGACAAGACAAGACAAGACAACTCAAGACAAGACAAGACAAGACAAGTCAAGACAAGACAAGAAAATGAAAGACAACTTGTCAAGACAAGACAAAACAACTTGTCAAGACAAGACAAGACAACTTGTCAAGACAAGACAAGACAACTTGTCAAGACAAGACAAGACAACTTGTCAAGACAAGACAAGACAACTTGTCAAGACAAGAAAAGACAAGGAAAGGCAAGACCAGGCAAGACAAAACAAGACAAGACAAGACAAGGCAAGACAAGACAATATAAGAAAAGACAAGACAAGAAAAGACAAGACAATATAACTTGTCAAGACAAGACAAGACAAGACAACTTGTCAAGACTAGACAAGACAACTTGTCTAGACAAAACAAGAAAAGACAAGACAAGATAAGACAAGACAAGGCAAGACAACACAACACAAGACAAGACAAGACAAGACAACTTGTCAAGTCAAGACAACTTGTCAAGACAAGACAAGACAAGACAAGACAAGACAAGACAAGACAAGACAAGACAAGACAAGACAAGACAAGACAAGACAAGAAAACAAAACAAAACAGAACAAAACAAAACAAAACAAAAAGCAAGACAAGACAAGACAAGACAAGACAAGACAAGACAAGACAAGACAAGACAAGACAAGACAAGACAAGATAAGATAAGACAAGACAAGACAAGAAAAGACAAGAAAAGACAAGACAAGACAAGACAAGACAATACAAGAAAAGAAAAGAAAAGAAAAGAAAAGACAAGACAAGAAAAGACAAGATGAGAGAAGCCAAGAAAATATAAGATAAGACGAGACAACTTGTCAAGACAAGACAACTTGTCAAGACAAGACAAGACAACTTGTCAAGACAAGACAAGACAACTTGTCAAGACAAGACAAGACAACTTGTCAAGACAAGACAAGACAAGACAAGACAAGACAAGACAAGACAAGACAAGACAAGACAAGACAAGACAAGACAAGACAAGACAAGACAAGACAAGACAAGACAAGACAAGACAAGACAAGACAAGACAAGACAAGACAAGACAAGACAAGACAAGAAAAGACAAGACAAGAAAAGACAAGAAAAGACAAGACCAGACAACTTGTCAAGACAAGACAAGACAACTTGTCAAGACAACACAAGACAAGGCAAGAAAGACAAGGCAAGACAAAACAAGACAAGACAAGACAAGGCAAGACAAGACAAGACAACTTGTCAAGACAAGACAAGACAACTTGTCAAGACAAGACAAGACAAGGACAAGACAAGACAAGACAAGACAAGACAAGACAAGACAAGACAAGACAAGACAAGAAAAGACAAGACCAGACAACTTGTAAATACAAGACAAGAAAAGACAAGACAAGACAAGACAAGACAAGGCAGGCAAGACAATACAACACAAGACAAGACAAGACAACTTGTCAAGTCAAGACAACTTGTCAGGACAAGACAAGACAAGGCAAGGCAAGACAAGACAAGACAAGACAAGACAAGACAAGACAAGACAAGACAATACAAGACAAGAAAAGGCAAGAAAAGACAAGACCAGACAACTTGTCAAGACAAGACAAGACAACTTGTCAAGACAAGACAAGACAAGACAAGACAAGACAAGACAAGACAAGACAAGACAAGAAAACAAAACAAAACAAAACAAAACAAAACAAAACAAAACAAAAGAAAAAGCAAGACAAGACAAGACAAGACAAGACAAGACAAGACAAGACAAGACAAGACAAGACAAGACAAGACAAGACAAGACAAGACAAGACAAGACAAGACAAGACAAGACAAGACAAGACAAGACAAGACAAGACAAGACAAGACAAGACAAGACAAGACAAGACAAGAAAAGACAAGAAAAGACAAGACAAGACAAGACAAGACAAGACAATACAAGAAAAGAAAAGAAAAGAAAAGACAAGACAAGACAAGAAAAGACAAGATGAGAGAAGCCAAGAAAATATAAGACAAGACAACACAACACAACAGAACACAAGAAAAGAAAAGACCAGACAAGACATGACAAGGCAAGGCAAGACAAGACAAGACAAGACAAGACAAGACAAGACAAGACAAGACAAGAAAAGGCAAGACAAGACAAGACCAGACAACTTGTCAAGACAAGACCAGACAACTTGTCAAGACAAGACAAGACAACTTGTCAAGACAAGACAAGACAAGACAAGACAAGACAAGACAAGACAAGACAAGATAAGACAAGACAAGACAAGAAAACAAAACAAAACAAAACAAAACAAAACAAAAGAAAAAGCAAGACAAGACAAGACAAGACAAGACAAGACAAGACAACACAAGACAAGACAAGACAAGACAAGACAAGACAAGACAAGACAAGACAAGACAAGATAAGATAAGACAACACAAGAAAAGACAAGAAAAGACAAGACAAGACAAGACAAGACAATACAAGAAAAGAAAAGAAAGAAAAGAAAAGAAAAGACAAGACAAGAAAAGACAAGATGAGAGAAGCCAAGAAAATAAGATAAGATAAGACGAGACTTGTCAAGACAAGACAACTTGTCAAGACAAGACAAGACAACTTGTCAAGGACAAGACAAGACAACTTGTCAAGACAAGACAAGACAACTTGTCAAGACAAGACAAGACAAGACAAGACAAGACAAGACAAGACAAGACAAGACAAGACAAGACAAGACAAGACAAGACAAGACAAGACAAGACAAGACAAGACAAGACAAGACAAGACAAGACAAGACAAGACAAGACAAGACAAGACAAGACAAGACAAGACAAGACAAGACAAGACAAGACAAGACAAGACAAGACAAGACAAGACAAGACAAGACAAGACAAGACAAGACAAGACAAGACAAGACAAGACAAGACAAGACAAGACAAGACAAGTCAAGACAAGACAAGAAAATGAAAGACAACTTGTCAAGACAAGACAAAACAACTTGTCAAGACAAGACAAGACAACTTGTCAAGACAAGACAAGACAACTTGTCAAGACAAGACAAGACAACTTGTCAAGACAAGACAAGACAAGACTTGTCAAGACAAGACAAGACAAGACAATATAACTTGTCAAGACAAGACAAGACAAGACAAGACAAGACAAGACAATATAAGAAAAGACAAGACAAGAAAAGACAAGGACAATATAACTTGTCAAGACAAGAGAAGACAAGACAAGACAAGACAAGACAAGACAAGACAAGACAAGACAACTCAAGACAAGACAAGACAAGAAAAGACAAGACAAGAAAATGAAAGACAACTTGTCAAGACAAGACAAAACAACTTGTCAAGACAAGACAAGACAACTTGTCAAGACAAGACAAGACAACTTGTCAAGACAAGACAAGACAACTTGTCAAGACAAGACAAGACAACTTGTCAAGACAAGAAAAGACAAGGCAAGCAAGACCAGGCAAGACAAAACAAGACAAGACAAGACAAGGCAAGACAAGACAATATAAGAAAAGACAAGACAAGAAAAGACAAGACAATATAACTTGTCAAGACAAGACAAGACAAGACAACTTGTCAAGACTAGACAAGACAACTTGTCTAGACAAAACAAGAAAAGACAAGACAAGATAAGACAAGGTAAGACAACACAACACAAGACAAGACAAGACAAGACAACTTGTCAAGTCAAGACAAGACAACTTGTCAAGACAAGACAAGACAAGACAAGACAAGACAAGACAAGACAAGACAAGACAAGACAAGACAAGACAAGACAATACAAGACAATACAAGACAAGATAAGATAAGATAAGATAAGATAAGATAAGAAAACTTGTCAAGACAAGGCAACTTGTCAAGACAAGACAAGACAACTTGTCAAGAAAAGAAAAGACAAGAAAAGACAAGACCAGACAAGACAAGACAATACAAGACAAGAAAAGACAAGACAAGACAAGACAAGACAAGACAAGACAAGACAAGAAAAGACAAGACAAGGCAAGGCAAGGCAAGGCAAGACGAGACGAAACGAGACGAGACGAGACAAGACAAGACAAGACAACACAACACAAGAAAAGAAAAGACCATACAAGACATGACAAGGCAAGACAAGACAAGACAAGACAAGACAAGGAAAGGCAACGCAAGACAGGACAAGACAAGACAAGACAAGACAAGGCAAGACAAACAAGACAAGACAAGGCAAGACAAGACAAGAAAAGACAAGACAAGACAACTTGTCAAGACAAGACAAGACAAGATAAGACAACATGTCAAGACAAGTCAAGACAAGACAAGACAAGACAAGACAAGACAAGACAAGACAAGACAAGACAAGATAAGAAAACTTGTCAAGGCAAGACAATACAACTTGCCAAGACAAGACAAGACAAGACAAGACAAGAAAAGGCAAGACAAGAAAAGACAAGAAGAGACAAGACCAGACAACTTGTCAAGACAAGACAAGACAACTTGTCAAGACAACGCAAGACAAGGCAAGGCAAGACAAGGCAATACAAAACAAGACAAGACAAGACAAGACAAGACAAGACAAGACAAGACAAGACAAGACAACTTGTCAAGACAAGACAAGACAACTTGTCAAGACAAGACAAGACAAGACAAGACAAGACAAGACAAGATAAGAAAACTTTTCAAGACAAGGCAACTTGTCAAGACAAGACAACTTGTCAAGACAAGACAACTTGCCAAGACAAGACAACTTGTCAAGACAAGACAAGGCAACTTGTCAAGACCAGACGTGTCAAGACAAGACTAGACAAGACAAGACAAGACAAGACAAGACAACACAACACAAGAAAAGACAAGACAAGACAACTTGTCAAGACAAGACAAGACAACTTGTCAAGACAAGATAAGACAACTTGTCAAGACAAGACAAGACAAGACAAGAAAAGACAAGACAAGACAAGACAAGACAAGACAAGACAAGACAAGACAAGACAAGACAAGACAAGACAAGACAAGACAAGACAAGACAAGACAAGACAAGACAAGACAAGACAAGACAAGACAAGACAAGACAAGACAAGACAAGACAAGACAAGACAAGACAAGACAAGACAAGACAAGACAATACAAGACAAGACAAGACAAGGCAAGGCAAGGCAAGGCAAGGCAAGACGAAACGAGACGAGACGAGACAAGACAAGACAAGACAACACAACACAACACAAGAAAAGAAAAGACAAGACAAGACAAGACAAGACAAGACAAGGAAAGGCAACGCAAGACAAGACAAGACAAGACAAGACAAGACAAGGCAAGGCAAGGCAAGACAAGACAAGACAAGATAAGAAAACTTGTCAAGGCAAGACAATACAACTTGCCAAGACAAGACAAGACAAGACAAGACAAGAAAAGACAAGACAAGAAAAGACAAGAAGAGACAAGACCAGACAACTTGTCAAGACAAGACAAGACAACTTGTCAAGACAACACAAGACAAGGCAAGGCAAGACAAGGCAAGACAAAACAAGACAAGACAAGACAAGACAAGACAAGACAAGACAAGACAAGACAAGACAAGACAACTTGTCAAGACAAGACAAGACAACTTGTCAAGACAAGACAAGACAAGACAAGACAAGACAAGACAAGACAAGACAAGACAAGACAAGACAAGACAAGACAAGACAAGACAAGACAAGACAAGATAAGAAAACTTTTCAAGACAAGGCAACTTGTCAAGACAAGACAACTTGCCAAGACAAGACAACTTGTCAAGACAAGACAAGGCAACTTGTCAAGACCAGACGTGTCAAGACAAGACTAGACAAGACAAGACAAGACAAGACAAGACAAGACAACACAACACAACACAAGACAAGACAAGACAAGTCAAGACAAGACAAGACAACTTGTCAAGACAAGACAAGACAACTTGTCAAGACAAGACAAGACAAAACAAGACAAGACAAGACAAGACAAGACAAGACAAGACAAGACAAGACAAGACAAGACAAGACAAGACAAGACAAGACAAGACAAGACAAGACAAGACAAGACAAGACAAGACAAGACAAGACAAGACAACACAAGACAAGACAACACAACACAAGACAAGACAACTTGTCAAGACAAGACAAGACAAGACAAGACAAGACAAGACAAGTTGTCAAGACAAGACAAGACAAGTTGTCAAGACAAGTCAAGAAAGACAAGACAAGACAACTTGTCAAGACAAGACAAGACAAGTCAAGACAAGACAAGACAACTTGTCAAGACAAGACAAGACAACTTGTCAAGACAAGACAAGACAACTTGTCAAGACAAGACAAGACAACTTGTCAAGACAAGACAAGACAAGACAAGACAAGACAAGACAGACAAGACAAGACAAGACAAGACAAGACAAGACAAGACAAGACAAGACAAGACAAGACAAGACAAGACAAGACAAGACAAGACAAGACAAGACAAGACAAGACAAGACAAGACAAGACAAGACAAGACAAGACAAGACAAGACAAGACAAGACAAGACAAGACAAGACAAGACAAGACAAGACAAGACAAGACAAGACAAGACAAGACAAGACAAGACAAGACAAGACAAGACAAGACAAGACAAGACAAGACAAGACAAGACAAGACAAGACAAGACAAGACAAGACAAGACAAGACAAGACAAGACAAGACAAGACAAGACAAGACAAGACAAGACAAGACAAGACAAGACAAGACAAGACAAGACAAGACAAGACAAGACAAGACAAGACAAGACAAGACAAGACAAGACAAGACAAGACAAGACAAGACAAGACAAGACAAGACAAGACAAGACAAGACAAGACAAGACAAGACAAGACAAGACAAGACAAGACAAGACAAGACAAGACAAGACAAGACAAGACAAGACAAGACAAGACAAGACAAGACAAGACAAGACAAGACAAGACAAGACAAGACAAGACAAGACAAGACAAGACAAGACAAGACAAGACAAGACAAGACAAGACAAGACAAGACAAGACAGGACAAGACAAGACAGGACAAAGACAAGACAAGAGACAGGACAAGACAAGACAAGACAACTTGTCAAGACAAGACAAGACAAGACAAGACAAGACAAACAAGACAAGACAAGACAAGACAAGACAAGACAAGACAAGACAAGACAAGACAAGACAAGACAAGACAAGACAAGACAAGACAAGACAAGACAAGACAAGACAAGACAAGACAAGACAAGACAAGACAGGACAAGACAAGACAAGACAAGACAAGACAAGACAAGACAAGACAAGACAAGACAAGACAAGACAAGACAAGACAAGACAAGACAAGACAAGACAAGACAAGACAAGACAAGACAAGACAAGACAAGACAAGACAAGACAAGACAAGACAAGACAAGACAAGACAAGACAAGACAAGACAAGACAAGACAAGACAAGACAAGACAAGACAAGACAAGACAAGGCAAGGCAAGACAAGACAAGACAAGACAAGACAAGACAAGACAAGACAAGACAAGACAAGACAAGACAAGACAAGACAAGACAAGACAAGACAAGACAAGACAAGACAAGACAAGACAAGACAAGACAAGACAAGACAAGACAAGACAAGACAAGACAAGACAAGACAAGACAAGACAAGACAAGACAAGACAAGACAAGACAAGACAAGACAAGACAAGACAAGACAAGACAAGACAAGACAAGACAGACAAGACAAGACAAGACAAGACAAGACAAGACAAGACAAGACAAGACAAGACAAGACAAGACAAGACAAGACAAGACAAGACAAGACAGGACAGGACAGGACAGGACAGGACAGGACAAGACAGGACAAGACAGGACAGGACAGGACAGGACAGGACAGGACAGGACAGGACAGGACAGGACAGGACAGGACAGGACAGGACAGGACAGGACAGGACAGGACAGGACAGGACAGGACAGGACAGGACAGGACAGGACAGGACAGGACAAGACAAGACAAGACAAGACAAGACAAGACAAGACAAGACAAGACAAGACAAGACAAGACAAGAAAAGGCAAGAATAGACAAGACCAGACAACTTGTCAAGACAAGACAAGACAAGACAAGACAAGACAAGACAAGACAAGACAAGACAAGACAAGACAAGACAAGACAAGACAAGACAAGACAAGACAAGACAAGACAAGACAAGACAAGACAAGACAAGACAAGACAAGAAAAGACAAGACAAGAAAGACAAGACAAGACAAGACAAGACAAGACAAGACAAGACAAGACAAGACAAGACAAGACAAGACAAGACAAGACAAGACAAGACAAGACAAGACAAGACAAGACAAGACAAGACAAGTCAAGACAAGACAAGAAAATGAAAGACAACTTGTCAAGACAAGACAAAACAACTTGTCAAGACAAGACAAGACAACTTGTCAAGACAAGACAAGACAACTTGTCAAGACAAGACAAGACAACTTGTCAAGACAAGACAAGACAACTTGTCAAGACAAGACAAGACAAGACAATATAACTTGTCAAGACAAGACAAGACAAGACAAGACAAGACAATATAAGAAAAGACAAGACAAGAAAAGACAAGACAATATAACTTGTCAAGACAAGAGAAGACAAGACAAGACAAGACAAGACAAGACAAGACAAGACAAGACAAGACAAGACAAGACAAGACAAGACAAGACAACTCAAGACAAGACAAGACAAGACAAGTCAAGACAAGACAAGAAAATGAAAGACAACTTGTCAAGACAAGACAAAACAACTTGTCAAGACAAGACAAGACAACTTGTCAAGACAAGACAAGACAACTTGTCAAGACAAGACAAGACAACTTGTCAAGACAAGACAAGACAACTTGTCAAGACAAGAAAAGACAAGGCAAGGCAAGACCAGGCAAGACAAAACAAGACAAGACAAGACAAGGCAAGACAAGACAATATAAGAAAAGACAAGACAAGAAAAGACAAGACAATATAACTTGTCAAGACAAGACAAGACAAGACAACTTGTCAAGACTAGACAAGACAACTTGTCTAGACAAAACAAGAAAAGACAAGACAAGATAAGACAAGGCAAGACAACACAACACAAGACAAGACAAGACAAGACAACTTGTCAAGTCAAGACAACTTGTCAAGACAAGACAAGACAAGACAAGACAAGACAAGACAAGACAAGAGAAGACAAGACAAGACAAGACAAGACAATACAAGACAATACAAGACAAGATAAGATAAGATAAGATAAGATAAGATAAGAAAACTTGTCAAGACAAGGCAACTTGTCAAGACAAGACAAGACAACTTGTCAAGAAAAGAAAAGACAAGAAAAGACAAGACCAGACAACTTGTAAATACAAGACAAGAAAAGACAAGACAAGACAAGACAAGACAAGACAAGACAAGACAAGACAAGACAAGACAAGACAAGACAAGACAAGACAAGACAAGACAAGGCAAGGCAAGGCAAGACGAGACGAAACGAGACGAGACAAGACAACACAACACAACACAACACAAGAAAAGAAAAGACCAGACAAGACAAGACAAGACAAGGAAAGGCAACGCAAGACAAGACAAGACAAGACAAGACAAGACAAGACAAGGCAAGGCAAGGCAAGACAAACAAGACAAGACAAGGCAAGGCAAGACAAGAAAAGACAAGACAAGACAACTTGTCAAGACAAGACAAGACAAGATAAGACAACATGTCAAGACAAGTGAAGACAAGACAAGACAAGACAAGACAAGACAAGACAAGACAAGATAAGAAAACTTGTCAAGGCAAGACAATACAACTTGTCAAGACAAGACAAGACAAGACAAGACAAGACAAGACAAGACAAGACAAGACAAGACAAGACAAGAAAAGACAAGACAAGACAAGACAAGAAAAGACAAGACCAGACAACTTGTCAAGACAAGACAAGACAACTTGTCAAGACAACACAAGACAAGGCAAGGCAAGACAAGGCAAGACAAAACAAGACAAGACAAGACAAGGCAAGACAAGACAAGACAACTTGTCAAGACAAGACAAGACAACTTGTCAAGACAAGACAAGACAAGACAAGACAAGACAAGACAAGACAAGACAAGACAAGACAAGAAAAGACAAGACCAGACAACTTGTAAATACAAGACAAGAAAAGACAAGACAAGACAAGACAAGACAAGGCAAGGCAAGACAATACAACACAAGACAAGACAAGACAACTTGTCAAGTCAAGACAACTTGTCAGGACAAGACAAGACAAGGCAAGGCAAGACAAGACAAGACAAGACAAGACAAGACAAGACAAGACAAGACAATACAAGACAAGAAAAGGCAAGAAAAGAAAAGACCAGACAACTTGTCAAGACAAGAAAAGACAACTTGTCAAGACATGACAAGACAAGACAAGACAAGACAAGACAAGACAAGACAAGAAAACAAAACAAAACAAAACAAAACAAAACAAAACAAAAGAAAAAGCAAGACAAGACAAGACAAGACAAGACAAGACAAGACAAGACAAGACAAGACAAGACAAGATAAGACAAGAGAAGACAAGACAAGACAAGACAAGACAAGACAAGACAAGACAAGACAAGACAAGACAAGACAAGACAAGACAAAACAAGAAAAGACAAGAAAAGACAAGACAAGACAAGACAAGACAAGACAATACAATACAAGAAAAGAAAAGAAAAGACAAGACAAGACAAGAAAAGACAAGATGAGAGAAGCCAAGAAAATATAAGACAAGACAACACAACACAACAGAACACAAGAAAAGAAAAGACCAGACAAGACATGACAAGGCAAGGCAAGACTTGTCAAGACAAGACAAGACAACTTGTCAAGACAAGACAAGACAACTTGTCAAGACAACACAAGGCAAGGCAAGACAAGGCAAGACAAAACAAGACAAGACAAGACAAGACAAGACAACTTGTCAAGACAAGACAAGACAACTTGTCAAGACAAGACAAGACAAGACAAGACAAGACAAGACAAGACAAGACAAGACAAGACAAGACAAGACAAGACAAGACAAGACAAGACAAGACAAGAAAGCCAAGACCAGACAAGACATGACAAGAAAAGACAAGACAAGACAAGGCAAGACAATATAAAAAAAGACAAGACAAGAAAAGACAAGACAATATAACTTCTCAAGACAAGACAAGACTAGACAAGACAAGACAAGACAAGACAAGATAAGATAAGATAAGAATACTTGTCAAGACAACTTGTCAAGACAAGACAACTTGTCTTGCCTTGTCTTGCCTTGCCTTGTGTTGTCTTGACAAGTTGTCTTGTCTTGTCTTGACAAGTTGTCTTGTCTTGTCTTGACAAGTCTTGCCTTGCCTTGTCATGTCTTGTCTGGTCTTTTCTTTTCTTGTGTTCTGTTGTGTTGTGTTGTCTTGTCTTATATTTTCTTGGCTTCTCTCATCTTGTCTTTTCTTGTCTTGTCTTGAGAGAAGCCAAGAAAATATAAGATAAGACGAGACAACTTGTCAAGACAAGACAACTTGTCAAGACAAGACAACTTGTCAAGACAAGACAAGACAACTTGTCAAGACAAGACAAGACAACTTGTCAAGACAAGACAAGACAACTTGTCAAGACAAGACAAGACAAGACAAGACAAGACAAGACAAGACAAGACAAGACAAGACAAGACAAGATAAGAAAACTTTTCAAGACAAGGCAACTTGTCAAGACAAGACAACTTGTCAAGACAAGACAACTTGCCAAGACAAGACAACTTGTCAAGACAAGACAAGACAAGACAAGACAAGACAAGACAAGACAAGACAAGACAAGACAAGACAAGAACAAGACAAGAAAACAAAACAAAAACAAAACAAAACAAAACAAAAGAAAAAGCAAGACAAGACAAGACAAGACAAGACAAGACAAGACAAGACAAGACAAGACAAGACAAGACAAGACAAGACAAGACAAGACAAGATAAGATAAGACAAGACAAGAAAAGACAAGAAAAGACAAGACAAGACAAGACAAGACAATACAAGAAAAGAAAAGAAAAGAAAAGAAAAGACAAGACAAGAAAAGACAAGATGAGAGAAGCCAAGAAAATATAAGATAAAGACGAGACAACTTGTCAAGACAAGACAACTTGTCAAGACAAGACAACTTGTCAAGACAAGACAAGACAACTTGTAAAGACAAGACAAGACAACTTGTCAAGACAAGACAAGACAACTTGTCAAGACAAGACAAGACAAGACAAGACAAGACAAGACAAGACAAGACAAGACAAGGCAAGGCAAGGCAAGACAAGACAAGACAAGACAAGACAAGACAAGACAAGACAAGACAAGACAAGACAAGACAAGACAAGACAAGACAAGACAAGACAAGACAAGACAAGACAAGACAAGACAAGACAAGACAAGACAAGACAAGACAAGACAAGTCAAGACAAGACAAGAAAATGAAAGACAACTTGTCAAGACAAGGACAAAACAACTTGTTCAAGACAAGACAAGACAACTTGTCAAGACAAGACTAGACAAGACAAGACAAGACAAGACAACACAGGCAAGGCAACACAAGAAAAGACAAGACAAGCCAACTTGTCAAGACAAGACAAGACAACTTGTCAAGACAAGACAAGACAACTTGTCAAGACAAGACAAGACAAGACAAGACAAGACAAGACAAGACAAGACAAGACAAGACAAGACAAGACAAGACAAGACAAGACAAGACAAGACAAGACAAGGCAAGGCAAGGCAAGACGAGACGAAACGAGACAAGACAAGACAAGACAACACAACACAACACAAGAAAAGAAAAGACCAGACAAGACAAGGACAAGACAAGACAAGGAAAGGCAACGCAAGACAAGACAAGACAAGACAAGACAAGACAAGGACAAGACAAGGCAAGGCAAGACAAACAAGATAAGACAAGCAAGGCAAGACAAGAAAAGACAAGACAAGACAACTTGTCAAGACAAGACAAGACAAGATAAGACAACATGTCAAGACAAGTCAAGACAAGACAAGACAAGACAAGACAAGATAAGAAAACTTGTCAAGGCAAGACAATACAACTTGTCAAGACAAGACAAGACAAGACAAGACAAGAAAAGACAAGACAAGAAAAGACAAGAAAAGACAAGAAAAGACAAGACCAGACAACTTGTCAAGACAAGACAAGACAACTTGTCAAGACAACACAAGACAATGCAAGGAAAGAACAAGGCAAGACAAAACAAGACAAGACAAGACAAGACAAGACAAGACAAGACAACTTGTCAAGACAAGACAAGACAACTTGTCAAGACAAGACAAGACAAGACAAGACAAGACAAGACAAGACAAGACAAGACAAGACAAGACAAGACAAGACAAGAAAAGACAAGACGCAGACAACTTGTAAATACAAGACAAGAAAAGACAAGAACAAGACAAGACAAGACAAGGCAAGGCAAGACAATACAACACAAGACAAGACAAGACAACTTGTCAAGTCAAGACAACTTGTCAGGACAAGACAAGACAAGGCAAGGCAAGACAAGACAAGACAAGACAAGACAAGACAATACAAGACAAGAAAAGGCAAGAAAAGACAAGACCAGACAACTTGTCAAGACAAGACAAGACAACTTGTCAAGACAAGACAAGACAAGACAAGACAAGACAAGACAAGACAAGAAAACAAAACAAAACAAAACAAAACAAAACAAAACAAAAGAAAAAAGCAAGAACAAGACAAGACAAGACAAGACAAGACAAGACAAGACAAGACAAGATAAGACAAGAGAAGACAAGACAAGACAAGACAAGACAAGACAAGACAAGACAAGACAAGACAAGAAAAGACAAGAAAAGACAAGACAAGACAAGACAAGACAAGACAATACAAGAAAAGAAAAGAAAAGAAAAGACAAGACAAGACAAGAAAAAGACAAGATGAGAGAAGCCAAGAAAATATAAGACAAGACAACACAACACAACAGAACACAAGAAAAGAAAAGACCAGACAAGACATGACAAGGCAAGGCAAGACAAGACAAGACAAGACAAGACAAGACAAGACAAGACAAGACAAGACAAGACAAGACAAGGAAAGGCAATACAAGACAAGACAAGACAATATAAGACAAGACAAGGTAAGATAAAACAACACAAGACAAGACAAGACAACTTATCAAGACAAGACAACTTGTCAAGACAAGACAACTTGTCAATACAACACAAGACAAGACAAGACAAGATAACTTGTCAAGACAAGACTAGACAAGACAAGACAAGACAAGACAAGACAAGACAAGACAAGACAAGACAAGACAAGACAATAACAAGACAAGACAAGAAAAGACAAGACAAGACAAGACAAGACAATACAAGAAAAGAAAAGAAAAGAAAAGACAAGACAAGACAAGAAAAGACAAGATGAGAGAAGCCAAGAAAATATAAGACAAGACAACACAACACAACAGAACACAAGGAAAAGAAAAGACCAGACAAGACATGACAAGGCAAGGCAAGACAAGAACAAGACAAGACAAGACAAGACAAGACAAGACAAGACAAGACAAGACAGACAAGACAACACAAGACAAGACAAGACAAGAAAAGGCAAGAATAGACAAGACCCAGACAACTTGTCCAAGACAAGACAAGACAACTTGTCAAGACAAGACAAGACAAGACAAGACAAGACAAGACAAGACAAGACAAGACAAGACAAGACAAGACAAGAAAACAAAACAAAACAAAACAAAACAAAACAAAAGAAAAAGCAAGACAAGACAAGACAAGACAAGACAAGACAAGACAAGACAAGACAAGACAAGACAAGACAAGACAAGACAAGATAAGATAAGACAAGACAAGAAAAGACAAGAAAAGACAAGACAAGACAAGACAAGACAATACAAGAAAAGAAAAGAAAAGAAAAGAAAAAGACAAGACAAGAAAAGACAAGATGAGAGAAGCCAAGAAAATATAAGATAAGACGAGACAACTTGTCAAGACAAGACAACTTGTCAAGACAAGACAAGACAACTTGTCAAGACAAGACAAGACAACTTGTCAAGACAAGACAAGACAACTTGTCAAGACAACACAAGACAAGGCAAGGAAAGACAAGGCAAGACAAAACTAGACAAGACAAGACAAGGCAAGACAAGACAAGACAACTTGTCAAGACAAGACAAGACAACTTGTCCAAGACAAGACAAGACAAGAACAAGACAAGACAAGACAAGACAAGACAAGACAAGACAAGACAAGAAAAGACAAGACCAGACAACTTGTAAATACAAGACAAGAAAAGACAAGACAAGACAAGACAAGACAAGACAAGGCAAGGCAAGACAATACAACACAAGACAAGACAAGACAACTTGTCAAGTCAAGACAACTTGTCAGGACAAGACAAGACAAGGCAAGGCAAGACAAGACAAGACAAGACAAGACAAGACAAGACAAGACAAGACAATACAAGACAAGAAAAGGCAAGAAAAGACAAGACCAGACAACTTGTCAAGACAAGACAAGACAACTTGTCAAGACAAGACAAGACAAGACAAGACAAGACAAGACAAGACAAGACAAGACAAGACAAGAAAACAAAACAAAACAAAACAAAACAAAACAAAAACAAAACAAAAGAAAAAGCAAGACAAGACAAGACAAGACAAGACAAGACAAGATAAGACAAGAGAAGACAAGACAAGACAAGACAAGACAAGACAAGACAAGACAAGACAAGACAAGACAAGACAAGACAAGACAAGACAAGACAAGACAAGACAAGACAAGACAAGACAAGACAAGACAAGACAAGAAAAGACAAGACAAGACAAGACAAGACAAGACAAGACAAGACAAGACAAGACAATACAAGAAAAGAAAAGAAAAGAAAAGACAAGACAAGACAAGAAAAGACAAGATGAGAGAAGCCAAGAAAATATAAGACAAGACAACACAACACAACAGAACACAAGAAAAGAAAAGACCAGACAAGACATGACAAGGCAAGGCAAGACAAGACAAGACAAGACAAGACAAGACAAGACAAGACAAGACAAGACAAGACAAGACAAGACAAGACAAGACAGAAAAGACAACACAAGACAAGACAAGACAAGAAAAGGCAAGAATAGACAAGACCAGACAACTTGTCAAGACAAGACCAGACAACTTGTCAAGACAAGACAAGACAACTTGTCAAGACAAGACAAGACAAGACAAGACAAGACAAGACAAGACAAGACAAGATAAGACAAGACAAAGACAAGAAAACAAAACAAAACAAAACAAAACAAAACAAAAGAAAAAGCACGACCAAGACAAGACAAGACAAGACAAGACAAGACAAGACAAGACAAGACAAGACAAGACAAGACAAGACAAGACAAGACAAGACAAGACAAGACAAGACAAGACAAGATAAGATAAGACAAGACAAGAAAAGACAAGAAAAGACAAGACAAGACAAGACAAGACAATACAAGAAAAGAAAAGAAAAGAAAAGACAAGACAAGAAAAGACAAGATGAGAGAAGCCAAGAAAATATAAGATAAGACGAGACAACTTGTCAAGACAAGACAACTTGTCAAGACAAGACAAGACAACTTGTCAAGGACAAGACAAGACTACTTGTCAAGACAAGACAAGACAACTTGTCAAGACAAGACAAGACAAGACAAGACAAGACAAGACAAGACAAGACAAGACAAGACAAGACAAGACAAGACAAGACAAGACAAGACAAGACAAGACAAGACAAGACAAGACAAGACAAGACAAGACAAGACAAAACAAGACAAGACAAGACAAGACAAGACAAGACAAGACAAGACAAGACAAGACAAGACAAGACAAGACAAGACAAGACAAGACAAGACAAGAGAAAGACAAGACAAGACAAGACAAGACAAGACAAGACAAGACAAGACAAGTCAAGACAAGACAAGAAAATGAAAGACAACTTGTCAAGACAAACAAAACAACTTGTCAAGACAAGACAAGACAACTTGTCAAGACAAGACAAGACAACTTGTCAAGACAAGACAAGACAACTTGTCAAGACAAGACAAGACAACTTGTCAAGACAAGACAAGACAAGACAATATAACTTGTCAAGACAAGACAAGACAAGACAAGACAAGACAATATAAGAAAAGACAAGACAAGAAAAGACAAGACAATATAACTTGTCAAGACAAGAGAAGACAAGACAAGACAAGACAAGACAAGACAAGACAAGACAAGACAAGACAAGACAACTCAAGACAAGACAAGACAAGACAAGTCAAGACAAGACAAGAAAATGAAAGACAACTTGTCAAGACAAGACAAGACAACTTGTTAAGACAAGACAAGACAAGACAACTTGTCAAGACAAAACAAGACAACTTGTCAAGACAAGACAAGACAACTTGTTAAGACAAGACAAGACAACTTGTCAAGACAAGAAAAAGACAAGGAAAGGCAAGACCAGGCAAGACAAAACAAGACAAGACAAGACAAGGCAAGACAAGACAATATAAGAAAAGACAAGACAAGAAAAGACAAGACAATATAACTTGTCAAGACAAGACCAGACAAGACAACTTGTCAAGACTAGACAAGACAACTTGTCTAGACAAAACAAGAAAAAGACAAGACAAGATAAGACAAGACAAGGCAAGACAACACAACACAAGACAAGACAAGACAAGACAACTTGTCAAGTCAAGACAACTTGTCAAGACAAGACAAGACAAGACAAGACAAGACAAGACAAGACAAGACAAGACAAGACAAGACAAGACAAGACAAGACAAGAAAACAAAACAAAACAGAAACAAAACAAAACAAAACAAAAAGCAAGACAAGACAAGACAAGACAAGACAAGACAAGACAAGACAAGACAAGACAAGACAAGACAAGACAAGATAAGATAAGACAAGACAAGACAAGAAAAGACAAGAAAAGACAAGACAAGACAAGACAAGACAATACAAGAAAAGAAAAGAAAAGAAAAGAAAAGACAAGACAAGAAAAGACAAGATGAGAGAAGCCAAGAAAATATAAGATAAGACGAGACAACTTGTCAAGACAAGACAACTTGTCAAGACAAGACAAGACAACTTGTCAAGACAAGACAAGACAACTTGTCAAGACAAGACAAGACAACTTGTCAAGACAAGACAAGACAAGACAAGACAAGACAAGACAAGACAAGACAAGACAAGACAAGACAAGACAAGACAAGACAAGACAAGACAAGACAAGACAAGACAAGACAAGACAAGACAAGACAAGACAAGACAAGACAAGACAAGACAAGACAAGAAAAGACAAGACAAGAAAAGACAAGAAAAGACAAGACCAGACAACTTGTCAAGACAAGACAAGACAACTTGTCAAGACAACACAAGACAAGGCAAGGAAAGACAAGGCAAGACAAAACAAGACAAGACAAGACAAGGCAAGACAAGACAAGACAACTTGTCAAGACAAGACAAGACAACTTGTCAAGACAAGACAAGACAAGACAAGACAAGACAAGACAAGACAAGACAAGACAAGACAAGACAAGACAAGACAAGAAAAGACAAGACCAGACAACTTGTAAATACAAGACAAGAAAAGACAAGACAAGACAAGACAAGACAAGGCAAGGCAAGACAATACAACACAAGACAAGACAAGACAACTTGTCAAGTCAAGACAACTTGTCAGGACAAGACAAGACAAGGCAAGGCAAGACAAGACAAGACAAGACAAGACAAGACAAGACAAGACAATACAAGACAAGAAAAGGCAAGAAAAGACAAGACCAGACAACTTGTCAAGACAAGACAAGACAACTTGTCAAGACAAGACAAGACAAGACAAGACAAGACAAGACAAGACAAGACAAGACAAGAAAACAAAACAAAACAAAACAAAACAAAACAAAACAAAACAAAAGAAAAAGCAAGACAAGACAAGACAAGACAAGACAAGACAAGACAAGACAAGACAAGACAAGACAAGACAAGACAAGACAAGACAAGACAAGACAAGACAAGACAAGACAAGACAAGACAAGACAAGACAAGACAAGACAAGACAAGACAAGACAAGACAAGACAAGACAAGAAAAGACAAGAAAAGACAAGACAAGACAAGACAAGACAAGACAATACAAGAAAAGAAAAGAAAAGAAAAGACAAGACAAGACAAGAAAAGACAAGATGAGAGAAGCCAAGAAAATATAAGACAAGACAACACAACACAACAGAACACAAGAAAAGAAAAGACCAGACAAGACATGACAAGGCAAGGCAAGACAAGACAAGACAAGACAAGACAAGACAAGACAAGACAAGACAAGAAAAGGCAAGAATAGACAAGACCAGACAACTTGTCAAGACAAGACCAGACAACTTGTCAAGACAAGACAAGACAACTTGTCAAGACAAGACAAGACAAGACAAGACAAGACAAGACAAGACAAGACAAGATAAGACAAGACAAGACAAGAAAACAAAACAAAACAAAACAAAACAAAACAAAAGAAAAAGCAAGACAAGACAAGACAAGACAAGACAAGACAACACAAGACAAGACAAGACAAGACAAGACAAGACAAGACAAGACAAGACAAGACAAGATAAGATAAGACAACACAAGAAAAGACAAGAAAAGACAAGACAAGACAAGACAAGACAATACAAGAAAAGAAAAGAAAAGAAAAGAAAAGACAAGACAAGAAAAGACAAGATGAGAGAAGCCAAGAAAATATAAGATAAGACGAGACAACTTGTCAAGACAAGACAACTTGTCAAGACAAGACAAGACAACTTGTCAAGACAAGACAAGACAACTTTGTCAAGACAAGACAAGACAACTTGTCAAGACAAGACAAGACAAGACAAGACAAGACAAGACAAGACAAGACAAGACAAGACAAGACAAGACAAGACAAGACAAGACAAGACAAGACAAGACAAGACAAGACAAGACAAGACAAGACAAGACAAGACAAGACAAGACAAGACAAGACAAGACAAGACAAGACAAGACAAGACAAGACAAGACAAGACAAGACAAGACAAGACAAGACAAGACAAGACAAGACAAGACAAGACAAGACAAGACAAGACAAGACAAGACAAGACAAGACAAGACAAGACAAGACAAGTCAAGACAAGACAAGAAAATGAAAGACAACTTGTCAAGACAAGACAAAACAACTTGTCAAGACAAGACAAGACAACTTGTCAAGACAAGACAAGACAACTTGTCAAGACAAGACAAGACAACTTGTCAAGACAAGACAAGACAACTTGTCAAGACAAGACAAGACAAGACAATATAACTTGTCAAGACAAGACCAGACAAGACAAGACAAGACAATATAAGAAAAGACAAGACAAGAAAAGACAAGACAATATAACTTGTCAAGACAAGAGAAGACAAGACAAGACAAGACAAGACAAGACAAGACAAGACAAGACAACTCAAGACAAGACAAGACAAGACAAGTCAAGACAAGACAAGAAAATGAAAAGACAACTTGTCAAGACAAGACAAAACAACTTGTCAAGACAAGACAAGACAACTTGTCAAGACAAGACAAGACAACTTGTCAAGACAAGACAAGACAACTTGTCAAGACAAGACAAGACAACTTGTCAAGACAAGAAAAGACAAGGCAAGGCAAGACCAGGCAAGACAAAACAAGACAAGACAAGACAAGGCAAGACAAGACAATATAAGAAAAGACAAGACAAGAAAAGACAAGACAATATAACTTGTCAAGACAAGACAAGACAAGACAACTTGTCAAGACTAGACAAGACAACTTGTCTAGACAAAACAAGAAAAGACAAGACAAGATAAGACAAGGTAAGACAACACAACACAAGACAAGACAAGACAAGACAACTTGTCAAGTCAAGACAACTTGTCAAGACAAGACAAGACAAGACAAGACAAGACAAGACAAGACAAGACAAGACAAGACAAGACAATACAAGACAATACAAGACAAGATAAGATAAGATAAGATAAGATAAGATAAGAAAACTTGTCAAGACAAGGCAACTTGTCAAGACAAGACAAGACAACTTGTCAAGAAAAGAAAAGACAAGAAAAGACAAGACCAGACAACTTGTAAATACAAGACAAGAAAAGACAAGACAAGACAAGACAAGACAAGACAAGACAAGACAAGACAAGACAAGACAAGGCAAGGCAAGGCAAGACGAGACGAGACGAAACGAGACGAGACGAGACAAGACAAGACAAGACAACACAACACAAGAAAAGAAAAGACCAGACAAGACACGACAACGCAAGGCAAGACAAGACAAGACAAGACAAGACAAGAAAAGGCAACGCAAGACAAGACAAGACAAGACAAGACAAGACAAGACAAGACAAGACAAGACAAGGCAAGGCAAGACAAACAAGACAAGACAAGGCAAGACAAGAAAAGACAAGACAAGACAACTTGTCAAGACAAGACAAGACAAGATAAGACAACATGTCAAGACAAGTCAAGACAAGACAAGACAAGACAAGACAAGACAAGACAAGACAAGACAAGATAAGAAAACTTGTCAAGGCAAGACAATACAACTTGCCAAGACAAGACAAGACAAGACAAGACAAGAAAAGGCAAGACAAGAAAAGACAAGAAGAGACAAGACCAGACAACTTGTCAAGACAAGACAAGACAACTTGTCAAGACAACGCAAGACAAGGCAAGGCAAGACAAGGCAATACAAAACAAGACAAGACAAGACAAGACAAGACAAGACAAGACAAGACAAGACAAGACAACTTGTCAAGACAAGACAAGACAACTTGTCAAGACAAGACAAGACAAGACAAGACAAGACAAGACAAGACAAGATAAGAAAACTTTTCAAGACAAGGCAACTTGGTCAAGACAAGACAACTTGTCAAGACAAGACAACTTGCCAAGACAAGACAACTTGTCAAGACAAGACAAGGCAACTTGTCAAGACCAGACGTGTCAAGACAA